>OY754490.1:19549597-19829597 GCA_963575735.1 Amblyjoppa fuscipennis | reverse complement strand
ATTTCTCGCGAACTTATGCTAAATAAGCGCGAAGCTACAAAGCTACCTTGAACGATTCTTTTTTTTTTCAGACAGCCAAGATTGCACTGTGAAAAAAAATGTTTCGACGAAAATGTCGTGTACAAAATATAATGGAAGATTTTCGATGGAAAAGCTGCACATTGTATATTGTTGCTTGGTATTAAAACACTGTAAAAAATAGATTTTTTTTTTTTTTGTAGAGAATCGAAGAGAGGTCAGAAGAAATGCAGTGAGCAGAGTATTTGCGCCAAGAATCGGAGCGATTGGAAAAAAAAAAAAAAAAAATGTCGCGATTACGTCGCGCCTAGAATTTTCAATGCGTTCCTGTTGATATGGGAAGTAAAATCGTTTTCTTTTTAAGTTTTGCGTCCGAAACATTTGACGAAGGTAATCATTGTTTTTTCTGTAGTTCGCTTTGCCAGCATAAAATATACTGTGACATGTTTTTGGGCGAATCTCTCCATTCTTCTCTACGTAGTAAAAAATTATTTGTGCAAAATTCAAATACGAAGTTTCGTAATAATAATTTTGTCAGATAAGTGACAAACTCTTATTTTTTTTTTTTTTTTGGATTGAACATACGAACCTTTCCCTTTTGTTTCCCTTTTGTTCGTAAAAATGGAGCCGGGTGGTGCGATCGGAAAATCAACGAACAAACAATTGTGGATGTTTGTGGTCAATAGGTTTGCAAAAAGAACAAACTTTTTATACTGTGTAGGCCAATCGACTACCGTTATTACTACGGCCATATCAGATGTGGCCGATCGTAAATATTTACTTGTAGAGATGCAATTAAATCACCCATCGAAAATATCGAAATTTCTGAATTAATTGCTTCGGTCCGATGTTTCTAGAATTGGTCACAACCAAAATTTCAAGGTTCACTTTAACGCTAGCCCTCAAATTTTCGTTGTTTAATAGAAGCATGGTCATTTCACCCCGACTTACGCTATATTGTAACTCAATAAAATAAATTGATGTACGGAATGCCTTTAATATGTGGACTATATCGTTATATGAAACGTTACTCTTTAAAGTATTATGCGCATGCATATTTGTATCGAAAATTTATGAGATATAAAAAACACATATGTGATATCCGCGAACGAGCTGTGTGTAAATATTTGTGTACTCAATCCCATTGATAATAAATTTAATAAAGCGAATATGAAATTTGCATAAACTGCATAAAGTTTTTATACCTAGATTAATAAATGTGACAATAAGTATACAATTAATGCTCGGTATATCGAACCGAGTAATTAATTTAACCCCCCCCCCCCCCCCCCCCCCCCTATGTGCGTTAAATTCGATATACCAGTTATTTTCATAATAATTATAATTGTTTTTATGTTGTCAAGTACTTTCAGTGACTCGCTCTGGTCTCGTTATTGGCAGATGCGCGAAGCCGCACCCAGAGCCTCGGGTGTCCACCTACGTGCCCCTTCGCATATTTTTATTTTTTTTTTTTTCAGCTCGTATCTTCTTTCCCTCGCTCCGGTTGACGTTGAAGTGTGAGAGCGCTTCGAGGAGAGTCTCAATGCCAGTTCCGAAGTTTCGAATGTCGATGCGAGCCCGCTTCGCAGCATCAGCGGTTTTGCGGCGAATCTATCGTCGGCCTCGGACCGCGAGATCGCCGTGTCCCCGCCACTTCATAAATAAATACCAGCCTATGGCACTTGGCGCAAATTGTAGAAAAAAAAAAAATTAAAAAAATAAAATAAATAAAAAATTATTCGAGTGTATAATAGCCGAATGCTATACATATGCGTACGAGATCGGCTCGGAACTCTCGCTGGGGAGAGGAACTCACGCTCGGAAGATTAATGGTCCCTGCGACTGAGGTCTGCGCCGATGATCTCGAGAAAGAAATAACAATTAAATTAGCCACGTTGCGCGACACGGTGTATCGGCCTATAGACTGGACGCGCCGGTATGAAGCTTTGAGCGATTGCTCTCGTGAACTCGTAAAATATTAAACGATCAAACGCGTGACGGTGAAAATCTTTCGCAAGAAGGCTCACGATCCGTACACACGACGTATTTCAATTTTTATTGATGCCATTTATCGCCGCCGCACGGAATCGACGCGGATGAGGATGAAGAGGAGCTCCACGGAGAAGGCATCGTACGGCGTGTAGGCATTTTTTTTTTTTTTTTTTTTTTATTTATTTATTCAATTTTTCTTTAAAAACGAAAAAAAAAGCAGAGTCGGCAGTTGAAGTACAAAATTACTTTTTATTAGATCAAGTACGTTTTTACGATTTTAAGCATCAAGCTCAACTCCTTGAGTTAAGGCTCGCATTACGGATACTCGTTGTTTCGATTAATAAACGATTAACTGTCAAAACTTTTCAATGAGTATCATTTGAAAGAGAATTTTTTTTTTTTTTTTTTTAATTTATTTTAAACAAATTCCATTTAAAAAACCGGGAAGTGACGAGAAGAAACCCTCTTTCCTTCGCTCTTATTTTTTTTTTTTTTTTAATGGGAAGTGACGAAATTTCGTTTTTTTAATTAAACTAAAAAATGAATATGTAAACCGTACATTAAAAGTAACCTCAAAACGGACTAGTTCGGCAAATTTCCATCAGCGATTTTTTACAATGAATACGCAATGTGCAAAGTACTTCGCACCTTTTCATTAGCCTAGATAAAACGCCCAACGCTACGAACCTAATTGCGAAAAGTACTTGAAAAAAAAAAAAAAGTAGTTGAGAAATACCTCCAAGTATATCTCAAGTACTCGAATAATTCCATAACACCAAGTACAGAAAGTACTCGGCACATCGAGTGCTTGTGATACTTTGTACTTTGGGCTTGAACTATTTTTTGGCACGTTGCCGAGCTCTGGGAAAATAATTTTTTTTTTTTTTTATTTTTTTTTTTTTGAGGGGATAAAATTATGTCTCGCGGTAAGATTCCATCGTGTGGGATTCCAAAAAAAATGTCCTCTTCTTTTTCTTTGAAAGAAATATTTTTCGTACAATGAATGAGTAGGAAAAAAAGAAAAGTTATTATTCGCAGAGTCAATAGCACGGTCTTTCGCTTAAGTTAGTTCTGTCGCTTCGCGCTCATTTCGCATAAGTTCAAGAAAAGTAAGAGAAAATTGCAAGTACTTCTCGATGATATAAAAATCTGAAAAAATTCATGCATACTAAAGGTACCGAAGAGATTAATTTTGCATAATAATAATTCCCAAAATGTCATTAACAAAGTTGATGAAAAAAAAAAATTAATTGTTTGACAAATTACCCGGAACACACAACTTTTATTTTTTTACGAAAGTGATACGTTCATTTTTCTAAATACTTATGAATTTTTTCAGATTTTTAAATTCGCTTTTAATTTTTTTTTTTTTTATATGTGAAAAAATGTGTGGAAAAACACACAAAATTCAAAGCAATGTTAAAAATCTGAAAAAATTTGTATGTTTTCAGAAAAATGAACGAATCATTTGCGTTAAAAAAAAAAAAAAAAAAAAAAAAAAAAAAAAAAAAAAAAAAAAAAAAGTTGGTTTTCCGGGTAATTCGTTAAACAATTAATTTTTTTCGATTAACTTGTTAATAACATTATGAAATTATTATTATGAAAAATTAATCTTTTCAGTACATTTAATTTGCATGAATTTTCTCAGATTTTTTCTTACTTTTCTCGAACTTATGCGAAATGAGCGCGAAGCGACAGAACTACCTTAACGAAGTAGGGGAGCCGCGCATGCGCGACACTGTGCGCGCAGAGCCATCGGAATTCTTTTGAGATTCAAGGGACCGAGAGATTACGCAGTCAATTGAATGTGAAATATAGATGCGAGAGGAAAGAGTGAAAAGAGCGACACCGTGGTAGTGGGCGAGAGTTTTGTTCCTTCTGCGAGTCGGTTGACTGACTGGATTGGCCGTTCGGCGTGCATCACGTGCGAGTCTCTCGGTGACCGCAGAACCAGAGGATTGCGTAACTCGATAACGAGAGAGACTCTCCGCGGGTTCTCGGGTCTCTTTCTCCGCGCGAACGATCGCCCGTTTTTATTTTACGTGCTCGAAGTTTTTTTTTTTTTTAATCTTCACTCTTTCGCTCAATTGCTATTCTTTTTCTTCTTGGATTCCGCTTCGCATTTTATTCAGAGTCGCCGAATTCGCTTACGGCGACTACGGCTGAATTTTAGTCGGCGAGGCACAGTCGCGATGAGGACTTATGTGACGATTTTTTTTACCTTTTTTTACGACTGTTTTTTTTTTTTAAATCTACACTCTATCGCTCAATTGCTCTTCTTTTTTTTCTTTACGCTTCGCATTTTATTCAGAGTCGCCGAATTCGCTTACGGTGACTACGACTGAATTTTAGTCAGCGCGGCAGAGCTCCGATGAGGACTTATGTGGCGAAATTTGTTTTTTTTTTTTACTTTTTTTTTAAACGATTTTTTTACAATTGTTTTTTTTTAAATCTTCACTCTTTCGCTCAATTGCTATTTTTTTTTTTTTTTTTCCGCTTCGTATTTTATTCAGCCTCGCTGATTTCGCTTACGGCGACCACGGCTGAATTTTACTCGGCGAGGCAGAGCTCCGATGAGGGCTTATGTGGTGATTTTTTAAATTTATTTTTCTTACGATTTTTTTTTTTAATCCTCACTCTTTATCTCAATTGCTATTCTTTTTTTTTTTTTATCTTTCCGCTTCGCATTTTATTCAGACTCGCTGATTTCGCTTACGCCGACCACGGCTGAATTTTACTCGGCGAGACAGAGCCCCGATGAGGACTTACGTGGCGAACGAGTCGCTAATCAAATACAAGTGTTTGCCAGGTGGAATTTCAAGAGGCAGCGTAGCAAAGCCTCCCGCTCTCCACGCGACTCTCCACGCGCGCTCTCGTCAGGCGTATTATAGTGTAATATGTAATCTAGGCTTACTCCTCCACGACCTCGTTCGGACTTTCGTGCGCGAGAATAAAATAACTCTCGTTCCCTGTTCCTTGTCTTGAGGAAAAAAAAAAAAAAAAAATCAACGAAAATTAGGTCTGTCACGAGGATCGAGGAATAATTCGAAAAACGAGATCGAAGATGTCCGGCGGATAATCTTGCCGAGATTTCCGATAAAGCTGGGCGCCAGATTATCGACTCGATAGCTATGCAGCTATCCGGATGAAATTTGTTTTTTTCGAAACGGCCGACGATGATGGAGCGTTCGAGAATTCTCGTTGGAATATCGAACAGTCAATTCCAATCGCAATCGTCGATGAAGTAGATTATTTGACTCGAATTCGGATATCTCGATGGTAACGCGACTTCTATTTTTTTTTTTTGGTGTATGCTTATCTGACCATTCAGCAGCGGACGTAAAAGTTGCGGTCGGGAAAATAATTAATAATTAATAATTAATAATTGATAATTGATAATTGATAATTGATAATTGATAATTGATAATTGATAATTAATAATTGATAATTGATAATTGATAATTGATAATTAATAATTAATAATTAATAATTAATAATTAATAATTAAACAGGTAATGTGCAAAATTATTGTTATAATTAATGTAATAATTAACAATGAATTATTATGCAGAAGCCGGATGCACCTTTGCAAGTCGATCGACAGCGAATTGTTTGCGGCTTAATCGATAAATCGACCGTGAGAAAGAGCGCGTCACACGAAAACCCCGTAATTACAATAATCGGCCGACACCGAGTTTTCCGCGTCGCGATTACCAGGCGCATTCATTACCGTTCGCCGACTCTCGTTCCGACGTAGTTAACAGTCATCCTCGTCAGCTCGCGGTGTCGTCTGTGAAAACGAGTAGCCGGGAGCGAGACCGGTGAGTGTCGTCCGGTTCGTTAGCTGCCTCGTCAATGGAAACGAACGACACCCACACCGGCGGGGTGGCGACGCGAGCTTCGAGCATGCGACTCCGCCGCTCATGATACATCGTTCTGGACTCTCGAGAGTCTCTCTCTTTCTCTCTCTCTCATAGTCGGGCAATTGAGCTCCCATCGAACGAGGAGCAATGGGACTCGGGGGGGGGGGGGGGGGGGCGATGATAAGCACGCGATACATCGGGGATCGAGAAAGAGCGAAGAAGAAGAAGAGTCCGCGAAAGAGAGTAACCGAGGCCGGCGAGAGGAGCCGAGCCCACCCTATTTTTACGGCACAGATATTTATCTGGCTAATGGCGGACGGCAATCGGCCGTAAACAATGGCTCCTCCTCGGATTCAGAGTCGGCTGTTCACTCTCTCTCTCTCTATCTCACTATCGCCACTTCTCCTTCTCGGCACCGTCCGATTTTCTCTGCCAATCTTTCATCCCACCAGCCGATCGAACGTTCGACGAGCACTCCTCCACCTATTCGCTTATGCATGTGCACAGTGCATGTGCACAGTGCACGTGTGTGCGCGCGCGCGCCGTCCCGACTACGGGTGCCTCTTTATTTCTATCTCTCATTCCGCGCTACGATTTATCGAATGCTCTCTGACATATCGATACGCACACGGCTCCGTGCACCGTAACACTGTGTACCGCAAATATATATTGCTCGTCGATACGCCCGCGAGCGCTCCTCATCGTTCCCCGTCGTGAAGATTGCTGGGAGCGCGATAATCCTCCGCGGAACGGAGAACGAACCTCTGGGCGTGTGAGAGCGTGCGCATGCGCAAAGGCTAGTTCCGGACGATACGAGCGATCTTCGTTTTCAACTTCTTTTCCGGCACTTGTATCGAATTTTGTTGTTTCACTTGTTTCTAAGAAGAGAGCATGCGTCGATGAACGTATCGTGTAAATATTAATTTTTTTTTTAAATTTCACTCGGTGCGTAAAGTGCAGCTTTGCGCACGCTTCGCGCGCGCGAAACTCCCCCTTCGCACCTCGTTAAATAACATTTCGTGCGATATTCGTGCGATAAACGTTTTCTTAACTCGTGCGATTGCAACACTCGCCTTCGGCTCGTGCTGCAAACTCACACTCGTCAGAAAAAGTTTTTTCGCACTTGTATCGTAATGTACTATTATTTCACGATAGACGCACATGTCCACTTATGTGAAGAGTAGCGGAAATTAATTCACCGAAGTTGGTGAGATAAAGTGGATGAAAAACAAGCATATGAATCAATATCAGAAAGTAATAATAAGACTAAATGAAAGCAAAATTAGATGGTACACAAAGAATCGAGCCAACGAGGAGTTTCGTGCGCAAATCACGGCAAAGAAACGCAGTTTCCGATAAAAAAATGTTGCTTAACTAATTTTTTTACCTAGTTTGGATCAGGCGCCAGATCGATCGAAGAAAAGACAAGCAATGCTAGGAAGATATTGAAAGATCGCTGAAGTATTCGTCATTCTGGGACGCCGAGGTCTGTCGTAATAGTGCATTACGATACTAGTGCGAAAAAACTTTTTCTGACGAGTGTAAAGTTTGCAGCTCGCCTTCGGCTCGTGCTGCAATCGCACGAGTTAAGAAAACGTTTTTCGCACGAGTATCGTACGAAATTTTATTTCACGAGGTGCGATAGGAAAGTTTCGCGCGCGCGAAGCGTCCGTAAAACTGCACTTTACGCACCGAGTGAAATAAAACAGTGAAACTTGCATTTTTTTTGTTGTTTTTATTTAAATATGTCTACCGTACGCTGTGCACCACAACAATATAGCTCGTCGATGCATCTACGAACGTTCCTACGAACGTGTATATATATGTATATATGTATTCCTCATCGTCCTCCGTCCGGAAGATTGCGGCGAACGAACCTCGGGTTGTGTGATGTCTCACATAACGTAAGGGTCGTTCGCCGCTTGCGCGCAGGATAATTCTGGGCGATACGAGCACTCTTCATTCTTAACGTCTTTCCGACACATTTACCGTATGTTTTTTTTTTTTTAATTTTCCTGCAGGTCTTTATTTGCTCTCTACTTGTTTCTGGACGACCTATTGGCGAAGGCATCGTATAAATATTGCAGGAAGACACTGAAAAATGGCTGAGGTATGGCGTCATCGTGGGACGCCAAGGCTCTGTCCAAAATAGTAAACGAATGATTAAAAAAAAAAAAAAATTGATATCACTCAGAATTATTCTGCACGCTTACCGATTTCGGTTTCGTGTTTCGGACATGGAAAACGATCGACGTCTCGCACGCGCGTTTGCACTTTTACGTGAGAGCGCCTGTGCGGCCGTGCAATACCGGAAGTCGAGGCGAGACTCGACGCGTGTCCCGTACGATGGTCGGAACGCGTGTCTCTTCGATTACCCCAGCGGTTGTCAATGGCAATGGGACTTGTAAGTGTCATGCAGCAAAAAAAAAAAAAAAGAAATCACGTATAGAAACAATCGATCGAATGATTTCAATAAATTTATAATAGCTTCAAAAAAAAAAAGGAAAAATGAAATTCCCCTCGGTACAATTAATTGTACGGACGGAAGTAGTGAATAACGATTAATTATTTGTTGTCAACGGTAACGGAAGCGATCGGTGTCACGATGAAACAAAATCATGTGTAGAAAGAATCGAACGAATTATTTCAATCAATTTGTATCTGCGTAAAAAAAAAAAAAAAAATGTAATTCGCCTCAATACAATTAATTGTACAGGTGAAAGATAATGAATAACGATTATGAAATATATTCGGAAATTTGTCACCTTAGATTACCTTAAACAGAGATTAACTTCGAGTGCGAGAAGATCGGAAGGCGGTGCAATTCTCTTGACAGCGTGTACGAATTAATCTGCACGATAGACGCTTTACATTTATCGGGTTAATTGCTCTCGGTCGCACCGTAGCGTAAACGCGAGAGCGAAATTCCTCGGATGGTGATTGCTCGCGGTGAATATTCCGCGCGTCGCGGTTTTCTCGTTATCCGAAAATAGAACGCACTCGCCAGGGACAGAGCCGGAGAAAGAGAGAACCGTGCAAGAGCTAGTTGTGTCCGTACAAGCCAGTAGAGAGCTCCTTTCGCACTCACCCAAGAGTTTATTTCACTCGTGTCTGTCGAACGATTTATCGACAGCGAAAATCGCACTTTCGATTACGAGGCGATTTTTTTTTTTTTTGTTTTTTTATGTCATGCCCTCATCTATTAAATATTCTTAAGGAGATAAGAGAAGTGTGTTAATAACATGCTGTATTGGTTCCGATCAAACGTGCGGGCGCACGTACGAAATGTATGATCATCCAATCGTCGAATACTTGCGCGCTAGATTGCGTCTCAATTTGGTTCGAACACCTTTTTTAAAAATGATTTATTTAAAGATTTTGTTAAAGTGTTGCTGAGTCAAATGTGTTAAAAACATGCTAGATTGGTTTCCATCAAACGTGCGGGCGCACATACGAGAGGTATAATCATCCAATCGTCGAGCACCAGCACGCTAGATTGTGTCTCAATTTGGTTCGAACACTTTTTTTATTAAACATTTTTTATCAAAAAATGTTTAAAAGTGTTGCTGAGCCAAATGTGTTAAAAACATGCTAGATTGGTTTCCATCAAACGTGCGGGCGCACATACGAGAGGTATAATCATCCAATCGTCGAGTGCCAGCACGCTAGATTGTGTCTCAATTTGGTTCGAACACTTTTTTTTATTAAACATTTTTTATTTAAAACATTTTCAAAGTGTTGCTGAGCCAAATGTGTTAAAAACATGCTAGATTGGTTTCCATCAAACGTGCGGGCGCACATACGAGAGGTATGATCATCCAATCGTCGAGTACCAGCACGCTAGATTGTGTCTCAATTTGGTTCGAACACTTTTTTTTATTAAACATTTTTTATTTAAAATGTTTAAAAGTGTTGCTGAGCCAAATGTGTTAAAAACATGCTAGATTGGTTTCCATCAAACGTGCGGGCGCACATACGAGAGGTATAATCATCCAATCGTCATACATGAGTACTTATTTGGTACTCAAGGTACGTACTTAAAGTATCAAAGTACTTTTCGGTACTTTGCCCAGCTCCGGTTTATTACACTCGGTGTAAAAATGGCAGTTTTACGCATGCTTTGCGTGTGCAAAACTCCCATTTTCGCACCTTGTGAAGTAATAATATATTACGATACTAGTGTGAAAAAACTTTTTCTGACGAGTGTGAGTTTGCAGCACGAGCCGAAGGCGAGTGTTGGAATCACACGAGTTCAGAAAATGTTTTTCGCACTAGTGTCGTAAATTACTATAATAACATCCTGAACTGGTTCCGATAAAACGTGCGGGCGCACATACGAGAGGTATAATCATCCAATCGTCGAGAACCAGCACGCTTGATTGCGTCTCAAATTGGTTCGAACATTTTTTTTTTTTTTTAATTAAAAATGTTCGTATTCAAAAATGTTTTAAAAATGTGTTAATAGCATGATAAATTGGTTCCGATTAAACGTACGACCACATAAACGGGAGGTATAATCATCCAATCGTCAAATACTACATTATCGCACTAAACAGCGTCTTAAGCCTTCACGTACCGGATGCTTGTTCAACGAGAACCTCAAATTTGCCAAGACGCGAACTTCGAACGATTCGAAATACCAAGTTAATGTGGCAAAAAAAATCTGTAAAAATTCACAGACGTACATTGAAGTGTTGTTTTTTTTTTTTTTGATAAATGAGAAGAAAATTTATTACGACCATTCGTATCGCCTTTGTGCTTAAATCATGGTCAGTTGCGATCAGCAAAAAGTTCCAGGCACTTGAAAAAGTTGAGAAAAAAAAATATATATATTCGCTGCATATAAATTGCACTGTAAAGATAAATTGTAAATTTAGTGTAGTGCAACTTGAAATTTGCTCAGATTTCTTACATTAACAGAAAATTAATGTGCTTTTTTTTATAAAATAAAAATACCACATATTAAAATGACAAAAATTGTGTAAGAAATCTCCAAAAATATTGACTAATAATAAGAATTGTACTGTAAAATTGCAACGCGCATGTGTTCGAAATTTCATAAAAGGGTTTACGCAAGAAATCTTCCAATACCGTTAATTAATTCTCAAACAATGTTTTTTTTTTAGTCTACGGAATATCCGAGAAAAGGCTTGATCGTTGGCGTCTAAAAAAAAAAAAAAAAAAAAGTGTTGCTAAGCGCTCGATGCCAGATGAGTTTGATATTAAGTTCGGTGTGCGACGGTGCGACCGTGCGAGTGGCGATTGGGTCCGCCCGTCTGGGTCGGAGCTCGGGCCCAGACGGGCGGAAGATCGGACGGGAGAGAAGATCGTCGCAGCAGCTGGTCAAACAACTCGGAAGCCTGTTCGGGGATCTTCGCGGAGCTCTGCCGGTTTTCTCTCGACGGCGTTTCTCGTCGCAGGTATATATCGGTGCGCTTCCCTTACCTTCGACCATACGGTGCGTGCCTACTTGCATGTTACCTGGTCCGTACGGACGGACCCGACGATCGCAGTCGCGAGGAAAACATTTCTGCGAGGAAATTTGACGAATTTTGCGTGACTTTTCCGTGACTTTTTATCAAATATCAAATCGGGTCGTCACTTTTACCACACGTTCGGCAGCATTCATATCAAGGAGGTTGGAGCGGGTGGTGTTCGTTTCGCCTAAATTCGAGAAATTCGGACAAGAATTGGAAGCACTTCCCGATGTTATGAAAATCTGAAAAAAATTCATACTTATTACAGGCATTGAAAAGACTAATTTTGCATAATAATCACTTCAAAATGTTATTGACAAACTGTCGAAAAAAAAAAAATTCTTCATTGAAATATGCGGTAACTCAACTTTTTTTATTTATTTTATTTTATTTTTTTTTTAATAAAAATGATTCGTTCATTTTTCGGAGTACGCGTGAATTTTTTCAGATTTTTATCTGTACTTTGATTTTTCTTGTTTTTTACATGGAAAAATGTGCAAAAATCAAAATAAAGATAAAAATCTGAAGAAATTCATGCCTATTCCGAAAAAATTAACGAATCATTTTCGTAAAAAAAAAAAGTTGAGTTACCGCATATTTCGATGAACAATTTTTTTTTCAACAATTTGCTAATAACATTTTGAAATTATTATTATGTAAAATTAGTCTTTTCAGTGGCTATGATAAGTATGAATTTTTTTTCAGATTTTTATAACATCGGGAAGTGTTTGCAATTCTCGTCCGAACTTCTCGAATTTAGGCGAAATTAACACCACTCGCTCCAACCTCCTTAAAAAGAGTCGTTTTACTTATTAAAAAAAATAAATTGGATGATGACTTTTGGATGATGACCTCATGTCCGACAATTTTATATTTAAAGGTATAATTTTTTTTTTATAAACAAAAGAAAAAAAAATGTAAATATCATCGCGTCCCGACCTCATTACAAGCGATTACGCTCCCATTTGCTAATAGGGTGTAATTTTACTTCGACAAAAGATAAAATAAAAATTTGACACGTCGTACAACTTATCGTAAGCGTAATTTATGGTTCTGTCGATGATGATTTTTCAAAACGGCGCACGCTAACCGAGACGCTGCGACCGAAGACACGCACAGGAGAGAATTAAAAAAAAAAAAAAAAAAAAAAAAAAAAAATAGACACCCTATGGGCCTCTTGTGCGGGGACGTCGCATAATACACATACCTACGCGCACGCCTACAATAGCTTGTACTCGGTGCAAGAATCGCGAATGCGACAAGGGTCCCTCGAGAGCCGGACGAGATCCGCGTTTCATCTTGCTGCATCGAGGATCGATAATAAAAAAATAAAAATAATAATAATAATAATAATAATAAATAAATAAAAATATACACACAGCAGCTTCGTCACATGTGCTCGATCACACGCGGAGTTTGTGAAATATTAATTAGCCTCGGTCTCCCTATCGGCATGTATCGAACTCCGTGCGCGAAGACACGCGTGGGTTATTTTATGATCGAGGACCACGGAGAAACCGTTGCAGAGAGCTGCGGCGTCGTCCCACGCGATTACACTATTATACGCGTATGTAGAAAGTGACGCGAAAAGATATTCAAAGATTTAAATAAAAAATAAAAAAAAACAAAAAATTAATTAAAGTAAAAATAAATTAATAAAAATAAAAATAATGGAAAGGCTACAAAATTCGTGAAAATGGCGTTGGCTTAGCCAGGAACACGCCGGATCATATATGAAAATTAGAAGCGGGAAGACGGAGTCTAGAAATCGAAACGGGAAAAAGAGCGGAAAAATATTTATTGGAAATATGCGTGATGGGGGAGAAAAATTGGCCTAAGATGTGTCTATGTGAGAAATTTTTCACGAATTAGCAATCGGGAAACTATCAAAATATGGGGGGGGGTTAAAATAAGCAATGGAAGAAGTGGCGGATGGTAGAATACTGGAATTAATGCGCATAGGTGAGGAAACAAAAGTAATAAAAAAAATATGCTGGAAGAAGGAAATCCAATAAAAATGGGGTAGGGGTCGAATTTTAAGACATTAGCTTGAACTTGAGATCGAACTTAAGATCAAACTTAAGTTCGAACTTAAAATCAAACTTAAGTTCAAACTTAATATCTAACTTAAGTCCGAACTTCAGATCAAACTTAAGTCCGAACTTAAGATCAAACTTAAGTCCAAACTGAAGATCAAACTTATCTTAAGTTCGAGCTCAAGAGCGATCTTAACTTCAAACTGATGTCTCAAAATTCGACCCTAAGATGAACGAAGTTTTGAACGACCGAAACGTAGAACAGCCGACATTTCGAGATAGAAAAATAACGGACGTTGAAATGTACACCGACCAGTCATCTGAGAGTGCCCGAGTAGTAAATAAAAATTGAGAAGATAAATATACATTGAAATGAACGTATGTGAAGAACAAATATATGAATAGGCGATACTGCAAGGGGTGAAAGGGTAAGAAAGGGTTCGCCTCCTGGACGTTCAGGCTACGTGGGGAAAACTAGGAAAGTATCGAGCACATCGGGGAGTGTAAAGCAGCGAGATGGAAAATAAAGGAAAATAAAGGAACAATAAGGGGAATAGACGAATGGAGAAGCGACCAGCGGGGGGTAAAGTTGGCGTTGGAACTGACAGAAGCACTAAAAAAATGAACCGAGAAAAGATTTATGCGAGTGTATAACAGCGTTCGAGAGTATGACAAGGAAGAGAACCGAGCTTAACAGAAGAAGAATGACACAAGAAGCGGTTGAGAGCGGAGGGATAATTTAATGATAAAAATAAAGTAAACGAATGGAAAGAAGGGGAAAAAAAGAGATTAGCATTCATATTAGTTCTGGAAAACGGAAGCGACGATCGGAAGAGCAAAGACACAAATATAAGAAAAAAAGTAAAACGAAAAAACTGTCATTATTAACAAATAAAGGATGTAACGTAAAATAATGACAATGTGTTTTTAAGTGAATAGCAATGTAGATTGATAAAAATTTAGGAAAAGAGCTGACCTAAGAATGGTATTGCTTGTAAGATTGTAAATAACGGAAAAATGGCATTAGGGCGTTAAAAAGAGGGTAAAGTGAAAGCTTGATGAAACTATACATGGAAATAAAAACACAATCAAATAGAAATAAATAAATAAAAATAATTGTTTTTTTAAATGTAAAAAGAACCGACGAAACAATTGAGCCTCGGCCGAATTTTACATCAACACAACACAAGAAGCGGTTGAGAGCGGAGGGATAATTTAATGATAAGAATAAAGTAAACGAATGGAAAGAAGGGGAAAAAAAAGAGATTAGCATTCATATTAGTTCTGGAAAACGGAAGCGACGATCGGAAGAGCAAAGATACAAATATAAGAAAAAATGTAAAACGAAAAAACTGTCATTATTAAGAAATAAAGGATGTAGCATAAAATAATGACAATGTGTTTTTAAGTGAATAGCAATACAGATTGATAAAAATTTAGGAAAAGAGCTGAGCTAAGAATGGTATTGCTTGTAAGATTGTAAATAACGTAAAAATGGCATTAGCGCATTGAGAAGAGGGTAAAGTGAAAGCTTGATGAAACTATACATGGAAATAAAAATAAATAAATAATAATAAATAAATAAATAAAAATAAATAAATAAAAGTAAATAAATGTTTTTTTAAGTGTAAAAAGAACCGACGAAACACTTGACTCTCGGGCGAATTTCACATCAACCTCCATATCGCGACCGCGGCGTAACGTCCAACGGATTTCACGAAGAAGTCACTGGGGAGTCGAATGGGCGAGTCTCCGGGGGTTCCCCGATGTCGGGTGGGCCGCGGGGACGTCGTCGGGGGTTGGCTCGGTTAATGCGCTCCTCTCACACGATGTGGCGTGACGCTTCGCGGCCGCCACCCTCATCATCGTTCTCTCGCCGTAACCCTCGCGATACTCCGTTACAAATACGAACCGCAGCACCGTCCTTTTTCCTCCCCAATAATCTTTCGATGCGATATTTATTACAATATCGCACTGCCGACGAGGAATTTATCAGGGTTTTCCGCCCGCGGAGACACGCACGGTTTAAACGCGTCTGGCATGAGCCTCGGCGGAGGACAAACGCAAAAGTATGAGCAGTTTTTTTTCCATTTTGTTAGGTTTCTGTTTCTACACTAAAAAGAAAGAAAATAAATGTCAGGCAAAAAGTAAGAGGAAAAATTAGACTCCTCTGCTCTTACGATTCAATAACGGTCCAGTCTCGACGTTAGATTTTGATAAGACCGATCAATTAAGAATCTATCAAACGTCCAGCACCAACATTTGCTCATGGCGGTTCATTGTACAATAAACAATCGACCTGTGTTTCCGTATCTGCGTTTCCCCCCATTTCATACATCGCCTGTTATGTTTTTGATCTTTCATTTACTCACACGACACAATATTTTAACTGTATCATGCGAATAAACGAAAGATTAAAAACTTAACAGGTCTGGCATAGACCAGGCGGTTTAAACAGATCGACCTGACTTTCTGTATCTTCGTTTCCCCAATTTCATACATCGCAAAAAATAGTATGTGAAGAAACGAAAGATGAAAAAAAAAGACAGTTCAGGCATGAGCCTCGGCAGAGAGCAAACGCGAAAGTATGAGCAGTTAACTTTTTTTTTTTATATTTCTGTTTCTACACTAAAAAGAAGAAAAAAAATAACATGTCAGGTACAAAGTAAGAGGAGAAATAAGACTCCGCTGTTCATACGAGCCAGTAACAGTCCAGTCTCGACATTAGACTTTATGGTAGTCCTTGCAAGGTAGTGTTCACTTCGCATAAGTTTCAGAGAAATGAGAGCAAATTGCAAACACTTCTGGATGATATAGAAAATCTGAAAAAAAAATCAAGCATATTAAAGGCGCTGAAAAGATTAATATTGCATAACAATAATTCCAAAATGTTATTAATAAATTGATGAAAAATAAAATTGTTCACCAAATATCACGGAAACCTAACTTTTTTTTTTTGTTTATGAAAATTATTTGTTCATTTTTTTTTAATACGTATGAATTTTTTCAGATTTTTAAGTTCACTTTGATTTTTTTTTTTTTTATATGGGAAAAACGTGTAGAAAAACAGAAAATTCAAAGGTGAATTCAGAAATCTGAAAAAAAATTCATACGTATTCAGAAATGTGAACGAACAATTTTCATTTAAACGAAAAAAAAGTTAGGTTTCCGGGATATTTGTCGAAGAATTTTATTTTTCATCAATTTGTCAATGACATTTTAGAATAATTATTATTATGCAAAATTAATCCTTTCGGCATCTTTAATACACATGATTTTTTTTTTCTTCAGATTTTCATACCATCGAGAAGTGTCTGCAATTCCCTCTCATTTCTCGGAAACTTAAGTGAAGTGAACACCTCTATTCGCAAGGACTACCTTAATAAGACCGATCAAGTAAAAAAAAAAAACATCAAACGTCCAGCACTAACATTTGGTTCATTGTGCAATAAACAATCGACCTGGCTTTCTGTATCGTCGTTTCCCCCCCCCCCCCCATTTCATATATCGCAAAAAATAATATCATGTGAATAAACAAGAGATTTAAAAAAACGAAAAAAAAGCAGGTATTGCATACCTCAGGCCTGTTTTACCCGCCGACCACCTCGGACACGCCGATTCTCGGGTAGCGATGGGTGCGAACGACCGTGTACATTGTACTGTACACACTCTCGTCGGGACAATCGTCGGCGACCTCGGCTCGGTCCCGCTTGCCGATATTCGGAGTTTCCCCGTGAGAGAGAGAGTGGTCGCACGTATCGTGAAGCATCGACATTGCGGACTTCTCTTTCTCTTCATCTTTCTTTCCCTACTTGCGTAGACAGCGGACGGACGCTCGAGGAGAAAGTCTCGACGTCGATGCGAGGAACGCTTCGTCTCGAGGTCGTCGCTCGAGAGGCCGATGCAGCACGCGATCGAGCCTCTCCTCTCTCCGTGTGTGTGTGTGTGTGTGCGTGTGTGCATGTGTGTATCCCGTTTTCGCAGTCCCGGACCTCGCGCCGGGCTAACGACTCTTACCGATTCCCTCGCTCTCGTCGAACTATCGACGAATTCACGATTTTTTTTTTTTTTTTTCTTCTAAGACGATAATTTTTTAAAAATAATTTTTCCTCAAACATTTCTTCGGCCATCTCGCATCGCCGATCTACGATATATTATTTATATTAAATTACTCGTTCGTACACGGTAAAAAAAAAAGTTTGTACTTTCTACGACCGTCCACAAAGGTCGACTATTTTTTATATGTTAATTTTTCGATCGTATCCGGCTCAAGTTTGACAAACAAAAGTACAAACTACGAATGGACAATGAGACAGGAATTAAAAGGACAGGTTTGTATAATAATTTTGTCACTTGACACAATTATTTTTACGAGAGATCGTGTTCAGATTTTATGAAATTAATTTTTTTTTGTGTATCCTGGCTTCCACTTAGATTTTTTGTCTCGATGGCCGGAAGTATTAGAGAGGAATGAACCGTCGAGAAAAATGAAATTCATTACATTTGAAAAAATTTTGTTATCCTCTTTGCTAAAATAAGTGCATTCCTTGGGTGCAACACAGGCGAAAAGTCGTCTGCCCTTTGCCGATGATCATTATCAAAGTGTGCGCATGCGCAATACCGTTTTGTCACTCCCCAGCGAGTACTAATAGGTTCATTACTCCCTCCGGAAGCCCTATTTAGAGATGTGCAACGACCGTAATTTCTCGTTGACGTCAATTCACCCAAAAATGATCGTCAAATTACCGTAATTTTGTTCTTTCACGAATCTATCATGTGCAAAATGACGGTCATTTTCACAAAACGTCGGAAATATGGTCAAACTACTGTACAGTTGTACAATGACCGTCATTTTTTCTTTTTTTTTTTTTTTTGGTCACAAATTTCGTGAAATTTTTAAAAGGTAAAGGCTCGAATTTAAATAATCAAAATTTCATTAGAGTCAACGTCATTTGTACATCGTTTGATTCTTTCGTATTACAAACAGTCTGAATAGTATGGTAAACATCCCTTACGATTAATAAACTATGAGCGAGTTTAAGAGTTTAAATAATATTATTTTTTCCGCGCCATTTGGCGTTCGATACGATGTGACGATTGTGTATTTTGTCGACTTGTTCAGCAAGCGGAGTAATTGCATAACAAGGTGAGAACATGTCATATGATCAATAAACTGTGGTAAAGTTTAAGATTAGATAATATGATTTTTCCGCGCCGCTTGCCGTTGGAAAATGGCCGTGATGATGTATTTGCCGTTTTGTTGAGCTTCAGCAAAAATTGGTGGCGCTTTATTTTTTTTGTCATTTTTTGTCAGCGTCATTTTTTGGTCGGTCATGTGACGATCACGTGACGATCATAAGACCAAAAAATGGTCGGTCATAAATTCGGTGCACATCTCTAGCCCTATTACTCCCCGGGGAGGTGATGGGTCATTGGCGAATATGACGATTCGTGGTTATTTCAACGACGTTCGAAAAACAAAAAAAAAAAAAAACAAAAAAAAAGTATCGTATGTTAGACGGAACGGAGTGGATTTTCACCTCGTGTGATTTCTTCACTCGCATTGCTTGGGCAGGAAACTTCACGCTCGGCGAAAATCGCGCACTTAAGGGGAGTCCCAAAAAACTACTCTCTGTCGCTCTCACAGAATCCCCATGGCGCTGTCTCTCTCTCACACCCAAGCAACCGTGCTCTGAATTCAGAGACCTCTTAAAGGAATGCTTAAAAACACGTCCGAGTGCCAAACAGATAGAGTTAAAATTTTTGAAGATATTTTTCTCCGAAACTATTCGTTTTTTTTTTTTTTTTTTTTAATTTTATTTTATAAAACCGATTCGGAGAAAAATGGATTAAAGACATTTTGCGTTTTGTGCCGATCTTTATCCGACATTAAGAGGAGTCTAAGGGGCGATTTTTAAGACGCTAGTTTGAACTTAAGATCGAGGTTTGACCCGCGTTTTTAAAATTAGAGATTCCTTACCGTAACCTTCAGATTTGTTACCGTGATTTGCAGAAACGATCGATGCGTGATAGCGAAAATTTAGTTAGACGATAGACATTGGCACAGTTATCTTAACTGCCTCGTAGCATAATATACTGTTACTCAATTGCCGTCGCATATCCTCCATCTTCGGTACACTGCTTACATAGAATGTCACTTCGATTTTTCGTCTCGATGGCAGAAACTCTTAAAAAAAAAAAAAAAAAAAAACAATTCAGAAAAATGCTCTTAATTTAAAAGATGCTCATTTATTCTTCGCCATTTCGTATCTTCCATCATCGGTGCACTGTTTGCATAAAATAACTGGCTCATATCCTGGCTTCCACTTCGATTTTTGTGTCGATGGCCGCAATTATTAAAAAAAAAAAAAAAATCAGAACAACGAAACGAATGAAATTTTTGTTACTTTCTTCCTGGGCGCGTTGCCGGTCATTAGCGGTTGAGAGGTGCATTAGAAACGGGTTCGATTTATCGTCGTTTGCTCGGTCCGCTCGTAACCCTTGCTACGTACGTGTGCACATACGCGCCGTGGTAACAGTACACGGGAGTCCGAGCTATAACACCCTCTCAGGGGCGCGGCTCAATCAATTACTACCTACGGCATGGTTAGCAGGGCGCGGTCGGGAGCGTGTGCTGCTACACAACGCGTGCACGAGTTCTCCTCATCGGCGTCGTCGTCGTCGTCGTCGTCGTCGACGACGGCGACGGCGACGTCGACGACGACGACGTGGCAGCTCGCATGGCAACAACCCTCTCGAGACTACGCGGCCGAACCCGGGTGCGAACGAGGATTAAGTCTCGCGATCCATTCGCTTGCCGCAACGACTGCCGCATTGTGAACATTACAAAAAAAAAAACAATTTTTTTAAATGAAAAATTTAATTAGAAAAAAAAATTCAATTTAAATTCAACACCATTTGTTTCCGTATTTTTATTGTATTCATTTTTGATGGATTTTTATTAAATTTTCCGGGGCCGCGAAAATGTTTCACGCAGCGACCGAGCTGCTCGCTCCGAAAATCGAAAAAAAATTAGCTGCAAAGCAGCTACCATAGAAATTCCTTTCGGAAACTTGTTCCCGATAATCGAAAAAAAAAAAAAAAAAATGATAATCATTATTACCATTATTAGAGAAATTTCCGCGCTTCAACTCCTGCCGATGAAATCAATGAATTTCCGGCTCAAGTGAGAGGTACAAAAAAAAAAGGAAATTTGAAAAGACCCACTAAATTCCTATGCGGTGTTACATGGTCCGGTTATCCCATCTGCGATGCCGGGAAGAATGGAGATACCGAATCGAAAGCGAACCCTTATAATCGCCGGAACGACGCCCCGTGCTCTTTCCTCTTCGATTTGTGTTTTTTTTCCTTTTTTTTTTCAATTCTTTTTTCTATCTCCCGCTTTCGTTCTCGCAGCCACGCGTTATTGCCGCGCTATAAAGTTTCGAATTTCCGAGGATACTCTCTAGATATCTCTCTCTCTCTCTCTCTCTCTCTCTCTCTCTCTCTCTCTCTCTCTCTCTCTCTCTCTCTCTCTCTCTCTCTCTCTCTCTCTCTCTCTCTCCGTCGTTTCGTCTCTCTCTCTCTCTCAATCTTTCATCCGACCGCGGGACCCCTCGCGGTCCCCGGGATCGTCACGCACACACCCCGCTCGCTCGCGATGTAACACGCTCTAAATATAAATCCAAGGGTGACACTTGTTTCGAGTAAATCAACCGGCGGCCGAGCCACACACACACACACACACGCACTCGCGCGCGCGCGCACACACACACACACACACACACACACACACGTACCTCTATCTCGAAGGATAGGCGAGCGAGAATAAAGCGACTGGTGTTCCCGGTGGAACGTACCAACGACGGGGAAGGTTGAGCCAGAGGGAGAAGGCGGAGGTGACGGGCCACGGGGTTAGATAGAGAAAGATAAATAGATGATAGATGCACGGGTAGATATAGAGAAACACACACGTGGAACGGAGAGGCGAGTGCGCGAGGACTTTAGGTAACACAAGACATGTAAAGCCGGGATAGTCCCGTTTAGTATACGATTCGAAATATTGTCCCTCTTGTCGTTATTTCTCAAAGGATTATTACCATTATTATGGTACTTATGATATACATAAGAATAATATACATTCTCGGCGCAGGAAGATCCGAATCTTCGGGGTATATACGAGTTTAGAAATTTTAGAAACCTTTTTTTTCCCAAGACTTTTTTCTTTTTCAACATACTAAAATTTCATACGATAATCACAGAGAGGATTAGCACAAGTATGATTTAGGTCTGTGTATGTATTAACATACACAGACCTAAATCATACTTGTGCTAATCCTCTCTGTGATTTTCGTATGAAATTTTAGTCTGTCGAAAAAAAAAAAGTGTTGAAAAAAAGGTTTCTAAAATTTTAATAATAATAATAATAATAATAATAATAATAATAATAATAATAATAATAATAATAATAATAATAATAATAATAATAATAATAATAATAATAATAATAATAATAATAATAATAATAATAATAATAATAATAATAATAATAATAATAATAAAACCAATAATAATAACTATTATAAATATTTGATGAAGGTGCTGGCACAGCCAGGACTCTGTTTTCTTCTATAGTCAACTGACTCAAATTTTGAGCCTTTTCGAAAAGCTCACTACACCCATTTCTCACCAAGATTTTCAGGAAAAAGGCTCAAAATTTGAGTCAGTTGACTATAGAAGAAAACAGAGTCCTGGCTGTGCCAGCACCTTCATCAAATATTTATAATAGTTATTATTATTGGTTTTATCATTATTGGTTTTATTATTATTATTATTATTATTATTATTATTATTATTATTATTATTATTATTATTATTATTATTATTATTATTATTATTATTATTATTATTATTATTATTATTATTCGCTCGATCGGCGATGCAGGGATAAAAAAAGCAGATCCGGTTTCCTTTGATATGTTATACGGACAATTTCTGTAGGTTTATTGCGAAAGGTGCGCACGTAATGGGGACAGTTAATATTAATCCATCTGATATCGAGACACTGGCGAAACGATCCGTACTTAATGTTTTAAAAGGTTTATCCCATATTTGCGGTGAAAAAAAAAAAAAGAAAAGAAAAGAAAAGAAAACACGTTTTTGTTGCTCTTACGGTTGGCGAACGAAGGCGCGAGGTAAAGATAAACTCGAGCGAAGTGGGTGTAAATGGGAAAGCATTGGCCACCGGTGCAGTTGAGTACGGGCAGTTACAGCTGCATACGTGCCGCATGCGGTTTACGATAAGGATGACCGAGCGGGTCTTGTAGCGTAGACTCGCTCGGACAACCGTGGGAATGCGTCTTCGCACGGCGAAGATAGGCGGTGGAACGGAAAATGAAAATTTTACTTCCGGAGGTTCTTGAAGAAGTCGACAAAGTCGAAAAAAAAAAAAAAAAAAAAAAAAAAAAAAAAATGAATACCAATTGTATCTTTGCGACTTTCTCGATAGCTTCGGTTTATCCATTTAACGAAAGGTTGACAATTTTTTATTTTTTTTATCGTAAATTTTTATAATTAATAAAAAGACACTTGGTTCAGCTCGATACCCTTAAACTGACTGTTACGTTTGCATTGCGCATGCGCGTCCCCGCATCAACTTCTCATCAACGTGGACTCGTGTAAATTTCTTGCTTCCTTAAAGAGGAAGCTTTGTTGTGGAGAAAAGAAAATGCTAGATTTTAATAAAATGTGTTCAGAATATTCGTAAACATCGAAAAATCATATTTAGAGAAAATGTCCGTATGCATGCGTGACTCAGATGCGAAAAATTCAAACCGCTATAACTCGAGAATGCCCTGACCGATCGAGGTGAACTTTCACACACACACACACACACACACCGTGTGTGGTAATTAGTCAAAGTTCATTGAAAATTTCATTTAAAAAACGTTCCATTATTTGTTTGTACACGATTTTTAATTTCATGAAAAATTGGTACTTTATTTCAGCCGCAATTTTCCGTATCAAATATTCATCTACGAATAAGACAAATAGTGGATTCATCATCGGCGTTGAGAAATAAATGAAATATCGTGCCGGATCGAGGCCCGACGAAGAGGGTTCATCGGGAGTTTTCATAGCCGATATTTTTAATTCACCGCCGACACGGCACGGCTGGAATAAGGAATACCTACTCGCTTCTATTCATGGATTTCGTTACAAATGCGTATTTTCGTTCCCAGAACGGTCAGTTGCATTGATCGCCTATCGAACCGTTACTACACACCCCGGTTCTGCCGGGGCTATCTCGAAATCCTTCCGAGATATCTATTCACGTCGGGAGCCTATTCACATAGTTCGCTCGTTGCATTTCGTCGGAAGTAAAGACCGCCGCGCGTTCCATAATGCAACGAACTGGGGCTTCCGTCCTGCCTCGTCTCCTCGACGTCGATCCGTATATCTCGATTCGAATAATCTATAAACGCGCGTCGCGTATAAATTATTCTATACAGTTTCGCCGATCGCACAGTCTGCGTGTTCTCGAACAATGGCAGCGTGTCGCATTTCATTTATTTTCATTTCGATACAATTACGCAAGCGCATCGATCCACCGGATCGTCGCTTCGCGCGCAACTTCGAATTTTTTTCGACGAAATTTCGATCTACTTCGAAAAAAAAAAAAAAAATCAAAAAATCAAAATAAACGGTCTCGGAACTCTCTTTCGGGACGCTTCCGTCGAGAATAGAAAACGCTCTTCTCACGCGCGACGGGAATCACGAGCGGAGATCCAACAGGCCTCGCGTCGTCTCCCGTTACGTTTTTTTTTTTTTTTTTTTTTTTTTTTTTTTTTTTTTTTTTTTCGCCTCTCGGCTTGCAGCGCCGGTTATTTCTCTCTCCGGTGTTTACGAAGACCCTCTCTCGCCTTTCGTCGAATATCGGTGCATGATGCCCCGGCGGGCTGCGTGCAGACCCGCTGCTTTTACGACGTTCATTTATATACACTATTCGTCCGGAGAGTGTGCGCATTCCTGATCTACCTATGTTGCGGACCTACCGAGAAACTTACGTCGGAAATGTACGCTTAAAAGTTTATTCGAAATATATTTTTCGGCGAAAATAAAGTTTTTATATAAATTTGTTATATAAATTTGTAGCATAAATTTATAACATAAATTCGTAATATCAATTTGTAACATCAGTTTGTAATATCAATTTGTAATATCAATTTGTAACATCAATTTGTAATATCAATTTGCTATTTCAATTTTTTATATCAATTTTGTATATCAATTTATTATATCAATTTATTATATCAATTTTTCATATCAATCTGTTATATCAATTTTGATATCAATTTATTATATCAACTTGTCATATCAATCTGTTATATCAATTTTTTATATCAATTTATTATATCAATTTGTCATATCAATATGTTATATCGATTTTTTATATCCATTTGTTATATCAATTTATTATATCAATTTGTTATATCAATTTGTTATATCGATTTGTAACATCAATTTTTTATATCGATTTGTTATATCGATTTGTAACATCAATTTGTAATATAGCTACATTTTGGCATTAAGTGGTCGACATACATTTTTCTCATTTCCTTTTCATACGTTCAACGTTTCGGTTTGAAGAGGAAGCTTTTGCATCGCGCTCATGTGCCGACGACTGTAGGAGAGGCGCTCGATTCCGCTATTTTCGAATCTCTCCGCGCCGTGCCCGTCCGGCGTGATCTCACCACCGCCACGGGTTGGAATCTTCGCGCGCACGTGTCCCCACCTTGGCCGAGAGAGGAGATTCGAGGTCGAGGATCTCTGACCACACGCGAAAAGATCGACCATCGCCGATCGTTTTTTGCCGGCCAGCACCGACGGGTTCCAGCGATTCGCGATATTCGTCGGTGAAGATCCGCTCGATGAAATGCCGGACGAAGAGCAATTTTCCCGAATACAACGTACGACTCGTACCGCAGAATTTGCACGGTACCGATTCGGCGAACATGCATTATAAGATAAGACAAATAAAAACATGTTTTAATTCTTTACTAAAACTCTCGATCTAATTTTTTTTTCCAGCTCACAATGCTAACAAGTAACAATATTCAGAGTTATCGCTGACGCCGTTGGCGTGACGCGGCTCCGCTACGGAACGAGCCGGCGTTGAGGGAGTATTAAAAAGAATGAAGAAAAAAAAAAAAAAAAAAAAAAATGAAAATAAAACGGAAGAAACGGGTCTCGAGAGTCCGAGAGAGGGATTACATTGCGGCGCCGGGTTTGCCGAGGTCCGCGAATCCACCCTCGTCCGAGACCAAGTTGGGAACCGCCGTTACCGCGACTCGTGATAAGGAACTCGAGAGGTGTGTACCGCGCGAGAGAGGTGCGGAGGCCTCGCGTGCGACCCAGTTTACCCCGCGAGGGCCGGTGAGCTCCTCCACGAGCAACACCGCGTTCACGGCTCTCTCCACCGCCCCAACGCCGACGCTATCGACGATCATCCCCCTGCCGGCCGAACACATGCACAGTACAATTTGATGCATATGTACCGAAAGCTCTTGCACACACGAAAGCCTCGGCATTTAAGTCCTTTGACCTTTTCCCCGACGCCGCCAAAGTCACTACCAACGGATTTCTTTCTCTTTTTTTTTTGTTCTCTTGTTATTACTATAATTTTTTTTTTTTTTTTTTTTTTTAGTGTTTCAGAGAGAATCGTTTCTCTAGTTTGTACTGTATATGCCGTTAACAGTCGAATATCTGCGAGGCTCGTCGTATTCGCGGGCACGATTGAAATCGTAATTCTTGAGATTAGACTCACGAGTGCTATGCACGTACGATTTATCGGTGAAATAATTCAGTTTAAAAACACTGTAAATTTCGTCACTCGAGTTCCTTATTTACGATTTCAGTTTCTGTTTTTTTTTTTTTTTACATACTTCGAAGTTTTTTTTCTACGGAGAAGTTTCACTGGCTGCGAGTGTAGACATTGGCTTTGACAAACATTTATATGCCCGGCGATCAATTTTGTAAAGATTAAATAAAAATTATATCACACACTCAAAGAAAAATGTTGGTTGAATCAACTAAGATTCTAACTAAAAAATTTTTTAGTTCAACAATTTTCTGGGTGATTGCACCAAAAAATTTTTGAGCTATTAAAATATTTTGTTCGACCAATTAAATATTTATTTGAACGTTCCTGGCCGAATCTTAGTTGACTTAACAGTTATTTTTTATCAGTGCACGTTCCGTCTGAATTTAAGATTTTCATGAACATAACAGTGAACTTTCCCTGGCTGTGACCATAGAGATTGGCTTTGACGGTCAACATTTACCCAACCAGCAATTATCCATTTGACCCATTTTTATATCCAACCAGCAATTTTGCAAGAAGTCATAATTAAATTAAAAATCCTCGAAAAATGCTAAAGGTGACTGCAGTCACAACATTTTTCGCATTTTTCCCAATATGATATTCTCGGTCTCTAAGTCATTCTCACTTTTGTCCGTGATAAAAAAAAAAAAAAAAATGTTTCCTCGCCGACCGCTCTGCGAACAGCTTGTCGGGAGCTCGAAATCGGGGACAGCGAAGTTTCTTATCTCGCCGAAGGCGTCCTGAAAGGTAGTTGGCCATTGACACCCGGTTCGTTCGAGTTCGTCCTCTTTCTCTGTCCCGCACGATTTGCTTCTTGAACGACGAGTTTTCCGACGCGTTCTCTGTGCACACACACGACGTTCGGTGAGCTTCGCCCCGTTCGCAAAAGCTCCACGTCGTTAAACTTAAGCTCCGAGTGCATCGGCGATAAGATATTACTGGCGTGCGCGCAGTGTGCGGAAGCTAAGCGTCACCGACCTTCCATCGCGACCATAAAACCACTCACGGCGATACCGTTGAAGTACGCGAGCCGTTGGACGGATAGGTCGCGGTTGTTCGATGCGATTCACGCGTTCGACGATTACGAACTTGTGCAGAAATGTGCTTCGTTAAAAGTACGAAACGTGGACTCATTTGCTCGTTCACTCGATGAATAATGCAGACCTTGTCGTACCGATAAGGTCGAGGACGGTGCGCTCGCGTCACAAAACGATTTATGGCGATACCGGTGAAGTACGCGAGCAATTGGACGGACAGGTCGCGGTTGTTCGATGGAATTCACGTGATCGATGACTTCGAACTTCTGCAGAAATGAGCTTCGTTACAGGTACGAACTGTGAACTGGTTTGCTTGTTTACTTGTTAGATTAATGCGGACCTTATCGTGCCGGTGAGGTCGAGAACGGTGCCGTCACGTCACAAAACCACTCACGGCGATACCGGTGAAGTACGCGAGCAATTAGACGGACAGATCGTGGTTGTTCAATGGAATTCACGTGATCGATGACTAGGAACTTCTGCAGAAATCTGCTTCGTTACAAGTACGAATCATGGAGTCATGTGGTCGTTTGCTGGGTGAATAATGCAGACCTTATCGTACCGATAGGGTCGAGGACGGTGCGCTCGCGCCACGAAACGATGCATGGCGACACCGGTGAAGTACGCCAGCAACTGGACGGATAGATCGTGGTTGTTCAATGGAATTCACATAATCGATGACTACGAACTTCTACGGGAATACGCTTCGTTACTCGTACGAACCGTCGACACGTTTGCTCGTTTATACGGTGAATCATGCAGACCTTATCATACGGAGTTCGAAAGTTCGATCGATGACTCGGGCAACATTGTTTGGAAGATTAAAGGTCGGGGACTGTGCGCTCTCGTCAAGAAACCCCTCATGGCGATACCAGTGAAGCACGCAAGCAATTGGACGGATAGGTCGCGATTGTTCGACGGAATTCACGCTATTGACGACTACGAACTTCTGCAGAAATCTGCTTCACTACACGTACGAACAGTGGACTCATATGCTCGTTTACTCTGCGAATAACGCAGACGTTATCGTATGGAGTTCGAAAGTTCGATCAGCGACTCGGGTCACATTGTTCGGAAGATTAAAGGTCGGGCGGGTTACGATTGGGGAAAGACGTATGATAAGGTCGAGGACAGCACCCTCTCTCTCCGTAAAACCCCTAATGGCGATACCAGTGAAGCACGCGAGCGATTGGACGGATAGGTTCGCGATTGTTCGATGGAATTCAACTTACTGACGACTACGAACTTCTGCAGGAATTTGCTTCGTTACAGGTACAAACCGTCAACTCGTTTGCTCGTTTACTCGTTGAATAATGCAGACCTCATCGTACGGATAAGATCGAAGACCGCGCGCTCACGCCACAAAATATCTCATGGCGATACCGGTGAAGTACGCGAGCAATTCGACGGATATGTTCGCGGTTGCTCGATCAAATTCACGCATTCGGCGACTACGAAAGACAACGACTCTACTTTTACGGAAATATGCTTTGTTACTTGCACGAACACTGGACTCGTTTGCTCGTTGAGTCATGCAGACCTTATCGTACGGAGTTCGAAGGTTCCACGACGCGGGCCGCATTGTTCGGAAGATTAAAGGTCGAGCGGGATGGGATTGGACGAAAAGGCGTGATAAGGTCGAGGACAGCGCGCTCTCGCCGAGGTCCCTTTACTGCATTCCCGTCCATAATGCACACGCAGATGCATAAACTGGCACGAACTGATCGGCTCTTCTGCTTCGGATATCGTTTGACAAACGAAATAAAAATATATATACATTTTTTTTTTTTTTTTTTTTTTTTTTTTTTACAAGAATCTAGCAATAATCACCGGTCGCTATCTCTCATACGACCGCGTGAGTTATAGGTATTAATCGGAAGCGATAAGAATCTAAACGATAAGGACGTAAGCGATAAAATGGAGAGACGTGAGAAACCCTCCGAGATTGCGGGCTCTGAGTGGAGCTCGGAATACAGCAGTCGGCGCACTGTACAGGACGACGCAGAAGCGGAAGATTGTACATGAAGAGTACCTAATTTCGGGTGATGTGAGGACCTTTTTTTTAAATGCGGAAATCGGGAGGTAGAGCCTTTAAAAAAATTATTGAAAATTCACGGAAAATCAATAAAAGTTATTGAAAATTCTCAGAAACTCAATAAAAGGTATTGAAAATTATCGAAAACTTCAATAAAAATAGCTCGGTTGGCAAAATAAAAAAAAAAAAACGATATATTTTAGCAGTAAAAGTTGTAAAAGTTAGTCAACATTAAAAGTTGAAGAATCCGTCTATATTTTTCTGTGTCGCGTAGAGCGCATGCGCAACTCCCACGTCAAATGTTCGGCACGGTTCTCCGAAGAAGAAAAAAAAAAAAAACATTCCGTCCACCTCGGGACTCGAGTTTCAAGATTGGACGAAAAAAAAAATTCATGTTAGGATAATGCCGAGGGCTGAAATGTTTTTTGCTCTGTCCTTTGCTCCGCTTAGGGTCAGTCCGCAGTGTCGGAGAGCCCGAGTGAGATAACACGAAACGCTGGACCGATGCGACACGCTGACGTGAAATCTATGTTTCCGCAAGGGTGTTTTACTTAGCTGTCCTAGCGATAAGATAAGAAAAATGATGCCCTGACCGGTGGGCCAAGTGCCTCTTTCCACGGGTAGGTTATGATTCGTCACAGTCTCGGGTCGGGCCGGAAAGGGGACCGACGCGGTGCATCCACTTATTGCGTCCGTGCAGGGCAAGGGTGAGCGAGAGGCGGAGAGCCGGAAGAGATAGAGAGAGAGAGAGAGAGAGAGGGAGAGAGGGAGAGAGAAACGTAGAACGAAAGCGAGAAAAACGAGCCAAGGGCCGAGACAGCCCGCGAAAGCGAGGCTCCGAAGAGAGGTGCCTGGCCGAGCGTCGACGAAGAGCCAGGATAAAATAAGATGGGAAGGGCCGTGGCCGGTCGAGCCAACCGGTCCAGCACCTCGACGGTTCGAGTTTAGCTTCTCTCGCGCGCCCCAGTCAACGAACTCGTGGCACCCGCCGCTCGGACCATGGTAACGCCGGTGACGCTGACCCCGCTTCGCGAGGGTAAACGTCCCTACACGTACGAGGCGTGCTGCGCGGAAAATCGCAATGCCGTGCGCGTTTTAATTATTTCACCATCGAATGTGCACGGACAGGCCCCGATAATCAGACCGCGCTGCACGGCGAATGAGCCACGGCTTGACAAACATTGTTCGCATACATCCACCATTTTCTTTTTTTTTTTTTTTTTTTTTTCTTTTCGTTTTAGGATTCATGTTTGATAAAAATATTAAGGAGCCAGTAATTGCGGAGATGCGTGTACAAAAAATGCTCATCAAGCGCACAAACTTTTTTTTTACCGAGACGGTCGAGGAACTATAAAAGTAAAGTGAAGTTATAGTCATTTATGACACTAGTGCGATAAAACTTTTTCCGACGAGTGTGAGTTCGCACAATCACATGGGTTAAGACGTTTCTCGCACTACTAACGTACAAAATTTTACTTCTCAAGGTGTGCAAATGGGAGTTCTACGTACGCGAGGCGTGCTTAAAACTGCCATTTTTGCATCAAGTGTAAAGTAAAGTAAAGTAAAGTAAAGTAAAGTAAAGTAAAGTAAAGTAAAGTAAAGTAAAGTAAAGTAAAGTAAAGTAAAGTAAAGTAAAGTAAAGTAAAGTAAAGTAAAGTAAAGTAAAGTAAAGTAAAGTAAAGTAAAGTAAAGCAAAGCAAAGCAAAGTAAAGCAAAGCAAAGTAAAGTAAAGCCGAAATTTCTGAAAGACGTTAAGATGAACTTGCGGGAAGGTCGCGGTAAGAAACGAAGTGTCGGCGCAGGAAGATTGTCTTTCGCAGGTAAGACGCAGGGTCGACAAACTCGGCGCGGGTCAGTAGCAGAGGAGTGGCCGCCGTACGAGCCTCGAGGGCTGTGGAGTCTCTCTTGCTGAATGGCAGACAGGGCGACAATGGACTAGCTGCTAATGTCTCTCGGCTAGCGTGCTGTTGCCAAAGATCGGAGCTTTTTTTTTTCTGATCGACGGAGAGCCGGCCAGTACACTCTCCCTGTCTCGCGCACACACACACACACACACACACGCGCGCGCGCACGCACACACACACACACACACAGAGAGACATATTTATATGTATGCATATATGTATGCATATATGAATGTATATATTTATATATGTATGTGTGTACGTACATATATATACATATATGAATGTGTATAAAACAAAGATACATACAGAGCGATCGAAATACGTACTAAAGGGACACATGAGGCCAATTTAAATCCGTCCGGAATTAAATTAGCTGACCTTATAGCGAGCGGTTAATGAACTTGGCCGCGTCGTCGACGTGCCGAGAGAATCGGTTAAACGCGACTGTGACCAAGTCCCGCAATAAAGCTCTCGTCCAAATTTCGACGAAACAAGACAGAATGAAAAAAAAAAAAAAAAAAAACGTGTCGCGAAAGTTTGGCAAAAAAATGGCATAGATTATCGTCTCGGGTGTCCTCGGTTCGTCGGTGAGGTACGCGATGGATTGATAGTATCGATTATCGGGAGCGATGGAATAAAGCGTGTGTTAATTGCGCGGGTCTCGGTCGCGAGAATTTAACCGGCTCGCGAGAGAAGGCGAGCAGGATGGTTACCGATCGAAGCCTCGAGGTCGACGGGCTCGTATCGACTTCTCTTGCCTTCGCCGCTGCCGCTCCGGAGGGCAAGGTTTTCGTATGCCGCGGTGGTCGCGCGCATTCGACGCTCTCGCATTGCCGTGCTTGTTCATTTCGCGCTATTGACAATTAATCGCGACCACCGAAGGGACCTCGGGAATGTATAACCGAATGGCGGAGCGACTCTTTCATGCATATTTAAATCTATGGCATTTAATTGCGAGACTTTGGCCTCTCGCCTCTTCATCTCGGGTCAGCGCTTCCTTCGCTGGCAAACCGAACGCGTCCACGATGCTTGCGTGGAATTTAAAAAAAAAAAAAATTGAAACTGGGCGTTTAATTGCATCGCTTTGATGATACTTTTGTTAAACTTAACAGTTAGTATTGCAGTTGGTTTTCTTTCAGCAAATCGAGAGAAGAAATTGTACACGGTCTAAAAATGTTTGTACGCTTTACGACAAACTTACTCGTCGACGAAAAATGCATCATTTTTTTAATTTTCTAACTTTCCTGTCGCACCAACTTGCTTCCAGTTTTAGAAATAAAAGTACAATCTCAAATTGTCAATGGCACAGGACATTAGAGTTTGTCACTCTTATTTGACAACATTATTTTTACGAAACTTCGAAACGATGTTTGCATGGAATTAAAAGAAAAAAAAAATGGAAACGACGCGTTTGGTTGAATCGCTTTAAAGAAACTTTTGTTCAATTCAACGCTTAGTATTCAATTTTTTTCAGCGAATCGAAAGAACAAACTGAAAACGGACGTAAGAGAAAGAGCGGAGAGGACATTGCAATGAAACTCGTACGGGGCGTACACCGGAAGTCGTTTACGATTCTATCGTGCTCGAGAAATGTTGGCGTAATTTACGAAACATTCAAATTTTTCATTTCTTTTGTAAATCTAATTATTTCCCTACGAATCGTAACTTTCAAACTTGAAAGCTGTGATGCGATGAGATGTGCTCTCAATAGGCTCTCGAAATTTGACAAAATAATTCGTGCATCGTGTAATAATGTAAATAAAAATATTCACTCAGTTTCATTGCAATAAACACAACGAATTTCTTTAAAAAAAAAAAAAAACTCCTGCTAATGCACCTGAAGATGCCCGAAAAAAAGCGAGTCCACCCTTAAGTTCCTTATAACTTGTGAATAAATAAATAGATAAACAAATAAATAACTAAATAACTAAATAACGAAATAACTAAATAACTAAATAACTAAATAACTAAATAACTAAATAACTAAATAACTAAATAACTAAATAACTAAATAACTAAATAACTAAATAACTAAATAAATAAATAAATAAATAAATAAATAAATAAATAAACGTTCAAGTTTCCGAGGCAGTTATATTCCGAGGCCGTACAGCACAGAGCCGTCGTTACAGGTGCCGTAGCTGATTGAAATTGGAGTGTCGTCGTCGTCGTATAAGCAGACAAGGGAGCCACCGAACCGATTGGATAAAGACCTAGATGGCAATGATGATCTGCCGTGGAGCAATCTTTCTCTCGCATGACGCGAAGAGTGGGGCTTGTTCCTCTCTCTCTCTCTTGCTCTTTTTGCACGTACTACATCCTACTATGGTCGTTGCTGTTTGGCGGTACTGTTGTACTTGTGCGCGTTCGTTTCTGGCGGTGCGCAACTCGCATCGCGGCCAAACCAGGCTCTCTCGGCTCAACGCACCGGGATTACACGTGCAACTCTTTCGAGCCGCCGACGACGAAAGCACTCGCAATTTTACGGGCATTAGATTTTTCAAAATTCACGATAAATTTAACCGATGACGATTTATCTATGGATGAAAATTTTTTTTTTCTCTCGAGCAATTCTTGCAACTTGTTTTGCGTGGTGGTCCGTTTTGTCCCACGGTCCATTTTTTTTTTCCAACTACTCCTAATCTCAACGCACGGGATTGCGCGTGCACCTCTTTCGAACCGTCGACGACAAAAGCACTCGCAATTTTACGCGCATTAGATTTTTCAAAATTCACGATAAATTTCAACGATGACGATTTATCTATGGATGCAAATTTTTTGTTCTCTCGAGCAATTCTTGCAACTTGTTTTTCGTGGTGGTCCGTTTTGCTCCACGGTCAATTTTATCCACGGCTCTTAATCTCAATGCACCGGACTGCAAGTGCAATTCTTGCGAAACAACGACGACGAAGGCACTTGCGCAATTTTGCTCACATAACTTTTTCGATATGCACGATATACTTCACCAATAGCAATTCACCTACAATACAAAACAAAAATATTCTCCCACAAGAGATTTCTGCAAATTTTCTGTTTTATTTTTTAATTTATTGTGTTGACGATTCATTTCGCCCCACGGTTCATTTTTCCACCGCTCCTGGGTAATAACGCGTGGCGAAGAACGCGCGATTGATCGAACGAGCTGTGTTTTTCGGCCTCCGGGAGGAGGCAAAGGTTAATCGAGGAACGGTCGGCATTGTAAGTATGCAAGTCCTCGATCGGGCGGCGATCGTGCGCGGAAGGAGAAGAATAAAAAAAACATTGACAAAATACGGGACCGAAAGAGACGGAGGAGCTCTTCGCAATACGCATTCGTACCGTTCGTCCGCGGCATAAACACACGAGAGTCACGTGTGCAAACGCGATCGACTCCCATATTATGAGTACAAATATTCATAAGTCCTCGACTCGTCGATACAAACACCGCATTATGCACGCGAGAGCGGTGTCGCGAATTACGGAAAATCCTATTCATGTGTGCATTCGCGATTGCCGCGCCATGCAAAAGCGCGCGGCTTCGGTCGAGTCGCACGCACACGCGTTAAAATCGATTCTCAGAGACTCGCACGCACACACGAAGCTACGCACGCTCACCTACGGCAGTGACAATGTTTAATTCACTCGGGTGTTCTCCGCGACTACTCTCGGACACGTTCCGATTGACGAGCGCAGAGGTCCGCGAAGCCGAGAGGCCGAGGGTCAGCCTACATATTCGTTGTGAACGCGCCACTTGCTTCCGGCGCTGCCGCGCCGTCGACGGTCGTCGATCCTCGTCTTCGCGCGAATGCATCGGCAACGACTCGAATATATGTAGCTCCGATATTATTATTTCAGTGACATGAGACGAAATATATATAAAACGAACAGTTTATTCAATGCACAAGTGACGAAATATTTAACACGAAGGCCAGAGATGCGTTCTCTTCGACATTCCACGATGGACTATCCCCTTGTCTCCGTCTTCTCGTTTGTTAAGACTCTTCGTTGTTCCTCTGTCTTCCGCTCGCCACGGCTACTATTCCCACATATATATATATATATATATATATATTTATTTTTCAAATTTATCGGGGTAGCGCAGGGCAAAATGGGACAGAGGTGGCAAAACTCAATTTTCCAATAATTTTTCGATGCCCTATTTCGTTCTAACGATATATCCGGGTTTTCAATCGCATTTTGTCCCACTCACGACCAACGCCACCACCCAAAAGTTACTGGAAAATAGCGTTTTGCTCCGTTACTCCGTTTTGCCTCAACGGCCAATTTTGCCCCGCTCTCTCCTAGGCTAGAGCGATCGAATGCCAGCTGTCCGAGGAAGAAGCTTAATATCTTCGGGCCAGTCTCGAAATTTTGATTGAGGTACAAAACCATTGGCGAGTGTTGTCAAGAATCAAAGAAAAAAACTTGAGTACGCCAATAAATAAAAGCCAACAGATTTTAAAAAAACAAAAATGTAATCACAATGAGCAATCGGCTACCCAGGAAGTGTTACTCATCTGAAGATGCCTCTGAAAATCAATGATTAATCGCGGATGATTCTGATCAAAATGATAAAAATATATGTAGATCAAAGGAAATTAGTTATCGATAACTTAATTTGTCGAGTTCCGTTGCCGAGTTGTTTTGCACCGGTTGCGATATCGGTGCGAATTATTTCTCGAAAGCGCCGATCCAAAGAGTCGTGTGTAATAAGGACGTGCGAGTTCCGAGTGCACGTCCTTGCCACCCGTGGAATTAATAAAGTAAAAGGCGGTTAATAAACGGCGCATAATTACCGAGAACGGTTACTCGCTTCGAAGACATCGGAGTCGCGCGTTATGCCGAGTTGATGAGTTTCGCAAAGCCATTGGAACGCGACGCAAAGCGAAACCCGGCAACGGGCATCGGGATCCCGTTATTTCGCATCTCGCAGCCAACGGAAAATGATTCGATGTTGTTTTTTTTGTCATTTTTTTTTTTTTTTTTTTTTTTTTTTTTTTCATCGCGAGGACATCCCGGCAGCTACGAGCGGGTGAATAAATCGTGAAGCTCGAGAAATCTCTCACTCGTTAAGTGTGATATACACGAGGGGCTATCGTGATCTTTATAGCACACGAGATTATTGGACGTTTCCACGGGACCTCTCTTCATCCCGAAGCGGCTAGTACATAATGTACGCACGCTCATGCGCAGTGCGCGCACACTCATTACGAAGATTCATCGTGTCGTGCGGCAGAGAAGAAGAGAAAAGGTTATCGTGTCACGAGTCCACAGGGTGGAACGATTCGGGTCGCTGAGAAGCGCCGAGTAAACATCCTATCGCCTCGACGAGAAACACTTCTGTGCCGAGGGCACCGAGTGTTATAAACTTCTGTTCGCTGATAAGGCAACCACCGCTGTCGGCGGTGATCCTTTGCGCAAGCGCGCTACCCTCGCGATCGTAAAAATAATTCGAATTGTACATTTCGAGCGCTGTTAGATAAACATAAACGGCGGGGGAAAAAAAAAAAAATGAAGAAACGCTTCGACTCTTTATTCGAATGATTTTCGTGTAAAAGGCTGTGTAGCTCGGCGATTACGCTATCTTGAGTGTGAAACTCGAGAACGAAAGCTACCGATAACTCTCACTGATAAATTCGTTGTATCACCGTTATGGATACTTTGATATTTGGTCTTTCGTTTAATTACAACTCGTCATTTTTTTTTTTTTTTTTTTTTTTTTTTTTTCATATGAAGTCAATTTTTTTTTCCTATGATTATCAAATTGTTCTCCTCACCTTGGGCTATGTCGATTGTTCATCAGAACGACTATTTCATGTATCAACTTTATCGTTGCGAGATGCTGTTCAAGGGAATCCGTCACAGAGCGGCTTTTTAACTTTTGGAACTAAAAATCACCAGTGTTATAAATGACTGAGGCATTTTTTTTTTTTTCAAATTTTGAATAATTTTTTCTTCGCATGGATTCTGAGATACAGGAGATCAAAGCTGCGTCAATTAGCACGAACTGCATATGGCTGCGCGTTAAAAGCAACATTCCTTTTTTAAAGATATACTTTTTCGGACTACTTCATTGGAGTTTTTGTTCTCAAATAACATTACAACATTATTAGGGACGCATTATTAAAAAAAAAAAAAAAAAAAAAAATGAAATCGAGCAGTGCCCGTAAACACCAGAAATAAAAATTACAAATCTTTTGACTCCAATTTACAATAAATTTCGTTGAAGCTAAAAAATCTACGGTAAAATTGCAACACGCGCATGTGTTTGAAATTTCGGAAACAGTTTGTGCAAAAAAAGCTTCCAACGACGTTAACTCATTTTCAAACGATTGTTTTCACAGTGGATTTTATACCGGAAAAATGTACACTGCTTTTACATTCTGCTGCGGAAGCCCTCGTGGCAAACGTGTTCCTTTTGAATCGCTACACCTATAAATCCACGCGATCAGCCGACGCGGTGTGGAGGGAGCAAATACGTGTACGGTAGTGTGCTCGTATCTCGCGTATGTACGAACGATGCGGGTAGAGATCGATTGATTCGTCGCATCGTGAGAAACAGCGACGTAGAGGTAGAGAGAAAGCGAGATAGAGTGTAAGATGATAGATAAGGAGGGGACTGTACACGCGGACTCTGCACATCTAATACTCCGTCGCAAAACATCGACGTCTATGCAGATATCACAAACATCGGCTTTACATAATTCCAATTCCATTCTATTTCCGTCTCTCTTGTAATGTAAGGCGGAGGAGGCGCGATAGTTAATTAGCATGCACGCTCGCTCCGATAATGAAAGCATTATCGACGGTTTTATGAATATCAATAACTCGAGATGAAACAGCAAAGCTGACCGTTTTGCGATTGCTAAACGACAAACTAAGGCTCTGGCACGCTCAGCAAACACTTTAACTCGTGAAATGTAAATTTGTTCCATTCGATGGGTTAAATTTTCTAACGGTTGAATTTTTAGCCCGCCGAATGGATTTTATTCCATTGCATCGATCACATTTTTTTAATGATTTAATTTTTGCTCGCAGAATGGAATTTGTTCCTTGGCATGAGATTTCTGATGGTTCGATTTTAGCTCACGAAATTAAAATTGTTCCACTCAATGAGCGACATTCTTCTAACGATTAAATTTTAACTTAAAGAATGGAATTTATTTCATCCCGTGGACCAAGTTTTCTAATGGTTAAATTTCAACTCACGGAACGGACCTTGTTCCATTTCATGGGCAACATTTTCTAACGCTCCAATCTTAGCTTTGCGGAATGGAATTTATCAATCCCATGGGTCAATTCTTCTGATGTATAAAATTTAGCTTGAGGAACGGCACTTTTTCCATTCACCACGAATGCCTGTGAGTGTCGATGACTGCGAGCTAGCGAGCCAGAACAATCGCCGGTACTTTTTGTAATTTTGCTAAATTTAGTATCGTCATTTTTTTTTTTTTTAGTCATGGCAGAGGAAAGAAGATGCCCGCTAGATAATATTCAGCACCGGACACGATACCTTCAGCTGTCGTTAAACAACCTGCGGTATTCCGGGCATGCACAGTTGCGAATGAGAAGGACTCCCTGCCATCGTTCGCCGTACAACATAACATAAACGAGTACCGACCACGGCTCTCCGATGACGAGGACAAGATGCGAGGCAAACCGGATAGAGCGAAGAGTGTGTATTCGCACTCGGCGGTGCTGCGGTGTGCAGTCTAGATTGGTGCAGGTGCGCAGCGGCTAATCCGGTGTCTCTTTTTTTTTTTTTTTTTTTTTGTTTTCACTGTCACAGCCACATAGTTGAATAGCAGACGTGTGCGTTCGAGGATCGCTCGGTGACACGGGTATCTGGACGATGCGTGGCACGTCCTCGAGTGCGTGCTGCACAAAGAACAGTGTCGGAGGCTGCGCAGCGCAAGAACGATCGAAAAAACAAAACATATATATTTCTACCGCACTCGTCGGACTGACTCTTTCATGGTGATTAGTTTATACGTGAGCGGACATTAAGCGCTATCGAGATTGTCCGCTCGCGTTGAATGCATTATCTGTCAGTGTTATCTTGCATCGCTGTCATTCGATGTTTTAACCGTGAAACTCCATAAACAGTCATTTAAAAAGATGCTCGATAAATTGCGATAGGAAAAAAAAAGAATCTACACTGAGAAAGAACCGCACAGTAAAAGGAGCGATACTGATTTTTTTTTATCATAAAAAATTGTTCGCAAGGGTAAGGTCTACATTTTATAATGACAACAATGACAAAAAAATCATAGTTGCAACCATAATTGTAGTTTAACCAATTGAATATATGCCATTGGAAACTATATACATAGACGCCCCTCTCGGAACTATTCGTTATGGTAGGAAGCATCACACTGAGAGAAGGATCTAGTGAATATGACTATGTCGCTTGAAAGATATTACCATAGGACATAGTAGTAGGGAACTAGGCTGCAACCTTTGGTGGAAAGTGCCGGATTCATGAGAATTTATCGTAGATATTATGGTAAAAATTCTTGGAAAATCTAAGACTCTCCGCCAAAGGTGATGCTCTAGCACCCAACTACTATGTGCCGTGGTAATTTTTCTTAGATGATCAGTAGTTTTTACGCCCCACTGCCCGCTAGTGCAAAAACACGGGAGTTATGCGTTTCACTCCGATCCGCTGACTCAGTGACTTTTCACAAGTGCCGATAAACGTTGGAACGGCAAAGAAATGATTCAACAGATTTTGGTATTCTAAAACTTTTTACTAAATCCATCTCTCACTGTACTTCAGCCCGAAAAAGCCTGCGGATTCGTGTTCAGCGAGAAAAAAATACGTCGAAATACGTGGCAGTTCATTAAAAAAAAAAAAAAGAAAAAAAATGTCGTCAAAAAATTGCAAGGCTACCCGTTTCGAGTCAATTTTTCGCGTTTTTCAAGAATCTGAAACTGCCCGATAAAAAGCTTCTAGAACTTCGGACGATACCCTATCTTATGTATTTTTGCCCGTCGGAACACGACGTACACCTCGGATTTTCCCTAGCTCCATTGAGGGCCGAGATATCGACCTTTGAAAATGACGAAAATCGACGTTTTTTTTTTCAAAAGTGGCTCAAATATTGAAAAATCGTTGTTCACTCATTTTTTTTTTTTGTTTCATGACTATATTCGACGTATTTTTTCCCGCTGAACACGAATATAACAATTATTTTACTCCCAACCCAATGTTTTCCACTTAAATTCCAAAAATAGGGTTTTTGATGCATAAAATCGAGACCCTTCTCACTTTCGGCCACTGTACCAGATCCATACGTCCCAGATTTAATTTTTATACATGCAGTCGACCTCCACTCACTACCCCAAGGTCCAGTCGTCGTAGTCCAGTCGATCAGTCTGTTACCAAGGATTGGGAACGAAGAGTTTGGACGTTTTGAAAAAATGTTGAACCTCAACAGGACCGTTTAATTTTAAAATTCTTCTCCAAATTTCGTACTCGTAGAACTCCGCCTCTTCCGATTAAAAAGAAAAACTGCTTAGTACTCTGTATTGTTATGAAAGCGCTTTAAGTACAGAAATTATTTTGCACTCAAAGTACTTGCGGTATTTTGTCGAGCTCCGACGAAAATCCACCAAACACAATAAAATTCAAAAAAAATTACCATCCGACAAATAATAAATAAATAAAAAATGCCATCTAAATTTACATACAGTAGTTATACAAAGGATCTACTTTACTCCCGAAGATCCCGAGGCGCCGAGCAAATTGCGTGTCGCTCGTGCCTGTCTCGAGACAGCGAGATTTTGCAAATTGTTCGGTCAAACAAAAAGGATCACGTGACTCGCGTCCGCCTCGTGTATCAAAGTGCACGGGTGACGGTGAGCGAACGAGTGCGATAGGTGGTGCGCCGCCGGTGGCACATTGACCGCTTCTTATGCCACTCTCGGATTCGCAATCGACGGTTCGTTCTCTCGCCGAGAGACACGCGTCTTGCGCCGTGACGCACACCTGCACGCGATAGACGCTGGATCAGTCAAACGCTTTCGTACGAGGAGCGGGGAGTCAAAGGAAATTGCTCGGGATGAGGCGAGAGGATCGAGAGAACTCCGCGGATATCTCGCGGCACGCCACGGCGGAGCGATGCTGCGTGCCGCGCCGCCGTGCTGCCCGCAGCCTCGGCTACTGGATATTTATCTGCTCTATTAATAATATCGGTGTGTGCTACCGACCGCGATTCAATATTATAATAATTGCCGAACCTCGCCTCTCCCGCCTCGGCCGGCCTGCCCTGCGTTAAACCCGCGTCTCCCGTGCGTACACGTATATAGGTCGTACCTTGCGCGCATCTACACAGCGTACAATGCAATCTCCGAGCGAGCAATGTGTGCATCGCGATTCGTGCGGCATGTTGCGGAGAGGCCGCTACCTCGTCCGGGCAATACGCCGTGGCAAGTCTCGCCGGTCTCTCGCGCCTGGATATTCCTCGCTGAAAACGGCATCGGCTCGAGGGTATATAACGCAAAGTGGAATGGCGTGACGACGCGTACCCGTAATATACGATGTGATTTATGTCCGCGTGTCTCAACCTTGATTCGCCATCCCGCTGATTCCGCTGCTGGGAGACAGCAGCCGAGGAATATCCGCGATGTTACGAGCCGAAGGTACACCCGGGACGTTAAACCGTTGCTTTCGAGGCGAATCGCTACGAGAGGAGCCCCCCGCGGTACTTTTTCAAACGCGGCGACGACGACGACGACGACGACGACGACGACGATCATCCGCGATTCCCCCCGTCGCGAGGTCGCCCGTTCGGACGGGACGACGATGATGCATGCGACTCGGCTGGGAATCGTCGATACCCGGGGAAAAAAAAAATCGGCTTCGGAGATTCATGTATAATTCGTGTGATTATATATGGATTGCATCGACGAATTCGAGCTGAGATATTGATTGTATATTAAGGTCGGCCGTGTATGTCCGTACGTGGAAATAATTAACGGTTCGTATGTGATGATATACGAAGCGTAGGGTTGAAGTGGTGAATACGACTCGGTTCATGCATCGTTGATTTCCGGGCTAATCGGAGTAAGCGATATTCGGTACTTTTACAGTGTACGATCAATATATGATTCGTATGAAATCATGCACGATCATATGTGATTATATATGTAACTGTACTTGAATCGTATGTGTAATTATATTTGATGACCCAACTTCGTGATCTTGCTTGATAATCTTACTGGATCATCTTACTTGATCATCTCACTTGATTATTTCACTTGATCATCTTACTTGATGATACTCAATCATATACGATAATGTTTATCTCCGGTGTCGAAAGCTGGAAGTCGCGATATCTGCGGCGAATTTCATTAGTTTCATTTCGATAGCGGGAATAAAAATTCCGTCGAGGAATCATTCGAGTTTATTTTATCGTCGGCTTTCGAGCCTCATTGCTGGGGAACTCCTCCCTACAGCCTCCCGGAGCAATCGCTCGTTACGGGTCTCTCTCTCTCTCTCTCTCCGTTCCGATAACTTGCCTCTTGCAAAACCTTCTTTATTTTTTTTTCTCCCCCTTTTTACTCTTGCATCTGTTGATTCATCCATCGAGTTTCTTCCTGGTTGCCGAGTGGCAAAACCTGTAACTCAGTTTCATACATCGTCAGGTTGCTCCGCTCCGAAATTGCCCCCTTCGTGTAATTCCTCTCGCGTCGCCCGACCTCTCGTCGACGTTCCGATCGAACGGGAGTCGCATCTTCCCATAGGTGTGTCTTCGGCACATGGGTGGGCACGGTCTTATCGAGAGCACGTCATTGTTCCGTCTTTCGGTTCCTCTTTCTCACACGATCATTTATCGGCGGTGCCGAAGAGGAGAGTGCAACGTCGCTGTTAACGTCACTGCGAGTGTGTTCGGGTGTGTTAGTGTGCTGGAATCAGAAACAGGCCCTCCCTTGGGACATCAGCATCCAACCGACTCTCCGGATCGAACCGACCATCCGACCGGTCTCGCCATATTAGTCCGCTCGCGCGGAGGCATGGCCGCGAGGCCGCGTGTTCTGCTTCGCTCCTGGTGATGCTCGCACGAGTTTGACGATGACGTCAACCGGGGGGTGGGGAGGGGAGGAGGGGGTCGTCAAGCTGCAGCGTCACTTTCGTACCTTATGTCGCACCGGTGACAAAACAATCGCGACGAACCTCGAGAAGTTATTATAATTCCAGTGGAGCGTCATTAACATACGCTGAGCTGCGAAGTCCCGATCGAACTTGCAATGTCGATGGCTTGGGGCGGTGAATGGTATTGGCAGGTGTTGTCGTTTATTAATTTTTTTTCTTCTTTCTTTTGGTTTTTCCGGTGATGCATCCGAAGGGAAACTTCACATTGCCTCGAGAGCGCTGAGAGATTCGGAGGCTGGCGAGTCGCACGCAAGGGATGCAACGCGCCATTTTGGTTCCGCTTGGGGGTGGTCCATGAGGGATGCTGCGCAAGCGATCCTACGCAGATCTCGTACGAATCACATCGCACCCGGGATACGCGATGTTCATTGGAGGAACTGCCGCTGCGATTCGACGCTTCGACTCAATGGACACGGGAGAAAATCTGAGACACTTGCAACGCGATGGCGATGAAAAACAGACTTTATTGGTCGATATTATTCTCTGGCCCGGGAGTCAAAAGTATCCTCGGGTCAACTGCCAATCTGATATGAATAAGTGATCGTTCGGGATTCATTATTGGCATGAATTAGCATAAATTTAAGAAAATGTGAGAAAATCACTTATTTTTAATTTTTTTTATTTTTATTAAATACTTTTTAGGACCTTTGCTGCGGTTACGCGTGGAGGAAATTTTACCGTGAAAAAATAAAGGCGTTCGATTATATGACGTAACGCATTTCGCGTTTTATATTCCGGCGCACAGCAATATACGACGGTCATTCGTTACAGGGTTTACGCTCGAAATGTCGACTCCTCTGTATCTTTTATCTGATTGGTAAAACTCGCCGGCCGAACCCGCAACGGGTCACGGGGGTGGCGGCGAAGGGTGCGGCCTCGCCGCTTGCGACCATGCGAAATCAATATCACGCGCGCCGCTCTTATACATGCTCTCCCTCGCTCTCTCCCTCCCTGTCTTTCTCTCGCTTTTGCGCTATGATTATCCTACCGCCACATAGTGGTCCCTTTACGAGCTGCCCTTTCCCGCACTTTCCCGTGGATGATGTAAATTATCGCCGCCGGACAGGCACATCGTGCTGATTATACGGCACGGCAAAAGTTACATCCGTCTTCTTTTCATTTTTTATTTCTTTTTGCTTTTGTTTTTAAATGCGTGCGTTAAGCGAGACTACGAATTCGCAAATTATGAAGATTAATCGACCGACTGCAATCAACGTAAATGAGCTTGATAATTTTTTTTGAATACATTCTTGCGCGATAATGAATATTTTTTTAAAGAAATTATTTTTGCGAGAGCTTTAAATACCAGTGAGCAGTTGACGAGCGCTCGCTTATTATCTCGACGATCAAACTTGGAAAGATCCATCCATAAAGGAACTTTAATCAACGTAAATGAAGTCGATAATTAAAAATATACATTTTTGTGCAACAATTAAATTTAAAGACAATGATCATTTTCGTCCGAGCTTTAAATACTACTGTCCACCTGACGGAAGATTTTCTATTTTCTTGACGGTCAAACTTGACAAGATCCACCCCCCAAGTGAACTTTAATCAATGTAAATCAATCCAATTATAAAAATATAGATGTATTTTTGTACGATAACTAAATTTAAAAACATTGAACATTATTGTGGGAGCTTTCAATACTAGTGTGCAGCTGACGAGAGCTTGCCTATATCATCGACGGTCAAGCTCAAAAAGCTTAACTCCAAATGAACTTTAATTAACATACTTTTTTTTTTATCTATTCGTCATCCCGAACTTAATTCGTCATATTTTTTACTAGCAATTTTTTTTTAAGACCTCGATAGTGTATCGAGCGAATAAACAGCTTCGTGGACTTATGTAAAGAAGCTAAGGGGCTAAAAGAAGTTTTGCCAAGTCGCTGCCGCTGCAGGAGGCGCACGATTATTATTCCGTCGACTCGGATTGCGATGCCTGTAGACTATCGGGATGTAGTTACTACGGTGAAGAGTAAAGAGGAAGCGGCATTCCGAAGGATTCTCATTCTCGGCTGTATCAACGACTTTTTGTCATGCTAAACGCGTATACCCATTTATTTCTACGATGTAGAAGTTAATTTTATTGTAAACACACCGACGGAGAGAGATATGTGCCCCGCGGCATGGCCAAATATACGCGAAGCCTGTACGATATCCAGCGAGCGTGTGCGCGCATGCGCGATCTTCGCGGTTCTACCTGCCGTTCTCACCGTTGAGAGAATCGACTTAGCCAAGATCAAAAAGAAAATTAATGTTAGCTTTTCAATTCAGTTAATTAGTATTAATTGTTATATATGGTTTAATTATATAATATATATAGCATTAATTGTTATATATAATATAATTATATAACATATATAGTATTAAAATTGTTATACATAGTTAATTATTAGTTAGCAAAATTAATAATAAGGTCATTATTATTAATTAGTTAATTGTCGTTGTTCCAATTAATTCGCGAATGGTTTGTCTACGATTTAGGATTTTAGGGATCTTTTGCTAAAGGCTATTGCTGTTAAATCGTCGCGAAGTTTGTACGATCTCGAGAGCGCATCTGCGCGCATGCGCGATCTTCATGATTCTACCTGCGGTTCTCTTCGCTAAGAGAGCCGACTTAGCAAAGTTTGAATAAAAATCAATTTTTGTTTTTGAAACTTAGTTATTTGCAGAGTTGGTATTTGTCGATGTTGAAATTAATTCGCGAGTGCTTTATATACGATACAATTCGGGATTTTTTATGGATCTTTCGCTAAACGCTCTTGCTCCTCGAGTAACGAAGTTATCGACGATATTTCTAATTTTTTATTGTCCGAAAGCTTCGGGAGTGAGTTGCGCAACCGCTGCCCGGTAAACTGACGCCCTTCGTGTAGTCAACAAAATTCCGAAACGGTGAATTCACTCGCGCCAAGAGTCTACGCATCTGGCAGTGAAAATTCAGGGCAACTGCATTGTCTCTGATGCACCCGCGACGACTCGTGACTAAGGGGAAATCTTGACGACGATACGTTAAAGCGGACGCGTATGGAAAGTACCCCTGACGTGCCGGTTAATTTTAGTAATGCAACATGCCGCTCCGACTCGCGGACTTTCTTTCACCGTCGTATTATTAAATTTACGAAGACCTCTATGAATATTGATCGACGAATTCAGTGGAGGGGTTCTTTTTTCTTTTTTTTTTTTTTGCTGTTATGAGAAATCATCGAGGGATCTTTTTTTTAACACGAAAACAATCGCTCCGTACATTCAGCAATATTGTGGACACTCGTGTCCTTCGGTTTCCGTGATAACGATACAACAACACGACTTGTGTAGTCAAGAAATTTGTGAATTATCTCTGCAACGAGCCGGAGACCAGAGGGAATATCGGCTGCTCGTGGAACTGATAAAACAGGCACGGTCATCGACGGCTGAAGAACCGTCGAGACGTGGAGACATAGCTGGTGTCAATTGATAAGAGTGTGCAGTCTCGAGCGGGCGACGTACGGTAAGCCAAGAGTTGATAACAGTGTTAACTGCAATCATGAGACCGAAGAGTTTTCGAACCTACCGAAGATAAGATAAAAACCTACAGACTCGAATATTACGGTGATGGTAATTTCTTGATATTTTGTATAATATTTAAGCGATCTTTGATTCTTATATCTTCCGCATATTTAAACCAAAAGTTGAAGAAAATTTTGTATGCGCAGATTTTCGAGAAGATGACAAGCGGCAAGTGAATAAGTTGATAACACTCTTAACTGCAATGATGCGACTGAAGAGTTGCAACCGACCGAAGATAAAATGAAAACCTATCAGTCGAGTCTTACTGAAATAGTGATTTCTTGATATTTTCATAATATTTAAGCGACGCAATAGATTATTCTATATTCTGCATATTTAAACCGGAAGCCGAAGAGAGCTTGCAATGCGCAGAGTTCCGAGCAGATGACAAGTGGCAAGCGAATAGTTGATAAGTCTCTTAACTGCAATATTACAACTGAAGAACTGCAACCGACCGAAGATAAAAGTGAAAGTTACCGAATCTGATCTTACTGAGATCATAATTTCTTGATATTTTTATATTTAAGCGATACAATAGATTCTTCTATTTTCCGCATATTTAAACCGAAAGTGGAAGAGAATTTAGTAGAATGCACACACCCAGAAAAAAAGTTTATTAATCGTCAATAAAATCGGATATTAGAATATTTTTATTTGACTCAAGGATATTTTTTTACTTGACTCAAGTATATGCGATATTTAACTCTAATAAAATTTACTAGATCTCAATAAAACTCTATTAAGCCCATGTTTAAATAAGCAATTTTGTTTGCTCCAAATAAAATTTTATTTTGTTGGAATAAATTTTTTTTTCTGGGTGCAAAGAAATATGACAATCGTTGCGACGAATGAACAAATATGGAATTTTGCTATCTGAGATCGATTATCATTACTATTATTGATTTCATAAACGAGAAAAAAAAAAAAACCCTGTTGCAATTATTATAACTTTACAATCTGTCGCTATAAAGCTTTGAAAATACACCAATTGACTGATCCATCCGTAATGCTTAAGAATCGAGTTTCTGTCGCGTCTGCAGTATCGACGGAATTCTTCGGATTCCCTCGACCAAGCGGTCACTCGTCAGAGCTTCGATCCTGCTTCTTCGACAACAAAGTCGTGAGATCCAACTCTCCCGCCGTTTTCTCCCTCCATCGTCATTTCTGTACTGGTTGATTCTTGTGCCTTGACGAACGTTCGTCCCCTTCTCGTTTCCCCACTTGTCACCTGTCACTCAATTTACAAACACGTGTATTTAATAAACAATGGATAGACGAGATCGGGCAAAGATCGATAAGTTCTGCAACAAGTTCCTGTCCAAAATAAATATATACTCTCTGTTCCCACGTCTCCTGGAGTTTGGAGTATTCAACGAGGATGACGTAAACGTGCCTGTATGGCAGGTAGGCGAAATCGTTTTTTGACAGTTTCTCTATCGTCTAATCGCTCATGTTATCATTTGCTCAATCGTTATTATCTTAACACTACTACTTTTCCATGGTTTTCCTGATTAATGAAAATGAAAATTTCCCATTTCACTCATTTGCAATAATAAACAAATAAACAAATAAACAAACGATCCACAATCTATCGAAGAAATAACATTTTTTAAAACAAGCGAAGAATTTAATTAATCCAATTTCAACCAATTTCAGGAAAAATTGAGCCAACCGGAAACGGTTCGGGACATTGTGGAGACCGTAAAAACTAGAGGACCATACGCGTTTCAGAATCTGGTACGAAGCTTGCGCAAGACAAATCATGAAGGCCTTGCTGACATACTCGAGGAACAAGTGGATTCTGGTTGGAACAACAATGTTCCCAATGACACTGATGACTCGCCCGATGACGAGTCAGCCGACATGTAATGTGTTTTGCAATTGTTTATCGCTTAGTCGTAAAGATCTTGCTTAAGACACACTCGTAATTTTAGGGATGACGAATACCACAAAGTTATACAGATAACCAAAAAGCCCCTGCAAATAAGAGTTCGCAAGTCTACGACGTTCCTAGATGGTCCGGATTACAAGACCATTGGAAGGTATCCCATGAGAACCAAACCCCACGGCTATGTTCTCATAATAACGATAATAGTGTACATAAACGAGGAGAAGAGAGAGGCGGCAGAATGGGACCAGGCAAATTTGAAAGAGCTCTTCGAGGAGATGGGGTTCGAAGTGACGGCCTACACTGATTTGACGGGAGCGGTAATTATCGAAAGAATCTCCCAGGAAGCATAAAAAATGTTGTCATCAAAAAGTGATCTAAATGGGTTACAAATGTCCGCCTGGACGGCATCCGAAAGTTACCATCCATGCAAAAAGTTAGCTCTTGGAAGTGGTGTAACGTTTCGTGGAATATTTATTCTCTCGTGTTAAATCTTGCGATCGTTCGTAATCGTCAAACGTCTGTTCGTGTTAAAGTCCCGAATAAGACTGACTGTCAAATCTACGATCGCTGTGAAGTCGATCGTTTGTTCGTCCGCCAAAAGACCTGCTCTCCGAGCGGCTATTCATGACCGCTTACCAAGGATAATCGTCTATCTATAACCGTGTACGATGTTCGTTACAGTAGGATAGCTTGTAGTTAACACCGGACGGACATGTGTAACCCATTTAGATAATTTTTTCGTACCACACATGTTTTTGCTACCTGGGCTATATTGAATTTTTTCGTGTAACCGACTTGTGCATTTTTCTTTTCAAATTTTTTTTTCGCACTCTCTCTATGGTTGAGCTTTTATGAAAAAAAGAAAAATTATATGGAAGAGACAAAGGGTGCGTTCTGGAGTGCAGATCAGCTCAGCTATGCATTTTTTTATTTATGACTGTTCTCTGCGAGTGCATTTTTTTAAATTGTCAAGGGTACGTTCGATTTTTTCCGGAGGATACATTTCATCCGTTTTGGTAACCAAAGAATGCACATCAGACCAAATTTGTATCAAAACTAAACCCTGAACTGAGAGATAACTGGAATATAAGAACGCATATTTCAACTGCGTTTATATATGGATACATCTCGAATATTTTTGGATTTAGCCTAACAGAGCAGAACTGCATTCAGGAACGCCCCCAAAGGTTTAAAAGACTAGTCAAATGAATGCTAAATTTTTACAATTATTTATCCAAGATGTTGTGCATCTATTAAGGCGAAGCGAAACACGTTCTCCGTGTGTTTCTCTCGCTTCACCGAGAGCACTACTGATGCTATCTCTCTCACACTCGCAGCGGTTTCACTTCACCTTAACAGTAACGAAAGTCGATTTCTTATCGACTGCATCGATCCTCAATCAAGAAAACTATTGATAACGATGTTTTTGCAAATGCATACATTGATAAATGCAATTTTCTATGACACATTATCGTTGAATTAAAAATAAAAACAATCCTTGTTTTTCAATCAATTTTAATGTACCACGGCTCATGTTGTTTCTCGAACGTTGCTCCACGAATTCACCGTGTACATTTTTTAAAATAGGTTTGGCCGTTTACAAATAACAGCAGATCATTTATGGGGAAAAAATTCACCAGTTAAATAACGAGCCGTATTTGTCAAAGAGCGAAACTTACAATAAAATCTACTTAGTGAATTCGTAGAACAAAGTTTAAGAAACAAAATGAGCTGTGATACATTAAAATTGGTTGGAAACTGAGGATTGTACCTTTTTTACACCCAACAAAAACTTACTATCATGGAAATTTGCATTTACCAGTCGTTGTTCTTGCAAGACCATCGTAATTAACGGAACACATCACAGGTCGCAGTATTTTAATGGTTGAGGGGGGGGGAGGGGGAGGGCATCTTACTAGGAGTGGTTGAAGCCTAGTTATCTATTCATATAGAGGTTCGAAACTCCTGCAACTCGTAATATCTTTGGCAGTTAATGGAGAAAGCTCGATTTTACTTTTAATGCGTCCCTAATAATGTTGCAATGTTATTTTTTTTCTTTTTTAATCTAATAAAGTAGTCTGGGAATATATATTTTTTAACAAAAGAAGTTCTTCTCACGCGGCACCATATGCAGCTCATGCTAATTGACACAATTTTAAGCTGATGTATTTATCTCTGAATTCGTGTGAAGAAAAAATAATTAGAAATTCATAAAAAAAACCTTATTCATTGCTTTATAACTCTCGTGATTTTTTACTTTAGTTAAAAGTAGAAACGTCGCTGTGCGACGTATTCCCTTAAAATTGTTCTTGGTTGAGGACACGTGCAGTATGTAATACAAATCAACCTCCTTTACACCCAATACATGCATACAACTTTGGATAAATTATTTTTTAAATTTATCACTCATTTGACTAGTGTGTCACGCAGTAGTTGCTTTAAATACAACGATGTATGATTGAAGCAGGCTTAATTTTTATCAAAGGAAATCAAACGTGTCGTAAAGGACTTTTCGGAGCGAAATGATTTTCATAAAGTATCGTCGAGTTTCGTGATAATATCAGCCCACGGTGCCGAGACATCATTGAACGGTTCAGCCGACACGGAAATTCAAGGAACCGATTATCGATTGTTCGGGGCCGAGAAAGTATATTGCAACGACCTAATAGATTTCTTCACGGCGGAGAATTGCAATAAGTTGGCCGGAAAGCCAAAAATCTTTATATTCCAAGCGTGCAGGTGCGTAAAATTCGAAATCTAACGGAAGTTTGACAAAAAAAAAATGGATTACAGTAATTTAGAAAATATTGTCCAGCAGGGGATCACTGGAGCAGCAACCTGTGATCAGATCTGTGGCCGATGGGTGCCCTCCCAAAGGTAGCAGAAACACGTCGATACGAAACTGCTCAGACATTTTGGTGGCCCATTCGACAATGCCCGGTTACTTTGCTTACCGAGACAAGATTAATGGGAGCTGGTACATACAGATACTGTGCGAGGTCTTCATGAATTACGCCTGCGACATGCATGTGCAGGATTTATTCAACATGGTAACTACCTCGCGAGAATCTACAGGAAGATATATATATATTTTTTTTTAAGTCGCCATTACTTATAAATCTTACGATTTTTACAGGTGGACAGACGTTTAAAGGACTTGCGTACACACGACAACAAAGCTCAAACATCGACCGTCAAGTCGATAGGATTCAACAAGCACTGCTTCTTGAATCCCGGACTCTTCGATTCGTAGAGAACCTCTCACTGCCCGATAAATGAATTTTATACTTTTTTACCGCTAATGAATTCAAAGCTCATAGTTGAGCGAAATTAAATTTTAAATAACCATGACGTCGACGTCGAACAAAATACAGAATATGAAAATATATATATATATATATATATATATATATATATATATATATATATATGTATATATCGGCGTACGCGAGATATAACGTTCCAAGCTCAATGAGCCAATGGTGCCAAAGTGAATACAATTGACGTTATATCGAATGCATATTTTAATAAAAATAAAGAGATAAAAAATGATTTTTCATCCGGCAAAGTTTTTTTCTCTCTGTAATTCGCCAAGTAGAGCATAATTTCTTAAGGATGTTTTCGCCAAAACGCGTTTTCATTCGATAGTTATAAACCCTTGCTACGTCACAGGCGAAGTAGTAAAGTAGTAGACACACTGAATCGTATGCAATTTTTTTCAGATTTTTTGACCATGCAGTTTTTTTAGTAATGCGTGTGCCGTTTTTTACCGGTTTCTACCAGTTTTTTTTAGTAACCGTATAAACGTTTCGGAAATCGGTCGGTGATGACAGAACCTAGAGATTTTCTACGTCAGACAGACTGTGCCCAATTTTAAGATTCGCGATTTCGTTTCTGAGATAAATTCAATAAACAAAAGGCTATCCCTGTCTAGCCCCTTGCTTTGTCTACGTCTCTCAGTCGCACATTCCGGGGCTCCGCCAAGGGTGGGTCCGCCGCGTACCCCGAAGGATCATTGATCTAGGGTGTCGCCGACTTGCGATGATGCTTCATAGAAAATTCTTATTGAGATTTTATTCGCTTCGACGAGCTGATATACAGATTTTTGATGATTGATTTCTATTTTTTAATTTTATGTTAGAGAGTTTTGTTTTAAAATAAGCCGAAGTATCGAGGAATTATAATTAGTTTCAGGTGCGCCTTCGTCGGACAATACCAGATGAAAAGTACCGAGGTTCCCTCACAATGATTGTACATACCTTTCGCATGAGTATGCTAAGCGAACTAATAACACTTTCGTGCCGGGAAAAAATGAATAATCGAAAAAAAAAATGAAAACGACGCGATCGATGCTATGTTAATCATCAACAATTCCCGGTTCCGTTACTTGATTTTCCATTCTAATGTGTCGGAGAGAAGGCGCTCGTCTCTTCAGTTCAGACTCTAGTGAACCAGTACTTTTCATCTAAGCTTTTTATCTTCTCCTTAGTGTAATACCGGGCTGTCGTGTACCCGCGGGTACGGACGAAATACAAATGTCCTCAGTACAATGACTGCGCGTTGGAAGAACGAGGCTTTTTGATCTTCTCCAGGTTCTTGATAAGTAGATCGTGCAGTGAACAATAACGATTTCGTACTTCGCTCATTACAAGCCAGAGGCTAGCGAATTCTTTCTCGTCGAGCTCTTGTACCGCGCGTCTGTAATCAAGGATGTGGGGATATTTTGCGACTTTACTCACCACCTTGCCCCTCGAGATGAAGTACCTTAAATTTCGTTAATTTCAATATAATACGAATTTGATCACATGCGTAACGATCGATCGAACGTAGATTACCTTGAAATCTGGTCGAAATACGCGGCCGCCTCGCTTTCCACCGATTGAATTTCGGCGAGGGTGTCCTCCTGAATCGATACCCCGAAGTTGTTGCCGTCCTCAATTTTGGGAATCATAAATGAAATCCACATCTTTAGCTATAGCAAAAAAATACAATTACGTTCATACCGTCGAAAATAATGGCGATTAATTGATATCAAAAGGCTCTCGGATAGTTTACCAGATTTGAGTCCTCGAGAAGCTGTAGTATGTACGGTTTGACTATGCGAATTATATCACAAATTGGTTTGTTGCATAGTATCGGACCGCTCGGCAAGATCATGACTTTAGTTCCGGTCGCCGCTGCGCCATCGTCCGCGCTATTCTCTAACTTAATTTTCTTAGTCTTAGGTCCGTCTTCGGAATGGTTGAGCACTATGGGGTCTGGAATGGGCACGTTCAGCTCTTGATGAACCTCAGTCAGATCTCTATTGTAGAAATTCGGCGTCTCCAAAAACTCGTTGAGCTTGACTATCTTCTCGGGAAACCCTTTCAGGAGTAGTTGCTCGGCCTGGAAAAATCAAGACATTGTTATAGTTTTTGGCAATGCTAAGTGCATCGTATTAGCATCTTGGCAAACGGACACAAGCTAATTGCCATGTATAATCAATTAATTGCCTTGTTCTATAAATAGTATTTATATGAAATTTAATGTACAATTGTGATGAAATTTAATATAACAGTTTTTGCACTTTCAGTCCAGTACATTAAATTTCCTATGAATTTATTTAGATTGCATGGCAATTAATCAATTACACATAGCATTATTATTAAAACACTGCAAATACTTTATTTTTAATCATTTACTTTTATTTCAATGAAAAAGTATATTAATTTTCCTTCAAAATTGTACATTGAATTTAATGTATAAAAACTATATATTTTTTTTTTTGTAGTGGCTACATTAATGGAAATTTCATTACAATTTAACAAAAAAACATCTGCTGATTCAAGTTTGAATCAGCAGACAGTCGATGCTTCGCAAATAATAATGTAAGCATAAGGTTGTGTACAAAAACAAAATGAATTCAGAATATTACCTTGGTCTTAAGGGAGTCCTTGTATTCCTGAACCTGCAAAACATTTGTGGATTGTTAGTTCTCTCAGGTATGAAAAAAAAATCCAGTTATAAAAATTATAATACAATAGAGAAAAGTTCTCTACATGCGAGAGCTGAGACTGCGATCTGCAAACCTGTTGACCGTTCTCCGCCGAGACAGTCTCAGTGCCAGCATTTCTGGACTCTCGCGATTCATTGCTTGGTGCGGTACGAAACAGAGCCGGAAACATTTGTTTCAAATAACTCGCCAAAAAAAAAAAAATGGTTTTTTCTAACCGAGGGACACGTATATTAGGATAAAATTTTCAAGCTACTTTCGCTTTAATTTTATAAGGTTAAAAAAATGTTGCTTCATCTTGTCGGTCAATGTTTGCAGCTCGCTGCTCTGTTCTTATGTTTTTCACTGTGTTCATTTATTTTTTGTGTCTTTGGCCGTAGTGGCTTGAGTCTTCGCCGAACGTTTCGATGCCGCTTGTACAATCTGTCCACATAGGGCTGATTGCATCGGTGTATGAGTCGACAGTGATGGAGCATTTCAATGATGGCTCAAGTCAAACGAAAAAAAAAAAAAAACAATTAAAAAAAAGCGAAAAGCATCGTAATTTTCTTTTCGGACCGTTTGAGAGGTGAAAATCGATGAAACGTCGTCGCGAATCGAATCATCGAGTTTTCCTCGTCCGACGGTGGTTACTGCCAGTGGTTTGTGTACAATCAATTGCAGCGTCACGTATGCGTGTAAGCGCGTTCCTCGCGAAGTTGTAAGGTTATAGACGTTCGACGATATCGACATTGAGATGGGTCATCGTTGGCTTTAAGGCGGAGACCGGATCGGTCGTCCAATATTGTCAATCGCAAAGAAAACAGTCGTTATTTATCGTATACATGCGTAATGATTACCACGTTCGAGGGGACCATCGTAAAACACAAACAATACTATTTTCCAAAGGCGAAGCACCGCCGGTCCATTGATGCACTAACCTAACCGCACATACTCGACATTTATCGCGAGAGTCGCGTACGTGACGTCAACGAAATTAATGGTTTATTCGTTGCGTGCTACGTTTATCGTGCGATTTACCTTTACTGCTGTATTATCGGCCATCATACGATCCGCCAAAAAACAAAAAACTTCGAAAATATAACCCACACTGCCCCTTTGTTGAAACGTGCAACTTCAAACAGGAAGTCACTCTGTTCGTTCGTAGAACGGAATCATGTGACCGTATAATCCGTCGATGTTCGACGTTTGCAAATAACTTGTGGTCGGTAACGAAAAATCTTGTTAGAATCGTTTTATATTTTTCACGTAATTGCGATTATTATTTACTCGGAGATTGTTTGATCACAACGGTAGAGGTGCGAGATTTAAAAAGAGAATTTTCATGCGGTTCTTGTACAATAAAAATCAATTGCGTTGTGTTTATCGACGAAGTTTATTCAATAATAGACTATCATTGCGGGCCAAAAAATAATGACGAAATATAACGACATTGTTCTCGAGGCGAGGGGGTCGCCAAACCGGAAGTCGCACTGTCCGGTTGTGCAACGGAATCGTTCGATAACGTGATTGGTTAAGCTCTGATTATCGAGAACCCGTCATTGAATGCTTCACTTGATTTAAGAAAATCGTATTAGAGTCGGTATATACATATATATCGCACAGCCTATTTATTGATCGGAGGTAATTTGTCGCTTGGATAAATGGGTGCGCGAGATTCAAATGAAATTGCGTAGCAATGATAATGATTGACGTTGGGCGCTTTCCATTTGGTATTGTTTGTTGCTATAGCAAAGGCTGCGCATGCGCACTGTCGTTGTTTGGAATGAATTCCTGCCAAAACCGTGTGAAAAACAACCGTGCGCAAGATTCTTGTGTCGAAACATCGCTCTGTACCGAGAAGCTTTCGATTTGGCGCTTTTTGTTATTATAGCGTGACTGTGTATGCGCAGTCATGTTATAATAACGAAAAACGGCAAATCGAACGCTCCACTGGTACAAATACTTGCAAGAAAAAACAAAAAACGACAGTGCGCATGCGCAATCATGTTATAATAACGAAAAACGTCAAGAACATCGCCGTATGGTACAAACCCGCCCTCGCGCGGCTACCGCAGCTAACCACAAACAAACAGAAGAAAAATGCCAAATCGGAAGCGTCTCTGTTGGAAAGTGGACTTGAAAAGCTTCCGAATTGATGTAAAATTGGATACTCTTATCGATTAGTATTTCAATGAAAAACTACACCAGTACATAAGTTGCACGACGTTATAACGGTATTACGCGACCCAATATGCTCACGGCTGTTTACAACACGGTCATTCAAGTTGAATGAGCCCGAAACTCAACCTTACGAACTGTAACACCGGCTTTTATTATCGTACAAATCTTGTGCATTCGGATCCCTGTGTATGTTAATCCTTTGGATCGATGCAGACGCGGGATTGGAAAGAAAATTGATCAAAGTGTGTTTTTCGACATGCTTTCCGGAGAGACCGATTCATCTATCGAAACTTGTCCGTGCCAATCCCTGCCGTATTATCTTCCCGCTGAAGTCGTTCTGCACAATAAGCCAAACGACTGTTGGGTCACTTATCTCGGCGGTGTTTACGATCTAACCGACGTCTGCAGAGTGTGGAAGGACACGCCAGAGGTCAAGCCGATAATCGCACACGCCGGCAAAGACATAAGTCACTGGTTCGATCATCGAGCGAACGACATAAGGCACTTCGTGAATCCATCTACCGGCGTAACGGTGCCTTACTGTCCACACGGACCAATACCGGACGTCGATCACAGCGGAGCAGCGACAATCCGGCGACCGTTGGACAGATGTCCCTGGTGGCTCGACGACAAATACAAAAAAGGATATCTAACAAAGAATCCGAGACCTTGCAGAATTATCAACGTTCTCGCGGGCACCGCAGCCGTTATATCGGTGAGTCATCAAAGTAGCCACCTCTAATCATCAGACTCTCGCCTAATGACGCGACGAATTGGCAATAACTATTGCGGTAGGATCGGCCGATTTATTTTCCTCCTATAGAGCTAATGAGAAAGACATTGAGAAAAAGGAACGATAAATTAACGATTTGAATAATTGTCTGACCGTCATTTCGTATTATTCGTTATTCGCTATAACTCTGTGAGAAATATTTTTAAAAAATGATTCCAATGAAAAAAACATTGGGATACTTTTTTGTGTAACACATGCAAAAGTTCGGGATTTCGTCCCTGTAAAGAGTGGCGAAAGTGACGATTTCTCGCAGGTCATACGATAAAAATGCAATTTACCAAAAAATTACCGTCAATTGATTGTAGGGCTGTACGGTTAGCATGCGTAAAGTACGAGACGCGTGCAATAAAGTAAAATCGGCCCGATTGGTGCGTGTGCACCGGGTATTTACAGTACATTTGGCTGTAAAGCGCCAGTTACGCCACTCTCGGCAGGCCCGAAGAGAAGCGCTTTTCATGCACGAGTTACATTAAATTTTCTACGACACTCATGCCAAAATTTTTTTCTTCTCCCGTGTGATTGCAACGTTCGCATTCGGCTTAAGCTGCAAACTTTCACCCGTTAGAAAAAAAGTTTTATCGCATTAGTGTCGTAATGTACTATTTTTTTCATAGTCAATCTGTTTAGGACTTATATATAGAGATGAAATAACGGATATACCGCGCATCGTCCAGGTCTGCGAGGAGGACACTATAACCCGAATACAGGAGCGATTTTTGATATTTAACGCCCACGGTGCCTCGTACGAGTGGAAATTCGAGGGCAAGAGAATCGACATGAACGCAACTCTGACGGAGAACGGAATACTGGACGAGCGAGATCGATACGTTGCCTGCGGTCTTCCCGAAGATATTTACATTCCCAGTCTCATGTGCTATTTCAAAGACGATCTGACGGAGGCCTAATTTCTGTAGAGATTTTTTCTCTATAAAAAAAAAAAAAAGATATCTTCCAATACCCGATCGTAAATTCTCATCGGCAGTTCAGATGCTCCAATAAAATTCGACGAAAACTTTTGTGACGGCGATGGTATAACTTTACGACGTTCCAATCTCCGAAGGCTAAAAGCACTCGTATCTCCCGATATAAAAAAAAACACGCTCCATATGCCATATAATAAAAGATATTCCGCCGACTGAGCGAGCAACTTTTTACCCCCAGTTGAATAGCGCAGTGCGCTATGTGTCTATTTGCTTCTCGGGACGAAACGTGAACGAATGCTCGGGGCGCTCGCGTCGTCCGGCACCATCGAAGAGAAATAACCATGCGAGTTTCGTACCTGCAAACTGTGCACTCCCGGTCTCACTCGGCGTCCTCGAGAGACGTACGACAACAAGTTCTAGTTGTCGTTTAGTGAGGTTCTTTGGCTCATCTCCACTGCACGAGCCGCGGCGGACTGTTCTGGACGCGTGCACCGCGAGGTTAACAGCATTAAGCGTCATTACGGGATACAGAGCGAGAGGGGGGACGGGACGGATCGCGCGCCCGTGATTCCAGCACGAAGCCCCGCCGTCTGCTAAGGCTCCTCTCTGGGCCCCTCTCGGTATAGCTGGTGCCTTCGATGCTGCAATTAGACCTATTACTGCATTCCATCACGAATGGATCATGGTAAAAGACGTAAATGGTCTTCGAAACATATTGTTTACAATGTTTTTATCGCGATCGGGAGGAGATAATATTTTACCTCGTGGCACCAACGCCTTGGGGTTATGCCGGTCAGTGGGCTAAGCGGGAACTAAGTCCAGTTCTCACGCGCCGACATCGAACCTCACCCGCTCGTTCTGGCTGATCTAGAAATACATTTACCGCGAGAAAATTGCAATAACATCAATGGTAATAACAATTAATAATAAGAATAATAATAACATAATTAATAATGATCATAAGATTAATAAAAAAATAACAATGAAGTTCGTGTCCACTGGACATTCACACAGTACTCACAGATGCTCACACGGTCCTCACAGATGGTGACACGGTCACAGACACTCGCACAGATAGTAGAGGCGCGCGAGTCGACATAACCGCTAGCAATGATAATAACACGAATAATAATGAGAATAACATCAATAATAATGATAACAACATCAATAATAATGATAATTTGAAGTATCACCTTTGAGTCACTAGTGATGGAGACGTCAAGGTTACTTCGGACGTTTTGCTCATTGAAGAACGTTTCATTTAGCAAAGAAACTATCGTTGGTAGCCCTTGGGCGATCGACGCTGGCCAACCCCACTCTAGTAGCGCAGTTGAGGAAACTAATAATAACGATGGTTGTGCGCTCTACGCCGAGTAACTGGATACCAATCAGCGTGTTCCATCGTCCACGAAATCGTCTTATTTCATCTCCGAGTGCTGCGGGTTCCGTGAGGTTCGCGTGATGAAGGGTACGTGTAAACTCGGGTCCGGGGCACGCACGCACGCACATGAGCCTGCGAAGACGAAGTCCGGGGTTTTTTTAATTTTGACGTAGCTGTCTCGCGGTGCTGTTCGTCGCTCGGGGACGAGAAAAGACGAAGAGTAAGCGCATCGCGCTTACTCGGACTATCGCCGTATCGCCCTGCCCCCCCCCTTCCCCTCCCTCTCCCTCTCACCGCCAAGCGAAGAGCGTTCAGAATTCACGTGATAAAGTCCCACGCGAGCGTAGCTGGACTTGAACCCTGAACTCTCCGGTTAACAAGGGGTCGGGCACCGAGGAAGCTTGCGAACGAAAGATACGTACGCGAACGCATTGCTCAGCTTGCGCCCGGCAATTCGCAGGGCGTCCGTGAACGAAGAAAGTACGCTCCGCTTCGGGGCTCGCCGTCCAGAACCCATCGTCGAACGGAATGCCTATTCTCGACCTGTTTTTGTATATCTATACAATCGGTTGGGTTTTATCGCTTCGACCCTGCACTCGTACAAGAGTCGGGCAAATATTTCGCGAACGGCCGGTTCGTGCTCGCGAATCCTCGTTGCGGAAGTTATATATATATACACCTGTAGATATTCGTTCGACAGTTATTGAAGTTCGTTGGATAACTAACTGGATCCGATAACGTTTTTTTTTTGTGTGTCGTTCCATCAGTTTTTATCCAATTGAGGAACTTTTTTATGCATCCCCTTTTCGTCGCAATTTTTTGTGAACAATTTACTGCTGTAGCGAAATAAACGAAAGTAATATCTTCGATTTATTCGCTCGCTGCACAAACTGTCCAACGAAACATTTTTTTCGGGCCCGGAAAACGATCGGCGCGACACTGAGTGTCGAATCTCGCCGCTGGACCCTTGCGCGCTGGCGTCAGCTGATCGCTCGACGCTAAGATGGCCGAGGTGTTTACGTCTCGTCGTGGAACTACCGGTTTGCGTTGCGACAAAAATTGGGTATGTGCATCCGACAGTGCTAATTCGGTTTGGCTCGCGTTGTGCCCCATCGTTGAAGTGTTCGATGACAACGACTTTTCGTACGTAGCGCGAACCTAAAGTTGATTCTTCGTTGTTGCGGTCAGCCAAAGAACTCGGCGGACAAATTTTCAGTCTCATTCGTGAAATAAAATTGCCTGCGATTCGACTCATCGATACAGTGATGAAACGTATTTCGGTAACGCGATTTATCGCGTCGGCTGTTCCACACATAAACGTACCGTCCGAAAAGCTAGAAGCAGTGTTACAGTGCAAAAACAAAACAGTGGGCTTACGATGCATCGAGAACATCGAAATGCTTGTATGATTCAGATCGTCGCGTTGCCCAGGCAGGAAAATACATCTGGTATTTACAATTCTGGTATGAACAATTAATCTAAATGTGTTACGTGAGTAACAAGTCCGTCCGGATGGTAAATATCAATGACCCTGAAGATATTTGCATGAGAAGAAATTTCATCAAGTTACAACGGTTGTTCACTTAGAAAATAATATTCTACAAGTGAATAATTTTGTTTTCTTCCTAAAACGGTGCATTGGCAGTCTTGCCAAAGGTGAAATTTCATGTCATGCAGTTTTTTTTCAGGATCATAAATATAAGCTGTCCTACGTCCAACAGTTTTTAACACCCGACTGCCCAAAGGACAAAGACGGGACTTTGCTTTTCACGGCAATCACGTGACTTTGTGTCTCTCCTCCGTTTCCAGTGTTCTCCGAATCGATATAAAATCTTTTGACAAAACTTTGCAAGCAGTTTCTTTGAATCATGACCTGTGACTTTATTGAGGTTTCGTTACGTTTCGAAGAGAATTCGTCGAGATAGAACATTTTTTTGGAAGAATGCTTGTCCACATCGAAACTTCAGCGAGACACGCCGCCATTCGCATTTTCACCGTCTATCCGCCTTACATTCCGTTTTTAGTCGCATGACACTGAAAGCATCTCGTGCGTTTGGGCACCTATATGTTACCCGTCGCAGCTACTTTGTGGATAGATGGCCACTTTCGGACACCGTCCAAACGGACATATGGAACGCATTGAGATCGCTTTTTGATAATTAATTTTTTGTGCCACTCGGAGCCAGTACCAAGGCGGCCATTTTGTTCGATCCATGAAGATTTTTGCACAATAACGGTTATTATTATCGGAAGAATAATGCCGTCGAAGCCGGCTCTCGGCAGCATACGAAGTGCGTCGACAGAGCGTCAGCCCGAAGGGATAGAATTTTTTTTCGTCGACCCATCACGCGAAGAGCCCGGGGCAGCTGTAAGTGCGCATTCTCCGAAGTAAATTCATCGTTGCATGGTCAACGCGTCACGATGTGCCGTGTGCGTTCTGTCGAACTGGACAGCGGGTAACCTGTCGTATAACCAACGAACCTCCCTCGCTCACGACCGTTCGTGTATAACATTCCGGTGTGTTAGCGAATTTCAGTGTGTGCGACCTGAACGTACAGGCCGCGGATATCTCGAATTCACCTCGACCTCTCGGTATTCGACAGAGCGCTACGGGCAGCGTGTTGGCAGTTTCGACCGTGGAATTTAGCGCTCTGTCGCGTACAGTGAAAATCTTTCGAGCGGATATGTTTCCTCTTTGGCATTGACAGTTACGAGCCACGTGGGCGCTTTTGAAGTTCAACTTTATCGCCGAGAACAAGGTATATAAATTCGTTTTTCGTTATGCCGAAAGAAAGAAAAGAAATATGAAATCGTGAAGATAGCCGAAGGAGTTTCCGAGTCGAGCGTGCGCATGCGATATGCGCATGCGTACCGCGTTACAGGCAGGAAAGCTTCATGCAATAGAAGCAAAGATAATATCTGCGGAACGTTCGATGGACATTACCGTGGATCACCGACCGTTTGTCGACAAAAGTTTTACTCTCCCGACATCGTTGCACCTATCTCGCCTCACAGTCGCCGAGAATCTATGAATAACTTAGATACTCTTCGCTGCAAGAGTTTCAACAGTCATTCCCGTGACTCTCTCGCGTCTCGCCCATAGAATTGTACGCGGAGCTGTACGCCCGACTCAGCCGGGAACTGTTACCGGTTTTCGATTATCTTCACCCGTAACCGGAAGAGCGGGAGACAACGCGCAGGCGGCTGAGGATTATGCGAGACGTGGCCAATGACGCTTCTGCGCCCTTGCAACTAGGTAAGGTAGAGCAAATTTTAGCTTCCTAGAATAAATATAAAAAAATTAATTTCTCCCAAGAAATAAGCTACGAAAAAGATGAACGATTTACGACGACTTTTTTTTATTTAAATATTATCGCGAACCAACGAAAAATCCAATGAATTCGTGGACGCTTTGAAACGTCGATTCTTCAAACTTTTGGAGAAGAAAAATCGTTACGGTTCATAATATCGATATTCCTATCGAATCGCGCGATCGTTTTATTGCAGGACGTAAAATGCGTGACACTCGAGATGCCTCGAGTATTATCTCGTTATGTCGCGATACTATTTCTCTCATTCGGCTGACTGGAGCGCAATCCTCGTCGCCAGCGCCTCTGTCGCGTTCGATTTGATACCCCCCCCCGGTCATATTAATGACGTTAATGACTCTCGTATTCTCGTTTTTAACGTCGTCGAGAATCTGCGCTGAAAACCTTTAAAGAATCCGGCTGAAACGAGTCCGTTGTGTACCGAGTAAAAAAAAAATTCTACGGATGTCGCGGAGCATCGATGCGTTATTTTCTAAGAGGAAAAAAAAAAAAAAAAACAGAAAATACAAAGAAAAAAAAAACAAACCCGTTAGAGCGAGTTGTCAAGCGAGAGGATCGCCGGCGCAAGAACTGCCGTGAATCGATCATTGGTCAGGCGGCGACTCGTGTACGATAGTATTTTTATTCTTCATCTTGATGCCTCAATTCGATAGATCGTGGAAGTCTCCGGAGATCGATTAAACGATACACGGTCGTGATCGATTGAGAGATAGACTCGGGAGCATTTATGGCCGTCGATTGACGCACGGCGGACCTTGGGAAATAAAAGTAACATTGTCGATAAGCTCGCGATACGGTTGTAGAGCAGATGCGCGAGTGGCGAGGATAATGGCGATCGCTGGTACCTGCAAACTCATATATTAGCTCGTGTCACGGGGCTAATAAGGCTTCGAAGAAATCTCAATCACGGAGGCCGGGGCGCAGCCGGCGGTATCGCGATTAATGGCCGTTGCATGCATCCTCCTTACGTTAGCTTCACCCCAGTTTCGATTCGGAGAAACAGATGTTACAATCAGCGAGAAGCGGAGCGGGTTCAATTAGTTGAACCGATCCGGGGTTTGAGTCTATTACTTGCATATTATCTTAATTAGGCGAGAGCGCTCGGCACGACGAGAAATCCCTTCACGGTACGTTGGAGGTGTACAGGTCGATTCGCTACGACGATTTCTTAACTCGGATGGAGGGAAACAAAAAAATTACGATCCTCGAACATTGAACGCCGAAGGGCAATTCGGGGTCGACATGGCCAATTGGATCCTCTTAGATCTTTTGCAAATATATATTTTAAAACATATGCAGAAATTTGCATGTTATGTAAGGACTTGATCCAAAAAGTAAGTCGATTTTCAACATTGTTTTTAAAGGCGGGCATTAGAAGGACAGAATGGGGTTTTTAAGACGGTTAGCACAAGGGGTTAAGTTTGAGTTTTTTTTTTTATTGAGGAATATCAATTACCAACGGACATCGTTTACAAAATGTATTCGTCCGATTGAATAGCCTTGATTTTAACATTTCTATCCAATGACCGGAAGATTTAAAAAATGTTTATTTGTTTACAACAAACGAGTAAGGGCGTTTTTCGTTTGTTCGTTATTAACAAATACATGAATATTTTTTTTCATCATTCGCTCATCGGATAGAAAATGTTATGATCAAGGCTCTGTCCAAATTTCGACTCAATCGAATGAGTACATTTTGAGATACGATGTCCGTTGTTAATTGATATTTTTCAATAGAATTCAAACTTAATAACACCTTGTACTAACTGTGTGTAAACCGGCCTTGTCCTTCCAATACCCGCCTTACAAAAAATATTGAAAACCGACCTGTTCTTTGGTCCAAATCCTTACGGTATCCGAATCCCCATTTTCACACCGAGTGAAATAAAATTTCGTACGACACTCGTGTGAAAAACATTTTCTTACCTCGTGTGATTGCAACGCTCGCCTTCGCCTCGTACTGCGAGCTCACACTCGTCAGAAATTTTTTTCACCGCACTAGTACCGTAAATTTTTTAATATCACCTCACCACACCGCCGTACTTTTTGTTCCGTGGACCGAAGAAGCGTCGATACTTATTCTGAATGACTCTGTACACAGTAGTGTGGATCACGACGCGACGATCGCGCCGGGCAACGAGGCACTTACCATACACACGCTAACGTAGTACTTACGTGCAAGATCGTCGCAGCTCAACAATCGTGAATACCACAATACCGTTACGATTGTTATCGGATTTAATTGCCAACGAGTTACACCGTCCAATAAAAATGTTATCAGCCTCAACGGTCGCCGATCGCTCGCACGGTGAAACAAACTCGATCGAATTGTCCGCTAATTATTATCATCACAGTCGACGACTTTGTTACAAATGAAATTATTATTTGTTTGATTTAATGCACCCACCGGCGTTGGGTTTATCGCGTGTTTGCATGTCGACCGTGCAACCCGAGACCACCGAGGAAATTAATAAAGTATCATATCGACGTCACGTCGAGCGGAATGTGTTCCTGGGACTCTGCGAGCTGTGAGAAACCCGGCGAAGCGAAAGAGGCCCCGGCACACTGAGCGATAACGCGAGCCACAGAGCCTGCGGCTCGCCCGTCTAGTCGACCTCTAGGAACCGTCGTAAGCCAGGGGACGTGACCGCTACGATCACCGGAGAGACTCGAATCCTCGGAACTCGCCAACCTAACGTTGGCCGCTCCCGCTGGCGTACTGCTAATAGCTATCGGGTTTTACAATGTGAGAGATTTGTTTTGAGTTCCGTGGAACTGTGCAGAATCTTCGGACAGCGCGCGCGTGGCGAGCGGGCTGACGAGGAATCAGCAATTCGCAAGAAAGGAAACTGATTCGCGCTTGTTCGTAAAGTCATTTTTTTTTTTTACACATCACTGTGTGAGGTTTAAGCAAAAATTTCGAGAATGTATATCGTCGACGTCGACCGTCGATTGTAGTTCAAACAAATAATCAATGTGATCAAATAAATAATGCTTCATCGTCGGATAGTTCGATTTCGGGGGTTACCTCGCCTCCTCCACGGATCGACGAGGTTTCCCGTAACCTGTAGACTCTCACTGTCGCGAAGTTTTGGGGTTACGTCGATGGCTAGATCGAAGGCGATGAAAGTCGCTGTGCTCGGTGCGGCTGGGCGAACTGGTAGTTAGAATTTGTCGGAAAGAATTTTAAAAAATTATGATCGTAACGACGAACTATGACGACGAGATTGAACGGCCTTTCGTGGATTCTGTTATACGCAGGAAGCTGCCTGTCTCTGTTCCTCAAGCAATCCTGTCTGATCGACGAATTGGCGATCTACGACAAAGCCGAGCTCGCATCCGTCGCGCTGGAATTGAGTCACATCGACACAAGGTGCAGAGTATCGTATTCGGGAAATGGCGAGGATGGCCTGAGAGAGACTCTGGAAGATGCGAAGATCGTTGTCGTAACTGCTGGACAGGCGTGCGACAGTGGGCAAAGCTCTAGAAACAGTTCTATGGCGAACGCCGATATTCTGTTGGATTATGTACCAAACGTCGTCAGATATTGTCCGCGGGTGAGTGTACTTTTGGATTAATTCGGGAAAAAAAAAAGTCGAAAAAATTCTACAGTTTGGAAAAGACGGCGAGGCATAGGAGAAGGTTCGGTATTTCGCCGCTAGGTGGACGAAGTCGTCCGGCAAAACAGCTGTATGGGAAAATTCTCCTAAAGCCAAACATCTTTATTATTTCCTTAAGCTGAAGTGAAAGTCACGTGAAGGAGCAATGGGTGTGAAAGGGATAGCAGCATTGGTCTTACGGTGGAGCGAGAGAGAAGCCAGACAATGTTTTACTTTACCTTAAGGTGGGGCTAAAAATCAACATAAGCTCAGAATATTTTGAAACCGTTTTTCTCCGAAACGATTTTTGTACCAAACAAAAGGCGAACTGCGGAACGTATCGCGCGTTCGATTAACTCAGTGCGACCCGCAATTCGTTTTTCATTTTACTTTTTTTTTTTCATTTCATAGAATCGTTTCGGAGAAAAGTGGATTCAAAATTTTAACTGTCTCTCTCGGACTCATACGTGTGTATAGCCTTCCCGTAATAAAAAAAAAGAAAAACAAGACGTTTGGCGCCCGCAACAGTCCGTGCGGGCTACGTTCCCTTCCGGCACAAATACAAAACAGCTGAATTGTTTACACACGTCGGACCGTTAGTTCGTTGAACACATTCCACGGTGGAAAAAAACCTGCACAGACCAGTGTCGCTCGTAGCGGATCTTGCAGTACGATTGTCAGCTTAATAATTTTTAATACTCGTGATTTCCCAAACTATTTCCAATCATCGTGGAAAAGAACTTCCGAGCCTGCTTCTCGTCGCGTACGACGAATACGCATCGTCGCCTGTGCGGAAGTTTCACGCCAGCCTTGAAAACAGCGAGCTGGAAGAAAGAACCGCCGGAGGGTGAGCGCGCGCGCGCGCGTCGTTACCGAGTGAATCGCGTTCTCGCTGCTCGAGTGGAATACAAAAAAGTGTCGACGTTCTCTTGTTCCTTTACGATCCGGGTTGCGCGTTCCACGGGCGGACTCTTTCTTCGTTCGTAAGCACGCCGAGGCTGTACGCAAAGTTGCGAATTGCATTTTCGGTCTGTCGGGAATGCGTCACGTTTCGCGACGAGACTCTCTGTGCAAATGGGTGCTCTCTCGACGCCCCTCCCCTCCCCCCCTCCGCTCACAGCTGATTAATGGGATTCAGGATGCGACGAGTCGAAAAGGCTTGCGTACACCCAGGGCGGATGTGGTTAACCTTGTGAGTGTGTTCTTCAATGCGGTTTTGATTTGTTTGGCTAAATCCGGAAATATTCGAGATGTATCCACGTGTAGACAGTAAAAAAAATAATTTCGTAAAAACAGGTTTTAATATACAAACCTGTCCTTTTATTTCCTGTGTCTTTAACAATTGTAGTTTATATTTTTGTCTGTAAAACTAGAATAGGGATGGTGCGATGGGAAAATTAACAAATAAAAAATTGTGGAGGCTTGCGGACAATAAGTTGTTGTAAAAAGTATACAGTTTTTTTTTACTCTGTATATGCAATTGAAATAGGCGTTCTTATTTTCCAATCCGCTTTTCGTTTGGGGTTTAGCTTTGACACAAATCTGCTCTGATAAGCGTTCTTTTGTTATGAAAACGCGCTAAATGTGTACCGCGCAAAGGATCGGATGTACCGTTATAATTTTAAAAACCCTGTAATTTTAAGTTGGCTATAATTTTTAAAAACCGTCTAACAGTGGACACTCATAAATAGATGAACGTATAGCTGAGATCTGTTCTATTCCAGGGACAGAAATTGAATTAACAAAGATGCAAACGAGATGCAAAAAGATGAAATAAAATGAAAACATAGTTAAGAAAAAGAAGACACAGACATTTTTCTGTTTCTTCTTTTTTTCACCTGTTTTATTTATTTTTATTTTTTTTTGCAGATCGTTCGCATCTTTGTTAGTATCATCTCCGTCCCGGGAACAAAACGAGGAGGACCAAATCGTTGTTTCAATCGATCGATAATTAAACTAATTTGTGCTTTCAGGCTCTGCTCGCTCTGGCAACCAGCCCCGTGAACGAACTCGTGCCTCTCGTCGTCGAGACCTACAAGAAATTCGGTTTGTTCGATCACGATCGTATATTCGGTATAACGACGCTGAATTCCGTGAGAGCTAACACTTTCGCCGCCGAGATAATGGGGCTCGAGCCCGAGTGCGTTGTTGTTCCGGTTATCGGTGGAAATTGCTCGAAGACCTGCGTACCAGTTTTCTCTCAGACGAAACCGTGCAGCGAATTGACACACGTCAGTGTTTAACTTCGTGTTATCGTATGGGCATTATAAATGATAAACACGCGTTATTTACCGCCCAGGAGGAGATTAGCAAGTTAACGCACGCCGTGAGAACGGCCGCGGACGAAGTGGCGCGCGAGTACGACGTGAATGGAACTTCGTCTCTGGCAATGGGTTTCGCTGCTGCCAGATTTTGCATGTCGCTGTGCAAAGGTTTGTTCGTGACAAAAGATAGTGGGATGTGCGGGAGTTAATACATAAATTCTAAATTCTAAATTCTAAATTCTAAATTCTAAATTCTAAATTCTAAATTCTAAATTCTAAATTCTAAATTCTAAATTCTAAATTCTAAATTCTAAATTCTAAATTCTAAATTCTAAATTCTAAATTCTAAATTCTAAATTCTAAATTCTAAATTCTAAATTCTAAATTCTAAATTCTAAATTCTAAATTCTAAATTCTAAATTCTAAATTCTAAATTCTAAATTCTAAATTCTAAATTCTAAATTCTAAATTCTAAATTCTAAATTCTAAATTCTAAATTCTAAATTCTAAATTCTAAATTCTAAATTCTAAATTCTAAATTCTAAATTCTAAATTCTAAATTCTAAATTCTAAATTCTAAATTCTAAATTCTAAATTCTAAATTCTAAATTCCAAATTCCAAATTCCAAATTCCAAATTCCAAATTCCCAATTCCAAATTCCAAATTCCAAATTCCAAATTCCAAATTCCAAATTCCAAATTCCAAATTCCAAATTCCAAATTCCAAATTCCAAATTCCAAATTCCAAATTCCAAATTCCAAATTCCAAATTCCAAATTCCAAATTCCAAATTCCAAATTCCAAATTCCAAATTCCAAATTCCAAATTCCAAATTCCAAATTCCAAATTCCGAATTCCGAATTCCGAATTCCGAATTCCGAATTCCAAATTCCAAATTCCAAATTCCAAATTCCAAATTCCAAATTCCGTAGCCCTTCGGGACGAACGAGGTATCGTAGAATTTGCATACTGCCGCTCCTGCGTCATTCCGGATGTGACGTACTTCGCCGGCCCTCTTGAACTCGGACCGTGTGGAATTCAGAAGTATCTGGGCCTCCCATCCCTCACGACTCAGGAATGCAAGCTTCTCGCATCGGCGATACCACATTTGCAGGAAGCTATCGATTGCGGAGAGGTGAGTAAATTTTAAAGCTTTGATAAATCTTTTTTATTTTTTATTTTCGCCTAATTTATTTTTCATGTAAATTTTTATATTCGTTACACTGCTGTGGATCTAAGATTTAAACCGATTAGGGAAAATTTATTTCGCAACGTCTTGTTCTCCTCACGAGACGACGCGATCTGATTGTTCATTTTGTTTCTTGGCACAAATAATTCGATAACAACATACGTTTGTTGCGAAAAAAAAATTACCCCCAAAGAGCAAAGCATGGGCAGCTTGTACGAGCAAATTTCGAAGTTGCACATAGTAAAAAGATTTTTACTTTTAGCAAACTTTTTTTATCCACAAACATCCACAATACTTTTCTCTCTGCTTTGCTCAAAAAATATTTATAAAATGAGCAACTGTTTTTTTATTAACAAGAAAATAATATCGAATGTTTGCGGACAAGACACTTTGGTACCAACTGTACAGTTAGTGTTACTGTATTGTCCAACATCGTGCTTCGTCGGTTCAATTTTTAACCGTCCTTCCGTCGATCCAAGTATCCGAAGTGATCGTGCGTTTCAATTAACATTTTCATCGGATTAATGTTTGCCCGTTGCCGGCAACGGTGCTTTTTCGTCGGCACTCACTTCATAATACCGTTTTGCTCATTCGAAGTGCACCCACGCGGCTGCCAGTGCACGGACATCGAATAACGCTACGCGTCTCGAACGCGCGTTTGTGCCTCGTCAGTGGCGGATTGTAGTAAACTATAATAGTACGCACGATGTATATTCTACATATAGGTCTACGAGATACGAACTAGAGTGCAATTTGCGGGTGCAAGCAAGCGAGTCGCGAATGCACGCTCGAATAGCCGTATTCTAATATGCTCGAGGGGAATCGCTCAGATCTGAAAAGAGAGATTATACCGAGAACGAAACAAAAAAAAAAAAAAAAAAATTGAAAACGATTCGATACAAGTTCTTGTTCGCTCCTTTATCTGTCCAGGCTCTCGCATTGGGTTCTCGAGGAACATCGACGGAGATATGTCCACCGCGTCCGGATCCTTGCAATCAAGAGATCTCCGGTAAAATGCTGAAGTCGAATAATACCGCCCAGCCATGTCCGATGTGATGAAAAAAGAAGAATCAAGAAAAATGAAGGAAAAAAGAAAAGATATCAAATACCAGTCACTCAAGAAATTCCGCACTAAATATATTCTCGTCTTGATCCCTCGTGTATTTTACTGTCGGCGCGCCTCGCCGCCGTTTTAATACTTTGATGCGCGAGCGTGCGCAGAGCGGCCGGACAAGTGTTTGAATTTCCACTGTTAATGAGAGATATCGCTGGGAGTCGCGGCTCGACGAGACGATTCGCGCAAAAGGAGTAAAGTCGACGGACGTGGAGGAAGAGGAGTATCGACCTCGCTCGGCGGTGCAAGTATCGGTGTTGAAGATCAAGAAAGACACTTAAGACCGAGAATATACAAGCACCAGTCTCGCTGTACAACGAGATTCTCGACGGTAGACACGACAAGTGTCCTTCTCAAAATAGTTATTCGTTAACCCTTCGTCTCGTAGAACGAAACCCGTTTGTCTCCGATTTTAGTACCCAGAAACGGGGAGAGAGGATATTCGTATAGGGGGGATATGCCGCGCGCATTTGTCCTGTGCAAACGAAACGTTGATAACTCTTTTGCTCAGTCGAAGTCAGAATTGCATATCTCGCGACTCGAACAATAATCTGCTATATGCACCATTGGCGGTATGCAAAAAAGGACGGGATTAATTTAGTTATCTCAAAAGTTTATATTTTTTGCATTTTTATATATTCGATTGATGTTTTTTTATATTTTTATATCGTTCTATTTTTTATATCGACAATTGTGGGATAAATTGACTTGCCCTTTGGCACATATCGAGGGACGGTCGTTTTGGGTTCACTAAAAAATTGCGGCACCTTTGGCCATTTCCATTCTAACGGACGTTTATTCTTAAAATGTTATACCCGTAAGGAATTTTAACCCGGATCGTTGTGAGGTAAATTAGATGCGATGTCGATGCGCGAGAAAAAAATGCAATATAAAAGTCATAAATAAAAATAGATTCATCGAATAAATTCATGGGCAATTCTATTGCCTCATTCGCTGTTGCAACGTTGCAGGATACAGTGCGAATCGAGTAGCTCCGGACTCTTCGGGTCTTCCCTTGGGAGCTGTCCATTTGCATTCGTTTATAGATTTTTAAAATCTAAAAAATCGCCTCGTCTTTGGACATGTCCATTAAATGTAATGGACATATTTTTCTTCGAATTTTATCCCTGTAAGAAATTTTAAACCGGATCGTTGTGAGGTAAATTAGATGCGATGTCGATGCGCGAGAAAAAAATGCAATATAAAAGCCATAAATTAGAATGGATTCATCGAATAAATTCATGGGCAATTCTATTGCCTCATTCGCTGCTGCAACGTTGCACGATACAGTGCGAATCGAGTATCTCCGAACTGTCAGAGTCTTCACCTGGAAACTGTCCATTTGCATTCGTTTAAAGATTTTTCAAATAACAAACATCGCGTCATCTTTGGTCATCTCCATTAAGCCTAATGGACGTTTTTTTCACAAAACGTTATCCCTGTAAGAAATTTTAAACCGGATCGTTGTGAGGTAAATTAGATGCGATGTCGATGCGCGAGAAAAAAATGCAATATAAAAGCCATAAATTAAAATAGATTCATCGAATAAATTCATGGGCAATTCTATTGCCTCGTTCGCTGCTGCAACGTCGCGGAATACAGTGCGAATCGAGTGGACCCGATCTCTCCGAGTCTTCGCCGCGGGGATCGTCCATTTGCATCCGTTTATAGATCCCTTTATAATTTAATGGATTAAATGGTACGCATTGGGTGTATTCTCCGTGATCCGGAATATACAACTGTGTCATACAGGAATATACTCCTGTACACTAGAATTGCCTTTTACAGACGAGCCACCTCGAGGATTCGTAAATTCTCGCTAAAATCCTCTCGAGTGCAAAATTGCTGCTGTTGTGCGCCGCCTCGCAGTTTTCTCTCCTTCGTAGCCAGCAGCACCACGCTCGCGCGACGTCTTACCGTGTATTAAATATACTACTTTCCGTCGTTTTAGTGAGGCGGAGAGCTTCCCTCGGCTCGCGACTACCGTCGTGTCTCGTAGCCATTTACATTTTCTCCCTTCGAATTCCACTGTCTGCCTGCCTGACTTGTCTCCCCGTCGCTGCTTCTTCGCGATAATGGATCGCTTCTCGTTCTCCTCCGCGTCCTATTCTCCTCGATGGGAGCTTGCGACCATCCCCCTCCGCCCTGAAGACCTTACCCGTTCGATGACTTTGTTACTGTCTGCGAATCCGTTTATCCGTTTTAAATAAGTACAAATTTGCAACATAAAGTTTTAAAGAACAAATATTTCAAATACATTTTTAAATGACAAATTTACAATCGAGATATTAAATGAATGAATTTTCAAAAGAAACTGAATGAATACATTTTTTTAAAGTTAGTTTTAAAAAAGAAAATATTTAAAACTAATTTTTGAAGGACACATTTTTTAAAGAAAATTTCAAAGTACAAGCTTTTGGACGAAAATTTCAAAGCAGAAATGTTTCAATGAAATGTACAAAAAGAACAGCAAATTATGGAAATAATTGTTTCTTTTCAAGTTCCCAATATATTCCACATGGGGCAAGAGCGGTAAATACGGCCGCGTCCATCCGGCAAATACTCACGGTGCTGATCAGGTCGGGCCGCGTGTCCATCGCTTTCACCAGTTCTAACGTAAATTTCTAAAAGCACGAAAGATCATTTTGAATGTACCTTTTCTTCGTTTATTTTTCGAGGGAAAAGATTCCTCGTTCGTTCCTCGGGTGAATTCAAGCAACAAGTTTATTGCCTTCGCATCTAGTCTCCCGGCCGCTATATCGCAATCCGAAGAGTCACTAAACTATCCGACCATGTGCCTCGTATTCGTGCCGCGCGGTCGTTTCGAGTTAGGACCAACGGGCGCCGGTGTGTGTTTTAACGAGTGTTTTTTCGGGTATGCTGTGGCACAAGCGAGGATCGAAACGTTCTCGTAATTCAGACGCGGCCTAAACGCTATTAGACTTACTCGCCGAAGCACATAACGCCCGCGACCGCGTTGTAATATACGTTTGGGGGGTATTTAACATGCCCTGTCCCGCGGCAAGCCGTTCTCGTAAATTATTCTCTCATTCGTTCAAGGTATTTATGCTCGTTTAAAAATACATACACACTGAAAACCCGCATGCATTCGACCAGCGAGTCGGTAAGGCCACAGCCACTAGCCTCGGAAAAAAAAAGAGAGCCGCGCCGACGAAGAGTAGGTAGTTGGCATCGGTAACGCGATAGACGCGCGGATCCCTGCGCAGTGGTTACAGGTGTCGGTCCGATTGTGCTCTTACTTACTTACTTACTTACTTGCTTACTTACTTACTTGCTTGCTTGCTTGCTTGCTTGCTTACTTACTTACTTGCTTGCTTGCTTGCTTGCTTGCTTGCTTACTTGCTTACTTGCTTACTTACTTACTTACTTACTTACTTACTTACTTACTTACTTACTTACTTACTTGCTTGCTTGCTTACTTGCTTGCTTGCTTGCTTGCTTGCTTGCTTGCTTGCTTGCTTGCTTGCTTGCTTGCTTGCTTGCTTGCTTGCTTGCTTGCTTGCTTGCTTGCTTGCTTGCTTGCTTGCTTGCTTGCTTGCTTGCTTGCTTGCTTGCTTGCTTGCTTGCTTGCTTGCTTGCTTGCTTGCTTGCTTGCTTGCTTGCTTGCTTGCTTGCTTGCTTGCTTGCTTGCTTGCTTGCTTGCTTGCTTGCTTGCTTGCTTGCTTGCTTGCTTGCTTGCTTGCTTGCTTGCTTGCTTGCTTGCTTGCTTGCTTGCTTGCTTGCTTGCTTGCTTGCTTGCTTGCTTGCTTGCTTGCTTGCTTGCTTGCTTGCTTGCTTGCTTGCTTGCTTGCTTGCTTGCTTGCTTGCTTGCTTGCTTGCTTGCTTGCTTGCTTGCTTGCTTGCTTGCTTGCTTGCTTGCTTGCTTGCTTGCTTGCTTGCTTGCTTGCTTGCTTGCTTGCTTGCTTGCTTGCTTGCTTGCTTGCTTGCTTGCTTGCTTGCTTGCTTGCTTGCTTGCTTGCTTGCTTGCTTGCTTGCTTGCTTGCTTGCTTGCTTGCTTGCTTGCTTGCTTGCTTGCTTGCTTGCTTGCTTGCTTGCTTGCTTGCTTGCTTGCTTGCTTGCTTGCTTGCTTGCTTGCTTGCTTGCTTGCTTGCTTGCTTGCTTGCTTGCTTGCTTGCTTGCTTGCTTGCTTGCTTGCTTGCTTGCTTGCTTGCTTGCTTGCTTGCTTGCTTGCTTGCTTGCTTGCTTGCTTGCTTGCTTGCTTGCTTGCTTGCTTGCTTGCTTGCTTGCTTGCTTGCTTGCTTGCTTGCTTGCTTGCTTGCTTGCTTGCTTGCTTGCTTGCTTGCTTGCTTGCTTGCTTGCTTGCTTGCTTGCTTGCTTGCTTGCTTGCTTGCTTGCTTGCTTGCTTGCTTGCTTGCTTGCTTGCTTGCTTGCTTGCTTGCTTGCTTGCTTGCTTGCTTGCTTGCTTGCTTGCTTGCTTGCTTGCTTGCTTGCTTGCTTGCTTGCTTGCTTGCTTGCTTGCTTGCTTGCTTGCTTGCTTGCTTGCTTGCTTGCTTGCTTGCTTGCTTGCTTGCTTGCTTGCTTGCTTGCTTGCTTGCTTGCTTGCTTGCTTGCTTGCTTGCTTGCTTGCTTGCTTGCTTGCTTGCTTGCTTGCTTGCTTGCTTGCTTGCTTGCTTGCTTGCTTGCTTGCTTGCTTGCTTGCTTGCTTGCTTGCTTGCTTGCTTGCTTGCTTGCTTGCTTGCTTGCTTGCTTGCTTGCTTGCTTGCTTGCTTGCTTGCTTGCTTGCTTGCTTGCTTGCTTGCTTGCTTGCTTGCTTGCTTGCTTGCTTGCTTGCTTGCTTGCTTGCTTGCTTGCTTGCTTGCTTGCTTGCTTGCTTGTTTACTTACTTACTTACTTACTTACTTACTTACTTACTTACTTACTTACTCATTTATTAATAAAAAAATGTAATGCTATTCTTGCAAGGATGCTCAATCTTTAACGTTCAAAGGAAATAGGAATAGGAAATAGTTTTACAAAATAATATCAGAATTTTCCAAAATATTTGTGTACCGATTGAATGACGAAAGCGTCCCCAGTTTCACTGGGTTTCCTAATACCGGTTAAATCGCCCAGTATCGCAGGACGAGGATCATTTGTATGTGGCACGAATCGTCGGCGCATTACAGTGCAATTGACGGTCGAGCAGGAAGAGTTCGATCGTAGAAATCGATTAAGTCGAGAGGGGGCGGGGGGGGGGGGGGATTCGAGAGTAGTTAAAGCAGTATGGTACCCGGCTATTAGGTACGTTAATCGCATCACGCGAGGAACGTTGTACAACACACAGTATGCCCAGTGCCATTTACCATCGGCCGGGTCTCGTTAATGCTTAATTATTAAGTCACGCATTTCCGCGTTGATCTTCCTTCACCACTGTTCTTTCGCTTTTTCCTTTAATTTCATCGTTTTGCTTTGTTTCCCTTCGTCTCATTCCTCCCCGCAAGAGGATCGAGGTCGCGGGTCACGCGAGTGATCTCTATCGCGGCGAGATTTCTATCGTTCCGCCGATAGGGCGAACTCAGCCGCAGCAGCTCAACCCGCATTGAACTTGAACTTCCGCCGCGCAGCTCCGATCGATAATTCGCAAAACGGCTGTTCGTACCCCACATGCGAACAAAACCTCAGCCATCGGACGAGTTCACCGAGAATTGCCGACGGTATTCGCGCTCGTTGAACTCCCCACGGCCGAGAGATAGGCCTGCGAGTAGGGTTCACTCTGAAATATGACCTACCGATCTATCTACCTGTACGTACCGGCAACTACGGGCCCTCTTCTAAACGTGGGAGAACCGAAGCTCGCGCGAACAATGGGCTGTAAAACATCGTCCGCGGTGTACGATGTTCGAGAACGCTAAAGACTTTTGCCCTACCCTCGATCTCCCTCCACCCGGACGAGTGGTGGATACACGTATGGACGCGATCGGCTCGCGATAACAGCCGCAAAATCGCTAATAGCTCGCCGAATGGCATCGGTGTGTGCACTTCTCGGCGGATTGATCGATCCAACCGTACCGGCCGTACATCAGCGATCATCCAGCCGATCGGCGCCCGTCCCTATCGACCCTCTTCACAACTTCAACTTCACGAAAGCCACGAGCAGCGACTCGGGACTTTGGACGAGTTACGAGAAGCACGTGCTTCCGGTATTACGAGCCTTACCAATAAGATACCATTTTTATGCGAGGTAAAATGAAAGTTTTAAGCGAGTTGCGTACAGTATCGAGTATTTTGGGACTACGGTGAAATTCTAAAAAAAAAAAAAAAAAAAAAAAAACAAAACCGATGCAATGCACCGCGTCAAGGAAAAATATGACTGTAAAAAATTGAGAATTCTTTCCAGCGCTTTTCGCTACCGGGCGCTCGAAAGCCGTAAATCGTTTTTGTTTTTGGCGCTCCGAATAGCCTCGTTTGTCGTAGTTGAGTCCCCGATAAATACTTTTCTTCAGTTTCGCGAGACACATCCCTACGAGACGAGGCATCATTTAGAATTCCAATTATTCCCGCGATTTAGCTCTGTAAATTATTTTTATTTTTCTGCAAGAAAATTCCTCTAGAAATTTCAACCGATATTTTCGAAGAAATTTGAAGAGGACATACTTTTTAAGGAAATTTTCTGAGGAAAAATGTTGGAAAGTAATATCCCAGATCAAATGTTTACATGACACAAACAACAAGGACATTGCAAATTTTTTTAAAGAAACTTTTAAGGCACACATCTTTTTTAATCCCATCATTTTTTTTTTCCACACGAGGTAAAAGTGTCGAATAAAGCCGAGTTCATTTGGCAAATACTCGCGGTGCTGATCAGTGCGGGCCGTATTCGTCGCTTTTACCACTTTTACCATAAATTCCCAAAAGCACGAAAGATAATTCTGTATCTACCTTTTTTTTAATTTATTTTCCGTACAGCATAAAAAAAAAATATATATATATATGACCGTAAAAAAACAGAGAATTCTTTGCACCGTTCTCTTAACCGGGGCGCTGCAGTAAGCGGTGAATATTTTCGTCTCTTCGATGCCTACGAAGATCCTCGTTTGTCGAGGGCGACTCCGCGATAGATATTTTCTCTTATCCTCGCGAGCACGCTCATCCGACGAGACGAGGCGCAATTCAGAATCCCAATTATTCCCGCGATTTACCACTCTGAATTATTTCAATATCTTCGTTCCTCTCCGCAATAAAAATTCCTCTGTAAATTAAACCTAAACGCTCGGGTATTATATCACCGAATCGATTATCGTAACGCCGCTGACGGTGCGCAAGTTCTGCTCGTCGTATCGCGTGGGTGTCCGAGGTGCTCGAAAGCCGTTACGTACGATCAGCGGAGCGGCGTTACGGCATTGGTAATGCCCGTGCGAGTAGAACCGCCGCTGCTCATACCGCTCTCTGGCACATAGAACACCCGGCAAAGTGTGGATATAGCAGCTCTTCTCTATATTATTCCCTCGGCGAGATCGAGCAAACATTTACTTTACGTCGCCGGTGCTTATTAAAGGTGCGCCGGATAGAGCCGGACGGTGGCGAGTGTGCGTACCGGCGAGTTCGTTCTCCACTATAATTGACTACCCCCGATGCCCGCTGTGCCTCTATACCGGTTTCCAATAATTTTGTCGTACCATATACTTCTCGCCCTCACGCGACGGCTCCGCACGCTGCTTACTCGCCATTGCGCGAGCTATCGAGTGAAAGAAAAAATTTTCTATTTCTTTTTTGTCTCTTTTTTTTTGTTTTTTTCGTTTTTTCAATCCAGCAAAAATAAACCTCGCGTTGCTCGATCGAGTCGCAGGCCATCGCGAGATATTGGTGTCAGGGCACGAGCGAACGAAAATAGACCGTTGGAGAGGCGCGATGCAGCTGAATTAGTACAATCGGTCGTAATCGGTGCGTTAATTTAAAAGCCATTCGGGAATTGACCGCGGTCAATGGAACCTTGAACTTGATGGGCAAGAAAGCAAGAGGCTTTAAACATTTGGCTTTGGAGTTAGTGCTCTTGGGATGTGCGCAAGCGAGAGGCGCCTTAAAATGTACACAGGTTCGGAGGATTTGTTCGGGCGTTCGATTGTCAATTAACGCGCCGATGTTCACAAACTCCGATGACATGATTCATTGATGGCTCGAAGAATGATGAGGCGAACGGTACTCCGGGGATCTTCCTAGAGTCATGGGACCTTGAACCTGATGGGCAAGAAAGCAAGAGGCTTTAGACATTTGGCTTTGGAGTTAGAGCTCTTGGGATGTGCGCAAGCGAGTGTTAGAAATACTCTTTTGGGTTATATATATTTTAACAGAATATTCAATAGACTTAATACAATAAGTGTAATGAGATTTGGTGTGCGGAGGTACGACTGCACAAGTCGACGTCTCGGTCCAGAATGCTCATCGATCGCCCGATCGATGATGACGAACCCTCCGAGTCACATCAGCTCGCCTTTGTATGAACACAGCTCCCTTGTCTTGACCAGGGACCTTCGTTAGCCTCTCGTATGACTATCGCTGAGTTTGTATATTTGGCAGTTCTGAGAAGAGTGCGCCGAGAAGTCTCGACGCTCGTCACATCGCTTTCACGAGAGGCGCCTTAAAATGTACACAGTTTCGCCGTAACACAACTGAATCGCACACTTCGTGAAATTGCAAACGGCGCTCAAGCTTACACGACGAATTTGTAACAGACGATTTTCCAACACATTGCAAACGGTACACCGCAAATTTGCAACACCACAAAAAGCTTTCGCATTTTTAAATGAACACACTCAGGATTTAACAACATTATTTCGTAACAATCGCGAAATGTAACAACTTCGAAAGCTTACACTCGAAATTTGTAACAGACGTTGAATCTTACACCCGTGCGATCTTACAGGAGTGAGTAGGTAAAGGGGCGGATTGAAAATGCCGCTGACGAGAACCACTGCTATTGTGTGGGTTAAATGGACTACACAGCAGGCAATGTTCGCACGGTAACCCTGAGAAATTCATTTAACCTGCACAGTAGCCGTGGTTCTTATCGGCGGCGGTCTCGAGCCTCTCCCTTCCCTGTCAAACCGTGTAAGATTGCACGATTCTAAGATTCAACGTCTGTTACAAATTTCATGTGTAAGCTTTCGAAGTTGTTACATTTCGCGATTGTTACGAAATAATGTTGTTAAATTCTGAATGTGTTCATTTAAAAATGCGAAAGCTTTTTGAGGTGTTGCAAATTTGCGGTGTACGCTTTGCAATGTGTCGGAAAATTGTTTGCTGCAAATTCGCCGTGTGCCATTTCGTTAAGTGTGCGATTCAGTTGTGTCACTGTGAACCTGTGTACGCTTGAAGGCGCCTCGCAACCGAACCGCGATCTCTTCGTGCTCGCGAAGCGTGTGGTTTTTGGGCTCGGCGCATGCGCCGTGACTCTTGGCGAATCGATCGGATCGATCGACGGTGGCGCCCTCCCGATCTCTCGATCGCCTCCTCGAGCGATCGAACGGTGAATCCTCGAGGCGCTCGGACACTGATGGATTCTTTCGGTGCGCGGACCTGTGTATCGTTGTCGTGTGCCAATGAGACTGCGTTTCGGTGTTTCGTCAGGCCGGAGTCGTTACCGGGAGGCCGAGAGTGGCGTCCGGCAACTGACTGGACGTCCAAGTCGTCATCGAGATAAATGATCGCTTCAGCGAGAACTCCCTCTCGCACTCAATCTTGCCCAAACCGAAGACACTCTCGGACCCCGTTGAGAAGAGAGACCCAATCACGGGTCTCCTCTCACAAAAATTTCCGCCCGGAAACACCTACAGTAGAATCTCGATTATCCGAACCTGTTCGGAACGGAGCTCGTTCGGATTAACGAAAATTCGGATAACGGAACAGTGAAGCTGTCTCAAGCGATATAGCGCGATGTCGAACAAAATTACTGTATCCACATATTTTAAATAATTATTGTACATGGGGCATTCCATACCGATTCGACCTACGTCGGACCCTCGACCTCTTCAATTCGGTTGGCAATTTTTTATAATATTGTTCTGACTCTAAAAATCACTCAAACATTTTTTTTTTATTTTTTTTTTAATTTACATTAATTACAATTTTTCAAAGTGAACATATTTTTAGCCGGAATTAAAAATTCTGAAAAAATTCAGAAAAATCCTGTATCAGATATGAAAATTTTTAAGCCTAAACCCAGAATGGTAAAACGTTTGCTTCTAGATGTTTTTTGAGCTTTGCTTTCTTTTTTAAGTGAGCATATGTTAGTCCGAATGAAAAAAATCTGAGAAAAATTATCAAAAACCGTGTATCAGATATGAAAATTTTCAAGCCTAGAGCGAAAGTACCATCGCATTAGCTTCTATTTTTTTTATTTTTGTTAAATTATTTTAAATGATTTAAAATTATATTTAAAAAAATAAAATAAATAGAAGCTAATGCGATCCCACTTTCACTCTAGGCTTAAAAATGTTCATATCTGATACAGGATTTTTGAGAATTTTTTCAGATTTTTTAATGTGGGCTAAAAATATGTTCACTTTGAAAAATTGTAATTAATGCAAATTAAAAAAAAATAAAAATAAAAAAAAATTTTGAGTGATTTTTAGAGCTAGAACAATATTACAAAAAATTGCCAACCGAATTGAAGAGGTCGAGGGTCCGACGTAGGTCGAATCGGTATGGAATGCCCCATATATTTGAGGAATCACGTGATACATGTATCTTTCTAATATTCAACGGTAACGTCAAACCTTCATCACGAAATCCACGATTTTCGTTTGGCGCTAACAATTTGCTGGCCCTTATCGAGTTTCGATGGGGTTTCTAATTTCTTTTTTGCGCCGTAAGTAGATTATGCTTACGCTTAGAGGTCGAAGGACTGGATGTTGAATCCATAAAGCACTGAAATACGAGGCCAGTGGATTAACGAAAATAAACTTTGAATGCGTGTGCATTTGCTCGACTGAGAAACTAATAAATACTGTGCATAGGAATGACGTGCATTTACGGTAGTGTTCAGTGAGTTTAGGCGAGCTCGAGCGTTCTTGAATTGGCTTGTTGTTTGGAGCACGCAACGGTGTATTGGCGCGCAACAGTGTAAGGATACGAGAATTTCGCGCAACAGTTCGACCAGTAGAAACTATATTCGAACGAGCGGCTGTTCGGATAATCGAGGTTGTGCTTTATAAGAGAAGCGCCGGATCGACACGATCATCGACGATCCGAAAGGGAAACGGTTAGTTCAATGAAGACGTGAATTCCTAAAAGCACTAAAGATAATATTTTGTAACTAACTTTTTTTCGTTTATTTTTCGTAGATCATCAAGTATTTTGGGACAACGTCGAAGCTTAAGGAAAACCAATGCAAGATGCTGCATCAAGGAAAAATATGACGAAAAAATTGAGAATTCTTGCACCGTTTCCCAACCAGACGCTGCAGTGAGCCGCAAATCACCTTTTCATTTTGGTGCTCCGAAGATTCTTCGTTTGTCGTAGTTGAGTCAGCGATAAATATTTTCTTCTATTTTCACGATCACGCTGTAATCTTGGCTAAATCGAAGACACTCTCGATCGGATCGGATCGACGATCCGAAAGGGAAACGGTTACCGATCGAACGATCAGCAACAGGAGAAAACACTCGTGGCAGTCCCGAATCTACCTCAGAGACGGTGAGGAATTCCATCAAACTCATACGGAGGATTTGTTCGGGCGTTCGATTGTCAATTAACGCGCCGATGTTCACAAACTCCGATGACATGATTCATTGATGGCTCGAAGAATGATGAGGCGAACGGTACTCCGGGGATCTTCCTAGAGTCATTCGTGGGCACATGCTCGAGGTGCGCGAGGTCGACGACCCTTCGGGAAGCTGATAATCATATCGATATCGTACTCGACGTCTCTTCGATCCGCGAGTTTGAAATGAACGGATGTAACGCCGGCTGAAACATTCATAGATACCGATTTAATCTCAATCGACACTTGGCGTCGCTGTAGTACATTAAATTCTTCTTTTGTGATGATACAAAGATGACAAAGGAGCTCATCTGATTGTCTATAACGGGATGTGAGGATTAAACATTTGCGTCAAGCTGATCGCTAAAATTTTTTAAAGAATTTCAACGACACGTTTGATCCGTCGAGCGATCGATGTAGTGTCCTTTAGAGAAAGTCGTCGCTGATTGAATCTCATGCAGTTTTGTAAATTCAAAATATAAATATAAGTAAGCTAGATTTAAAAAATTGACTCTGGGACTTAAACCTTTGAAGCATGGATTTAAAACTTGTTTTTGTACAAGTATGAAGTTTCAGATACATTGGTTGGTTATTGATGCATTTTTTTCTGAATTCAAAGTGGTGCACCACGTGTGATAGATCGTGCTTCAGAGAGCTAAGTAATTGAAATTCTCGTTGGTTCGACGAATCGCGTATCCTCCCGAGTCTTTTGACTCGCGATATGCTCGAGGCCGACGACCCTTTCAGAAGTTGATAGTCATATCGATATCGTACTCGACGTCTCTTTGATCATCGTATTTGAAATGAACGGTTGTAACTCCGGTTGAAACATTAATAGATATCGATTTAATCTCAATCGGCACTCGGCTTCGCTGTGGTAGGCATTAAATTCTTTTTTCATGATGCAAAGATGATAAAGGAGCTCATCTGGCTGTGCATAACGGTATATGAGGATTAATAATTTGCGTCAAGCCGCTCGCGAAAACTTTTAGAAGGATTTCCGCGCCACGTCTTGTCCGTCGATTGATCGATATAGTGGAGAAAAATGGATTCAAAATGGATTAACTCTGTCAATCTCGCACTCATACGCACTCATTTACCCTCCGCTTGAAGAAAATTGTTGCCGGTGGATCTTAAATGGTTTTATTGGTATATAAAACATAAATATAAATAATTTGGGTAAAAAAAAATTGATTCTACGGCTTAAACAACTGGAACTCTCGTTGGTCCCACGCATCACGAATCCTACGAAGGCCCTTAAAGAAAATCGCCGCTGATTGCACCTCAACCACTCATAAAACCTACAACATTATAAAACCTATAAATATAAAAAATAAGTATAAATAAATTAGGTAAAAAAAATTAGACTCCGGAACTTAAACAGCTGGAACTCTCGCTGGTCCCACCAATCACGAGTGCTCCCGAGTCCTTTGACTCGCGAATCAGCACGGTGAGCCTCGTCAGAGACGTGCTACCACCTGGTCGCGTCCTTGCCAAGCTCGCCGACTCTCGCGCAATAAGGAAACCCGTTATGCTACTCTATATATACATTATCTTACGTACGTTTTATTCCCACTCCCCTCATCCTCTGCTGTCTCTCACCCCGCATGATTATCGTTCCTCGTCGAACGTGCGGTGTAACGCGAACTCTTTCGACACGCGACTCTTTAAAGCCGCGATACCCGAGAGCTCTCGACGAGAGACCCGCGAAGCCGGCCCCCGCGTTCGCGGATTGGAAAGTTACCAGCGGCGAGAACGCGGTGAACGTCCAAAACGGCCCGGACCCGATAGCGGGGGGGGGGGGGGGGGGGGGGGGGGCAGCGGGACGATCGACGCAGACGCCTTATAAAATGCGGCACGCGTCCGCCTTATTGTGACAGTGGATAAACATATGAATCACACTTGATGCTGAAAGAGTGCGTACCTCCCGCCTCTGGCGAAACGCGATGCGCGAGCATCGTCGTTGTTATGCTCCCCCCCCCCCCCTTCGACCCCCGTCATTTATGCTTTCTTATTCGTCGTCGCATCGTCAATCACTTCGCGGTTAATACGAATTCAGACCCGTTTGCCGAGAGAATCCAACGTAAACACATTGCAGGCCTCGTCACTGTTGGCTCGTTGACAATAAACCGCGGAGAAACCGAGGAGACGAAAAATTAATAAATTTTTTAATATTTCATTTGTAATCAATTTTTTAGATAAATTATTTTGCGTGTTTATTATTACGTTTTGATTAGGAAATATATTTTATATATGTGCAATTTATTACATGTAATATAATATATATATATATATATATATATATATATATATATATATATATATATATATATATATATATATGTATATATATATATGCAAATATTTTTTCATTAAGAAATCTATACTTTGTTTTATTGGTGGTAGTATATTGTTTATTACCAAGTTTTTATATACCCCAGCTCTTGTACTCTCCCCTCAAGGCTACTAGCCTCTTCGATACGTAAAATATTTCCTGTAATATATAGATTATATCGCTTACAAACGTTCCTTATACTTTCGCTTTTCTCACCCGCCTCTCAAACTCAGCAACACATTCACTCACGTGTATTACCTGGTTTCCCTTTTAAAGCAATCTCGATTTTCCGTTCCAAATCCTTCCCTCGGCAGTTATCCTTCCAGCCACTCAGACCATCGACAAGTTCTCCTCTCGTTTTTCGACTCATTTCCACGCACTCCAAAATCTGAGCTATCGTTTCATCCTTCTTTCCACACAGGCCGTGTTTCGTTTTCTTGAATACCTTACTTTTGGCTTTTCCTATGTTTCCACATCTCAATCTTGCCCAAGTTTCCTTAACGTTCCCTCTCAAACGCTTGCCTTACCAATTTTTCGCCGTTTCTACTTTCATTTTCCCTTTCTTTTACCCTGCAAAGAGTTGCGATTTTTTGTTTTATTAATAACCAAAAAATTGAAATAAATAAATAAATAAACGATTCGTAAGCGCTCTCGCTTTCTCGCTGTTAGTTCCGTCGATATTAATGAGCAGGGGGGGGGGATACAGTCAGCGCGGAGTCTATCGTATGTGTAAGGACACGAAGAGGCAATACCGTGCAGCGCCTATCGTGTGGCACTTATAACCCAAGGATCTTCGGGACAGTGTAATGGCGTTGACGGGGAGGAGCAGAGAAGAGCTGCTCTCGAGACCGATGGAGCATACGTACATTCGTGATTCTCGTGATCGGAAAGGAGAAATTCTCGAGGTCACCGTCCACCGGGAAGAGTAACACACGTCGGTAACTGGGAGAGATGCTGTTCGCCTCTCGGGTTCTCTCATTCGAATGGTATCCACGTACGATCATCCACAGAGTAACCCAGTCAGGCTTCTCATGCTCCCCGGAATTAACGAGTTCGTGATGCAGACGTGCATGTACGTGGTATAACCATCGATGGGCTGTATCACAAGTGAATTCTTGCAGATTCAATAACTATTTATATCTCCGTACATACACGGACAACAATAGACTTCCATATGCTATATTCCATATGCTATATACTTTAGAGATTTTCGCAATCAAAGCGTATGGGAGCGGAATTTGAAAATCCTAAATGACATATGCTATATTCATAGTGTATTCCCGAGATCTCGGCATTCATGGCGTATCGGAGTGGAATTTGGAAATCCTGAATCACTCTTATGCGCTACATTGTCGAAATTTCGACGTCGTTCATAGCGTATGGGAGTAAATTTCGGAAAACCCAAATCACTCCCATATGTTGTATTCTCGAGATTTTGGCGTTCATAGCTTATGAGAGCCAATTTCGAAAAACCCAAATCCCATCTATGCACATGGAGTGGAATTTGAAAATCATAAATCACTCCCATATGGTCTCATATTCTCGAGATTTCGGCGTTCATAGTATATAAGACCAATGCGAAAGTCGCAAAACACCCTAATTTACTGTATTCTCGAGATTTCAGCATTTACAGCGTGTGGGAGTGAATATCGAAAAACGCAATTCCCATATAGCATATAGCACACGGGAGTGAAATTTGAAAATCATAAATCACTCCCATACGCTATATTCTCAAGTTTTCGGCGATCATAGCATATAAGAGTGCAATTCGAAAGTCACAAATCGCTCTAATTTGCTGTATTCTCGAGATTTCGGCGTTTATAGCGTATTGGAGTGAAATCCGAAAATCCGAAATAGTATTTAAATTATTGATGTCCAGTATAAAATGATATTTAGGATGCTAGGACTGCTAAAATTTGAGCTATCCATTTTTCTCGGTGTATGAAAGGCCAAGAATGTTATCGTCTGTTATGCATAGGAGAGATATATCCATATCTCGCATAATCCTCTCGGGGGACGAGACGGCGCGACGGAGATGAGGGGAGAGAGCAGGATCGGGACCGTGAACGAAACATCCTCGAGACTTAGTATTATAATAAAATCGCGCATTGCACGAGGGGGGGGGGGGGGGGGGGTGGAAGGGAGGCTTCGGTCGGCGGTAACGCGAGAAGAGGAGCGCATTCCCGGCCGCGATGAGGCCGGATAGAGTATAGTATAAGAGGCAGAGGATACTCTCTCATAGGATAAAGTCGAGTGGCCGATGCCGGAGGTGGAGGAAAAGGGTGAGGGGTGAATGGCCCCGGCACGACCTTCCTAAGGGGGACGACCAGCCACGATCCATGCTCCGCGAAACATACAGGTATAATACCTCCACTGTTTTATATACACATGTGCATTCGTACCCAACGCACCGACACAGCTACGCTGTTCGTGTAGGCCAAGTGCGCTGCACTCCCCCGCACTGGAGCTTCCGCGTTCGAAGATCCGCTCCTCGCGCACCGCGAGAAGATGCACCGAAGAAGGAATTTCGTTGTCTAAGATTTTATCTATTTGGATGGATGGAATATATTGTTTTTCACTGCTTAGATGAATTTACAAATGCAAGATTTCTTTTTTCTGTCCACAAAATAAAATGGTGTGATTAACAAGAAAATGAAATTGTGGACCTAAAACTTTTAAATTTTCTAACTCTTATCTCACGAAGTGTATTTTTTTATTCTCCATAAAGTTACGTTCGCGCACGCGCTCAGCAGTTTCGTCGGCGGCCTTTTATTTCCGGCACTTGGGAGATTTACCTTAACCAGCGATCGGCAAAATTATCAGCTTCCTCATGGGAAGAGATCTGTTGTGGTCAATAAAAGAAATCGTATTCCCGGCGATAAATATTATCGTTGATTTGACAGGGGCCGATACATTAATAGCCGTCTCGGTACGACGCTGAGATCTCCCTGCTGAATACACTTTGCCATGCAGATACATTGAGATTTCCTTCGGGCTCGCTTCGGGAATCGCGGAAGAGCGCGGAAACGGTGCGAAGGGAGAGCTCGTTGAATCTTCAATCGGGCTCTCACTTCGGCCGTTTAAGTTTCGGAATAATCCATGAACTTCCTGGTAGTCTCGCGAATCTGCGCTGGCTACGATCAAATTCGCCTTTTCGCGAATTTTAATTTTTTGTATGTTAAAAAAAAAAATGAAAAAATGAATAAACAATAATAATAGTCTCATGCGAGACAATGATCGCGAAGCGATGACGGCCTTGGCTGAGTATAGTATTCCCCGTCCAACTTTTGATGGCTCGTCTCGCCGCCGCTCGCATTCCAGCTCGGAGAGCACATCTCCGGGGAGCGGGCAGGTTCTCTCCGTCTCTCTATCTCTTCCCTCGATAATGCCGTACAACCGCGTGCAACCAAACGGGTAATTCTTCTCGGTTAGACGCCCCGTTACCCCCGCCCCGCTGCCGCAAATTATCGAAAGGAATGTCAGGGTGAGAAGAGAAAGAGCGAGTTTGAATGCGAGAAAGGAACGACTGAGATAAAGGGTCCCGCTTTGCCGCTTCGGGACGCCGGATAGATAGATTGAAAAAGCGCGAATTCGCGATCGACGCTCCGACGATCGATGCATCTACATTGTAGGGTGAATTTTATAGTCCCGTCGGTGATTCGCGGCGCAACGAATGCGCACTCGGACAAATACCTATGTTATCCGAGCAATCGCGGCGAAAGATTTATTTATCTTTATTTTTCGTTTGCTTCATCCACTGCTCGACAATTTGCAACGACGAAACGGTTATTTGCTCGGATTAACGAATCAAATGAAATATATCGAGTAAAATGTTTGCCGACGTAAACGTAATGCACTACATATCATCATCGTCATCATCGTCATCATCGTCATCATCGTCATCATCGTCATCATCGTCATCATCGTCATCATCGTCATCATCGTCATCATCGTCATCATCGTCATCATCGTCATCATCGTCATCATCGTCATCATCGTCATCATCGTCATCATCGTCATCATCGTCATCATCGTCATCATCGTCATCATCGTCATCATCGTCATCATCGTCATCATCGTCATCATCGTCATCATCGTCATCATCGTCATCATCGTCATCATCGTCATCATCGTCATCATCGTCATCATCGTCATCATCGTCATCATCGTCATCATCGTCATCATCGTCATCATCGTCATCATCGTCATCATCGTCATCATCGTCATCATCGTCATCATCGTCATCATCGTCATCATCGTCATCATCGTCATCATCGTCATCATCGTCATCATCGTCATCATCGTCATCATCGTCATCATCGTCATCATCGTCATCATCGTCATCATCGTCATCATCGTCATCATCGTCATCATCGTCATCATCGTCATCATCGTCATCATCGTCATCATCGTCATCATCGTCATCATCGTCATCATCGTCATCATCGTCATCATCGTCATCATCGTCATCATCGTCATCATCGTCATCATCGTCATCATCGTCATCATCGTCATCATCGTCATCATCGTCATCATCGTCATCATCGTCATCATCGTCATCATCGTCATCATCGTCATCATCGTCATCATCGTCATCATCGTCATCATCGTCATCATCGTCATCATCGTCATCATCGTCATCATCGTCATCATCGTCATCATCGTCATCATCGTCATCATCGTCATCATCGTCATCATCGTCATCATCGTCATCATCGTCATCATCGTCATCATCGTCATCATCGTCATCATCGTCATCATCGTCATCATCGTCATCATCGTCATCATCGTCATCATCGTCATCATCGTCATCATCGTCATCATCGTCATCATCGTCATCATCGTCATCATCGTCATCATCGTCATCATCGTCATCATCGTCATCATCGTCATCATCGTCATCATCGTCATCATCGTCATCATCGTCATCATCGTCATCATCGTCATCATCGTCATCATCGTCATCATCGTCATCATCGTCATCATCGTCATCATCGTCATCATCGTCATCATCGTCATCATCGTCATCATCGTCATCATCGTCATCATCGTCATCATCGTCATCATCGTCATCATCGTCATCATCGTCATCATCGTCATCATCGTCATCATCGTCATCATCGTCATCATCGTCATCTTCTTCCTTTGTCTTTTGCACATCGCCCTTTTGCGGCCGCACGTTCTATATTGGATGACCGGCGCGATCCAATGGGATTAAAGAAAAAATCACTTATGGATAGATAATAGAGTATGAAGGATATTCTTACCAAAAGTCGTTCTTGTTCGAGCTAGATCCAATTCATGTTGTCTACAGAAAAAAATCGCGCTTTATTTATTGGAATTTTTTCAGATTTTTTAACCGTCCAGTTTTTTTTGCAACGGGATTTCAAAGTTAGGTGTTTTAACATGGGAAGGATCGAATCTGACCTTAGAAACGATACAATATAGCGTTGTTCTCCGTCAATTTCTGTCCAATTGAAATAAAAAACTAACCGACTCAAGAACATACTTTACTACAGATTGTGTCCAAATTTGAAAAGGATTTACCATCTTGTTTTCAATTGGCGTTAAAAAAACGACGCTTTCATGTATTTCTGGCACATTTGCTTTGTATCATCTTTCTCTCTCGCAAAGTGACTACCGCGTTCATCGGAGCCCTTCTTTTGTGCCCCCTCGCGTTTCTGGTAAGGATATCCTTAACATACATTCAAATATCCTTGAAATACATCGCTGGATATTAATAATTTTGTTCTTAATTCAAAGAGGTGTTTAACCTGTGATGCACCGTGCTTCAAAGGCTTAAGGGGGTAACTTAGAGTACGAATGGACTTATCTGCTTAGCGGAAAGCGATTTCTCCTCCCCGTGGAATAAAAGCGTCGCGACGGAGAAAAGTGCTACGGCGGATCTACACAGTCAAAAATAATTTCGTAAATTCGGCATAGAAAGTTTCGTAAAAATAATTTTGTTAAATAAGTGACTAGCTCGTTTGTCCAGGTTTGAATATACAAACCTGTCATTTTATTTCCCGTCTCACTAACAATTTTAATTTGCACTTTTGTTTGTAAAATTAGGACAGGCTGGTGCGATTGGAAGATTAACAAATTAACAAAATTGTGGACCTTTGTGGACAATAAGTTGTAAAAAGTAAAAACCTTTTTTACTGTACAACCTGCTCTACAGTACACCTCGCCACAATTTGTAACAACGAAATGGTTATTTGTTCGGATTAAGAAATCAAATGAAATATATCGAGTAAAATGTTTGCCCGAGTAAGCGCAACGTACTGCACACCTGCCGGAGTATCATCATCATCATCATCATCATCTTCGTTTGCCTTTTGCTCATCGCCCTTTTGCGGCCGCTCGTTCCATATTGGGATTAAAAAAAATACTTATAGTCGGAAATGATCGAATAAATTTTAACGACTCGAAGGATAGTAAAAAGTACGATGGCGAAGGGGAGGCAGGGGAGTTGGGTTAACGCCCAAACCGCCCCGATATACACGGATAGATAATAGAGTACGAAGGCTTAAGGGGGGAACTTAGAGCACGGGTACACTTATCTGCTTTGCACCTCGGAGGAATTTCTCCTCCTCGGGGAATAAAAGCGTCGCGATGGAGAAAAGTGCTACGGCGGATCTACCTGCTGTGTAGTGAAGCTCGCGAAGCGGCCGAGGCAGATATATAGATATAAATGAGGGAGGGAGAGAGAAGAAGCGGGTAAGGCAAGGCCGTGGACGGAAGCAAAGCGAAGGCCAAGGACGCCTCGTGTACGTCGAGCAAAGAAGGATGAGACTCGCCGGTTGTTACAGAGGTGGTACGTATCCTCCTCCTGGATTCTGCTTAGTTCTACCGTGGCACGGCTACAACGCTTAGAGTGCAACGTCGCATAAGACGCCGCCTTACTTCGTGATACACTTGAAATTTTCGATACGAATTTCACGAATTCCGGTGGATCGGGGAACATTACTTTTTAGACAAAATATTCTTTTGCCAAATATCACATTCGACGATCGATTAATTATTGAATTCAGCGAAGGTTTAAATTTTATCGACAGAGCGGAAAGGTGATTTAAAAAAAGCTATGGCCAACTAAAATTTATAATTTTGGCGATATATTCGATGGTTGGGTTCAATTTACATCAGAACTGAGCGGTACTTGAAGTACCGGGTAATTGTTTGGTATTTCAGGTAATTACTTGAATTACAGAAGTACTTTTAGTACTTGAAGTACTTTTTTACGGTTTCAAGTAACAAGTGCAAGTACTTTTTGAGTACACGCTCGTAGTATGGATGACTACTTGATGAGTAGCATGATATCCTATTTCTATTACTATATGATTAAATGTCTAAACTTTTCAATAAGTATCATTTTAACGAAGGTTTTTCTTATGTACAAAAAACAAGAAGGGACAAGAAGGCCCTTTCGTTTCTCCGTTAATGAAAGTTTGTGTGCAATTTTTTAATGGATTTTTTTTCTATGAAAAAAGTGCAGGACGGATCAAAAATAGCATCAAAACGGCGAATCATGAAAATTTCTGTTAGAGATTTTTTACAATGAGGAAGCCACGTCTTTGCTTTGCATCTTTCATTAAACCTAGATAGCGCTTAACATCACGAACCTAATTGCGAAAAGTACAATAGTATATTGTGCAACAAGGGTTGACAATTGGCGATTGCGACGAGTGTGAGGTTTGTGGCCCGAGAGAAGCGCGGGCTGCAATCACACGAGTCGCAATCGCCAATTCGACCCTCGTTACACATCATATTTTTTGTCACAAGTGCATGAATCTGCGGCACTTGGAATGGCAGTCGCGCGAGACGAATACTGAAAAGCGAAGTTATGTCTCCAGCGACGAAAACGTGAAAAGTAAACTCCCAAGAGACGAAAACGTGAAAAGTAAACTCCCAAGGGACGAAAGTGAACGAAATGCGAACTGCGCATGCGCGACTCCGTCATTTCACCACAGGTTCACAACTGGCATGCAATGGGCCACTTTCGGCTCGCAAGACTGCCATGTAAAGTCCCGCGATTCATGCACGTGTGACAAAAAAGTACTTGAAACCTCAAGTACTTGTGATAAATTCTACTGTGCATCGCTTGAAGTATTTTTTGGTGCTTTGCCCAGCTCTGATTTACATTAAATTAATGTATATTCATGTAGACAGGTAGTTTATATTTGTGCAGAAAGTACCTGCGCGCATGAAATAATGACACACTTAAGAAGACAAAAAAATCAAAAAGGATGACTAGACAAGACAAATATAATCGATAAGATTCCCTGACTCCCGATCACCGACTCCAACATCGTTGTTCGTTCCAATCGCCGCCACTTCCAAACTTATCCGAGGTTCGACTCTCGAACGGCAGCGAATTCCAGTCGAACGAAGCGAAAGCTGCGGAGCGGTGTCGGCAAGCCATGACCGCGCTATCGTTCTCATCAATTCGTGGATATCGTCCATCTGGCGCTCGGGTCCGTGGAAGTCCCCGGTCTTGTTCCTCCTCGCTTCCACATTCTTCCGTCATTTTCATAACTCTTTCGCTGCCCCCCTCCGCGCCGCCGCTTCTCTCAATTTATTTCTCCGCTAGGTGCAAGTGTTACACACGAGGGCGCGCATGCGCTATCTCGCATCAGTATCTTTTGTCTCTTATTCTTCTTCTGCGTCCGCGTTTGCGCCTCTCGCAAGTCTCTTTCGCCGGATAGATAAAGATAGCGAGGACTATTATTAGCGGTATATCGCAGCAGGAAGCCCCGTCAGAGTTCCCTTTCTCTCTCTCTCTCTCCCGCCGGACGCTCGTATAAAACATTTTATCCATAGTCGGACGCGTAGATGCGAGTCGCTTTATGTACCGCGCGCGTACACTTCTTCTCTCGCCGTCGTTGCAGGCGTATTTCTGGTCTTCGAGGCTCCTCTCGCACGCCGTGCGGCAACGACGCTCACCCCGAGAAGAATAAAACGCACGAGGAGGTGGACGAAGCGTGAGCGAGGACCACGCATCCTCCTAGGGCTTGTCTCTATGACGCTATCTCGAGGAATCTCAGCGCTGGGCTGAGGATGCTGGCGCCTCGAGAATGGACCAGACTGGACGAGACCGGGCAGAAACTGCAGAAACCGCGGCAGATGCCCGACGCGCGTCCTGGGGCAACTTGGCCAAACCTCTGCACACCCCCCCTCCGGCTCCTACACGCCTATATTACCGCCTATATCTATTACAGCGTATTGCCGTAGCGCATTGAATTCCATACATCGAGCTACGTTTGATCTTATCGGCACAACGTGAGAGAATTGCAAAAATTTTATGTGCAACCTCCTTCTCGCGCACGGGCGAATCGGCCTCACGACGATTTATCAATGCTGGCTCGGTGCCATAAGCCACACACGGTGGCTCTCTGCAAGACTGCACTTACCACTTTGAGCGATAAGGGCGGAGGATTCGAGACGGAGAACGGGGGGTTTTTTTTTCTTCTTTTTTTTTTTGGAGTACCGGAGAGTTATGAGCTTTTCCAGTTTCCACTTCGAGTTTTTGCCTCTTCTGGAGATATCGTGGTTTTCGTGCAGAGCGAATTCGATCGAAAGGGTTTGGGGAGATTCGGGGGCTACATTTTTTTTTTTTTGGAAGATTGTGCAGGTGGGCGAATCGGACTGTCGACGATCTATCAGTGACGGCTCGGTGATACACACAGAGTGGCTCTGCAAGACTGCGCTACTTTGATGATCAGGCCCTTATCGGTCAGTCTGACCGATAAGGGCCGGAGATTCTCGACGGAGGACTTTTTTTTACTGGAGAGTCACAAGCTTTTTCAGTTCTCAGCTCAAGTTTTAGCCTCTGTACAACCCGCCAAATACACTCCTATACTCAACAACAGGAATCTTCTCAGCAGTTCAAAGATCCATGGTGGTCACAAAAAATTTGCCCTAAAACAAATCGACAATTATAAGCCACTATGTAGACAACCGCTTCAACATGTTACGCGCAAACACACATTTCCCACACAGTTATCAACAATTAGATCAGTTTAATGAATTTATCAACAATTAGAATCGATGGTCAACGAAAGAATCACCGAATAAAATCCGTAAAACTTTTAATCGTAAACTAAGGAAAGGAAAAGAAACCTTTCAAATATCAAAGAAAATGTCTCGGGCTGAAGAACTCAGGTCGATGGCCCTTTGCCAAGGTGTAAAAATATCATTAGGTATAAAATTAGTATAACTGTATAAACATTAACTCTGCCAATAAATCTCCTTTACTACTTAGTACTACTTTTTGCCTCTTGCAGTAATGTCGTGGTTTCCCTGTACAGCGAATTTACGTGAAAGTGTCCGAGGCACATTCGCAGGTGACATTTTTATAGTAAGATGCGTACCAGGTGTTCTGCGCAGGTGTGCTGATCGTGGTATTCCGCAATCTTTTTTTACGTCACGATCGATCGGACGATACGTTTTTTTTTTTACCGATCAGTGAACAAATTACTGAAAGGTTTCGCGCCATCGGGAGCAAAATCGTGTCAGCGAGGCATCTTTTTTTGCAAAATTGAGGAGAGAAAATATTTCGGTGAAACCTTAATTTTTGCTCCTGGCCCGAAATCCGATAAACAAAAAAAGGATGCTGATAAAAAAAAAAAAAAAAAAAATCCGTACGCAGTGAATCGTTCCGATGCCCCCGGCATAATAAAACTCGGATAGGCTCTCGAGCCACGTGTTCGAACGTACGCGATACGCCCAACTCGATACCGTACAGAGGAAGCGCCGGTGCTTTTTTGCCAAATGCTGCAAAGAGGCGCCGGTATTAAGATAAACCCAAGAAACAGCGGAGCATGCCGAGTCCACGTTCGGACAAAAAGCCCGCTTGGATTGAGCGAGGTGCGCTCTAATCGATTCGCGGTAGCAACTATTTTTAATTACGCCACTCCAAACGATATATGCAATATATATGCAATACACGCATACACACACACACACACATATATATATATAAAACATCTGCAACTCTGGTATCCTATACGTCTCGATATAAACGTCCTTGAACTCGAACAAGTGCTGCTGTATATGCTTGTTGCTTCTGGTGAGCACGAGGGAGAATCTTCATCTCCCGAGCACCTTCGCGCGCGGGGCCGTTCACATTTATTCCCGATCTCGGTGCGCGCACACACACACACACACACACACACACACACTCTCTCTCTCCGTTCCTCTCTCATTCTCTCTCGTGATGCGTCTTCTCGATGTTCAACATACCGGAACGCCGATTCGTGCATAGATAAAGAGATACACGAATGCTGCATAATCCCCCCCCTCCGCCCCTTCCTCCCCCGAGTTCCCTCTCGCAGTGCTCACTTTATAATATAGTGTAGGTAATAGGCGTATTGGGATATAAATGCATTGAGAATTGCAATAGAAAATATCGCCGCGTACAGCAGCAGCGGCGTTCAGAAGCCAGTGTACATGTTACATGCACTCAATGCTGGAAAGAAACAAAGAATTAAAAGAGCCACTCGAAAATACATATCCAACGCTTATGCCGCTCAACCCTCTCGCCGTAAGGATATACGCGCATAATATCATACCCGCGTAAAGTCACGTGTTAAATAAATATACCTTAACAAAAACACTTTTTTTGTTGTTGTTGTTGTTGTTATTCCTCTTTTTTTCTTTCCGATTTTTTTTTTTTTTTTTTTATTGACGATACCGGAGAACATAGTAACCCGACGAGAGAATAAAGCTCGCTCGGAGAAGGGTCACCGGTGGTCAGGGTCGGCACACACCTATGGTGGCGTGTATTATGGAGATTATGGGAGTCTATGGACTCCCCTCGTCGGCTAGCCGCACAAACTTGTATTCTCGCGGTCGTCGCGGATTTTATCCCCTCGCGTTTCCTGCAAATGTAGTCGCGATATCTTTTTATTCCCCTTTTCTTTTTCACGAACGATTTTTGTTGTTCGACCCATCGCAGCACGGTAGTATGCATCAGGCGTATTAAAAAAAAAAAAACAACAATTATCCGCGGTCTCGGTTGTTTAACAAGTACGAGAAATTCCACTTTTTTTTTTTAAATAATCTTCGAAGCTTTTCTTTATTTTATTGATTTTTGTTTCGAAAATGTTTCTATAATTTTGTCCACACCTCGGCTTTTTGATATTGATCCAAGGTTTTTTGTTTCCTCTTGTCTTCGAAGCATTTCTGTATTTCTTGTCGTTGTAGATTTTTCTTATGTATACAAAAATATGAAATTTTTATTGATAATTTTTGTTTTTTTTTTTTACACGTGATTCGCGTCCCCCCGCTCCACGTGGCTTCGATCCGCAGTTTCTATCTTGGTCGTCCCGCGGGTTTCCGGTCGTCGGTTCCGTGCTGCCTGGATATCGCGCTCGCGCTTCGACACGCATATTTTCCTTTATTGAATTATCGCTGGAAATGTCGGGTTCGGTATCGGGCAAAATTACACATCGGGTTAGAGTGATAGCGAGATTTAGCGGGCGGGCGAGAGAATCTTAACGCGTTTCTCGCTCGTGCACCTCCAGGGTCGGTCGGAGTCCGCGCGCATTATTCTATACACATATAGGCATCAACGGCAGAGATGAAAATCTCATTCGCGGATCGCGGCTCTTGTGAGCACCCGAGAGAAGCGGTGCATTGCCCTCGAACCCGCGAGGCAACAACAGCAACGGCAGCAACGGCAGCACCTCGTCGGATACCTTTTTCCTCGTCTCTCTCTCTCTGTCTATCCCGGCTTCTTATTCTTCGTCTCCGCTAGCTTCTCCGTGGTTTCTCGCGGATATCTCTTGACCGGGGGTGTCCTGATAGTCCCCGTACACGAAAGTGGCCATGATTTTGCCCTGCCGACGATACCGCACGGGCCGAGGGTGTTTATTCTTCAATCAGCTCCAATCACCGCGCGACCTCATCGACGGGTAATTTATCGGACAGCGTCGAACTTTGATTCGAGTTGTACAGCATCGCTCACAACTTCGCGAAAACATTGTCCAAGTAGCAGTGGATTTATTTGCGACATGCGAGATGGAACAATTTTTTGAAGAGGGCAATGACATAGAGTGGATTGTCGCGAGAATATATTGTGACGAATATAGAGATGAGGTTTGAGCGAGACACTCGATTTGACACATGAGAGACACACATCATCGATTGACCGGATGACAAAAGTCTTGATCGGACTTTCAGAGAGAACGGACGTTTGGCAGTTCGTGCACGAGATATTTAGCTACAATTTTACTAATGATATTCACTCCAAAACCAAATAGGCGCGTTATTTTTTTCGCTATATGTTGCCAATTGGTCGTCGACCTGAGCAGAGCTGGGCGAATACACTAAGTACTTGAAGTAGGTATTGAAGTATCAAGTAGCGAGTCACCATTCAGTATTCAGAACTTCAGCAGGTAAGTTCTGCCACTACTCGATATGTCAGTACTGAAGTATTATCCTGTGCTTGGTACCTCAAATATTTGGTACTTCAATAGATACATCACCTACATAGTGAATTTGCGCAACTCTGGATCTAAATCCTTCAGCCGATGGATCCAATATTTCGAGACAAGTTTTAAAAATCTATCGCACCCAAACAGTTTGTTCTCTGCTTGGCCAACAAATCAATCGGTTGGCTTAATTTCCTTGGGCCAACAAATCAATCGGTTGGCTTCCAGCAGATAAATTTATTGGGCCAACAATTTAGGTAGCTTGTATTGTAATTTAATTTGGGCTGTATTTAAGTAATTTGTTGATCGATCGGATTACACTTCGCTTCCTGATCGATAAGTCTTTTCGTCTAGAGAATCAATTTTTTCTACCGATCGATCGATTGGCGATCAACCGATTTCTTCGTCCGATCGAAACAAATCCTCTCGGACCGCCGTTGCGATCCGCGTTCGCGAATTTGTGAAAGATTCTGTATATCCGTAAGACCGACGATTGCCACGTTCGGCGTACTCGGCGCATAAACAGGACGATTAGAGAGAAAACAATTTCCCCACGAATACAACATTGTAAGATCCCATCAGGCATTCGAGTGCAACGACGATGTGTCCGAGAGAGCTGCAACATACGGATATACAACATGCGCCGGAAATGAACGAGTGTCTGGTGTCCCGAGGTTGATGGCGGGGGGGGAGGGGGGGATAATAGTTGAATATGCGATTACGGCAAATGATACCGGCGAGGTAACTTATACTTTCGATTATTATATTATACATAAACGTGCAACGTGCCCGATAAGCTCTATACGTGGCTCAATCGCCTATGCCATTGCATCGACCGCTCGAAGAATAAAAACAAAACAAAAAAAACAATAATGAAAAAAAAAACAGAAAAAAAAAATACCGTGGGATTCGATTTTGTAGTTCATAATCGTAATCGCAGTTGATCCGGCACGACGCGCTACGGAGCGTCGGACCCCGTTCGCGCCGCGGTTCGCCTCTCGTCCCTTTAATTAGAAAAGCCTATAAAACCGAGGGACCAATTTATATTGTGCGTACACAGGTACGCGCGTGCGCGATGCACTACCGTGTTGATGCGAGCTGCAATCGGCGAATCGAGGAGTTCTCGTCGCAGTGGCGCCGTCCAGTTATTGGTACATTCGTTCCAAGCTTCGCGCAAGCTCACCGGATCCGGTGAGAAACCTCCCACGCGGCCCGCACCAGCGTGAGGATCGAGCACCGAGATCCTATAATATTCGTTACGAAGGTGGAACCTTGTCGCGCCATTATACGGACGAGCGAGCGGGCGAGTGCACTCTCCACCTCGGCTTTTGCTCGATTACGGTATCGCTGCGCTATATGCACATCTGCGCAGCGCACGAGGGAGAGAACGATGTAAAATACGTACGGCCAATGCCGACTTGTGTGAGGTCTCCGAGCGAGAGTCTCGACTCTCCCGAGAATCACGTAACTAGGTGGGTTGTTAAATATCGTTTGACCATTTGACCGCGGTGTCAATTACGAAGCGGCACGAACGAACGGCACTCAGCGACGGTCAATTTTTCTTTTTTTTTTTTTTTTTTTTCTCGGGACACTCGCTCCGCAGCTATCGCGGATGAAAACACTTCTGCCGGAGATGCAGCTCGTTTTCTTTCGTCGATTTCGTAACATAGCGGAGTACAAAATTATCGATGAACGAACATTGATTATCGATTTTTTAAAGTCAATCTTCTTTAGGGTAAAGGATTGAGTTTATTTTTCTAACAGCGAGAGTTTTTTTACGGTAAAAAATGTACGGCGCGAACCAGCTATGATGATACAAAAGTACAGAGTAAATGGTTTACGGTTACACTGATTCATTTTTTTTTTTTTTTTTTTTGACATCTCTGCAAAGTACCTTTCAGTTTGGGAAATCACACTTTTAAACTGAAATTGACGCCGAGAATTTTGAAAATACTTGCTGTGACGCTACTTCTGGTTGCAAACTGATATTTGCCGGTTGACCTTATTCGCTATGATGTTCGTTCCGGTCGAAAGCTAAGATTCTTAAACTGTGCGTTTTCCCGTATGAGGTCACTTACGGTTTGCAAGTAAGAATTTTTAACCGGAAGTGACGTTACTGAGAATATTTTGAATCTCTCTCTGGAATGTATCTCGAATAAAACCAGTGACAGACGCATCTGAATTAAAGAGCACATGTTGAATGAATCAGCAGTGCGCAAAGTCCCCTGTCTGCAGTCTAGCGTATTATGGTACATTACGATACTAGTGCGATAAAACTTTTTCTGACAAGTGTGAGTTTGCAGCACGAGCCGAAGGTGAGTGTTGCAATCACACGAGTTACGAAAACGTTTTTCGCACGAGTATCGTACGAAATTTTATTTCACGAGGTGCGAAAGGAGGGGAGGTTTTACGCACGCGAAGCGTGCGTAAAACTGCACTTTACCCACCGAGTGAAATAAATATTATTATGCTTATGGTTCTCACTCCAGATGTCTACTAGCGACGTCCATACGGCCGAGTCGTCCCACCGGAGAGTATCGCGCCGTTGTCCAGCTCGCTCTAATTGCAAGTTTACCTGTGATATCCCCAACAGGAGACGCAGAGATAAGATATGCCTTGTGAGAGAGTTGTATACGAGACACACACACACACACACACACACACGCCTGCACAGTAGTTTGTATAAGTGTCGGGGTGTGTGACGGATCGTGAAGCCGGCAGTGCGGACTGGACGGTCGCAGACATCGTTGCCCCAAATAAAGGCAGTTAAACCAGCACTACAATAAGGTGTACAGTTATTTTCCCACAATACCATCGTGCGTGTCAGTGTACGTGATACACGAACAAAAAATAAAAATAAAGCGTCCAATGGTGGTTAACTACTTATTATTCTGATCAATCAAGATTTCGACATAGTTACGGTTCGATAATAATAGTCATAATAGTCAGGCTGTGCATTTTATGTTCGACGTAAGCCAATGATTACTATGACAAGTCTTTAATACGTGGGTTATCAAACAGCGTTTTCATATACTATTAATAAGAATAAGAATGTTTATAATAATGAAACAATTATTAAACGATCGTTTTTTTCCGAAACAACCGAATTCTCATTTTGCGACCGGAAGCGACGTCGTGCGTTTCGACCGGAAGTGACATCACACCGGTTATCACCGGTCAATGGAACATACTTCAGAAGTGACGTGATTGCGATATGACATCACTTCCGGCCGAAAAATGAGATTCAAATTCCAAAATGCTCAATTTTATTCAGTCCCTTTATCAGTCGAGACGTTCTTTATGTAGTCAAATGTTTTTGGTCAATATCAGCCGCCTCGTTGCATCTGTGATCGAAACATTTTTTTTATTTTTTTATTATTTTACTTTATTTTTTGGGTAAAAGTTAAGTTGAGAATTATCAAGAGTTTTGTAAGGTAAAAAATGTACGTCGCGAACCATAAGTCTTAGAACTACGACGATACAAAAGTACTGATTAAATACGCGAAATATGAAGATCAGAATGATATTAGAAAGTCCAAGTTCCCACGATCTAAAACTCGCGGCTCTTGGTCCAGTAGCCGCCGATACTCTTTAAAATGCGCGTCCTAAATAGTCACGTAAGTGCACGTTAGGAAACGACGCATATTCGCCGTTTCCATCCATTTCCGGTACAATTTCATATCTATTTCCTATTTTTATCGATCCATTTATTTCTCTTACATATTTCCCCATAAATCCATGCAATCCGTATAACATTATAGTCCGCTAGTGCGGAGATCGCGCGATAATTTAATAAACTGGTTTATATTCTCAAATTGATCGTCAACGGAAGTTCCGTGTACTACATTCAAAGTGGATTAGCGCGTGTCGCCGTACCGGGGAAAACGTGTAAAATGTCGATATGATAGCCGCAACAGTGTTGCGACGGAGCACTTCGACGTTTCTCGAGGGGCGAATCCTTAGTTAAAAAAATTGTTGCTCGAAATGAAACTTTGTCACCGGTAGGCGAGAGAGCGCGGCTGGAATGTCTCGGTGGATGCAGCCGTATGTTTACATTTGCGCGAGTACACGCTGCGATTTTCTATGTGGCCGGTGGATGTGAGCGCCGAACGCGGAACATTCGCAATTGCCGTTGTGACCGACGATATTTACAGTCCCCCTTAGTTTTACCGTGGCCGATGCCAAGTGCACTGGGAAAGCCTGTGTATTACAATGTTGCTGAGAATTCCCCGACAAACGCGACGACCCACCCGGCGACGGTGAAAATACCACCGCCTCTGTGCGAAACGTTCGAGGCCGGTCTTACCCTTCGCGAGAGCGCTTTTACGAGGTGCGCAGTGGTTCTCGTGGGCGATGCGTCGAAGACATCGCCAATTTTTCCCGATCCTCCCGGTCGGATGGCAACATCGAGAAATTTCTGAGTACCACTGTCTTAAACGGACACTCCCGCTGGTGGAATTCAGTGAACTAGGGTCGAAGTGCGGTGGTAGAACCTGCCGCGCAAACGACCGGTGACAACCAGCCGGAGTCCCGACGCTTCGTCTTCGGCGTCCCCTCCTTAATCTTCGTCTCGGTTATTGCTATGGTCAACCAAGCATTTCATACAGCTCCGGGAAATTACGCGGTGTCCCGGCAGACACTGTAGTTAATATTATTTCTCTATTAAAAATCGTTGGACGCCATTGAATAAGCTGATGATCTTTTTGATGATCAAAACTAACAGCGGCTAATCGGGAGAGCTCGTTGGATATTGGAATTTGTGAAATTGCATAACTGTATTCATCTGCTCAGTCGTTTTCTTCCGCTTTCTTTCTCTCCTTCTTTCTTTTCTTCTTCTCGCGGCGCCGTTCTTGGTGCTCGATGCCGGTCACAGATCGTCGATTAATTAACTTTAAGCCGCAACGAATCGACGACGGACGTTGCCTAGCTCGTGTCTCACGGTCGATATACGCAAAATGTATTACCATTATGCAAGCCCCCGTGTATTATAGAACCGCAGACACATCGTTTTCCACCCGCGGCTTTCTCCAATTAAATTCCGAATATATGGTCGGACTCGATTTAAGAATTCAGAGAGACCGCGCACGATCCTCCGGCTCCCGAGCTTAGGCACACACACTAGCGGCACTGCAACGAGATGCGGAGTTGTTCGCAATGAAATTCTATTCGAAATTAAAATACACGCCAAACGACGTTTCGAATACTTTTTCATGGAAAATCTATTGTTTTTGTCCAATCGCAATGCACATTAGTTTAACCCCTCGACGTGTAGAGCGCTCCGAATGTCCTGACACAACGCAGCGAAAAAACGTCTATTTTTTCATAGCACGGAAGATTAATACATTTTTTTCGCGAAGAACCATTCCTCAAATGGATCAAATGTCAGGATCCCCATTAATTTTGTTGCATTATCGAGAAAATAATAAAGTAATAAACACTAAAATGTAAATATAATGTAAAATATAAAAATAACACCCACCGAACATAATACATGCATTCAAACAGCCCACACACACACACACACACACACACACACACACACACACACACACACACACACACACACACACACACACACACACACACACACACACACAACTTACTTGCAACCCGATAGAATGAATAAACGAATAAATAAAATCACAAATTTAATTTAAAGTGTCAATATAAAAATAATACTAAAAAAAAAAATACGAAAAACCGATGACCAATTGGCAGCGTATACGAGATTTAAGTGTCTCACGTATCAAAAGCTCTTCCACTTTATCGATTGCCGATAAATTGACTATCGTCACCATTATAAAAGCAACAGCATCAAAATAATAAACAACAATAGAGAATAAAATAAGATAATTCTTAAATTCAGTGTCAATACTATTTAGAAATGACAGTATTTACGTCATTCAAGTTTGTCGTGTGTCAAAATCTGTTACTACTGCGTTACTACTACGTTTATTACTGCCAATGAATTAACTACTACTACCACCACTACCACTGAAAAAACTAATAACATAAAAATAATAAAGAATAATAAAAAAAATAATGCAATCCTTAAATAAGTGTCAAAACTATTTCGAAACGATATCCTTTCGATAGCTCATCCCCGAGTCCCCCGTAGCGAATAAGTGCCTTAATTATTCCGAGTGCCCTCCGCGTCACATCCGTAAACGCGGTGAAAGCCCGCAGGCCAGAGCAGCTGTGGATTATATTACTTAACGATTGTGTGTGCCCGGTGCCGTACAGACTTCCCCGTTCGCAATCGGAATGCAAACGGTGTATACAAGCGCATCCACGCTGTTGCTACGATAACGCACACGACGAGAAGTTTCGTGTCGCGAGGACGACTCTCCTCGGTAGGAGAACGGGCAACTTCGCGACAAGCGGCTTATGGTCCACTTCGCTTTCGCGCCTGTGTGCCAAGGTGACGAATTCGGCGAGGTATTCATAATCGGCGGTGCGATGCGCTTGCGCAACGATCGGCGTAACTCGGCGCTCCCGAGACGATTTTTTTCTTTTGCGATTTCGTAAGGCCGCGTGTCGCGCCGTTACTTTCGAGCATCGGCGGCCGGAGGAGGATCCGGTGACATGTGGGAAGTCACGGGTACCGCGTCGACGATGCCGGACTGGCAAAAGGTTTCGTCGGCGCGTCGAGGAAGCGTCGGGAAGCGTTTAAAAACTCGTTTTGCGCGATACGCGGTGACGCGGTATAAAACAGCACTCGAGGAAATCGTTATGCGTTCATCTATAGAGAGCTTTCTTCGCATCGCGTAATATTTACAGCCGATATGCATATGCCTTTATACGCTTACATGCATAATATATATATGTATATAGACGCCTATGTAATTATACGTTCCATTGCTGAAAGGCCGATTATCGAGATAGGGAATTATAGGAAGAGTTCGATCGGCGAATGAGAAGAAATTCCGCGGCGATCGTTTGCGTAGTTTATTTCACTGGGTGAAACTGATAGATCGAAGGAAGGTGGGGGGGGGGGGGGGGGGTGTGAAGAGGGGTAGAAGTTGTTGACGAAGTCGTTGAGTCGAAAGTCACGCGATTTTATTTGTGATCGTGAAAGCTGATCGGATAGTCGTTAAGATCGTTTCGCGATCTTTGGTCGGGGGAATTAACTCGTCATTCTCTCCTCCGTTGGGGTCTGCTTTGATGTCCGGAGTCGCGGAGCGGTTACGATGAACGGGTTCGATCGTCGTTACGCGGGTATGATACGGCTTCCGGACGTGTATCAGCGAGGAAAAGAGAACTCACCAGGCTGGCTCACGGACGGCGCGGTCCGACGCCTGAAGTGTTGGGTGATTTACGTGATTTACGTAAACGACGTCGACAGGCGGCCATTAACGAGATGTGTTTCCAACGTCCGGACGGGACATCCGCAATCGTACGACACGGTCCGAGTCGAGTCTCTGCTCTGCTGTTGCCCCGCTGGACATTTTTACGACTTAGAGCCTTGCCAGGGGCTTGCCAGAGCCGTGCCAGGGGCTTGCCAGAGCCTTGCCAGGGCCCGATGCAACGCTAAAAAAATGTCTACCAAGGAAAGCCGAAATATTAATATTTCACCGCGATTACAGAATGTTCGATACAGTACAGAGAATCCGTTACAATAACACTTTTTATATCGCCAATGTGCAAGATTAATGATCGGTATAGATTTTTTTTTGTTTTCATCCGAGTAGGTGGCTTGAGACTCTTTCGTTTATTATGGTATAAAATCTCTTCGGAACGCTTCCTGATACCGGGAGCCGAGACACTCGTTGCATCATGCATGCACGCGTCGCATTTATCAACTGCAACAGCGGTGGCGGATAGCGCAACGGTGGTCGCGAGCCGCTGCGGCTGACCACGTCCATTCCGTGACCACTATACTCGCCACTATGTACTCTCTACGTTTCATCTATCCACCTTTATATACAAACTAAGGTGCATTGCAAATTTTACTGTCTTATTATTTTTTGTTATTATCTGTATTATTATTATTATTATTTTTATTATTATTATTATTATTAGCGATCGGGCGCTCCGCGCTCGACGCCAGGTTCGTTTATTTATGTTATTTATTGTTGACAATAGATGACAAATGCTTCGTCTATTGAAACCGTATCGCCGGATAATATACTCTTAAGGAACCGAATCTCACTTCTGATTCAAATTTCGAACACTTGAGCATACATGCTAAAAAGCTGTATGCTAAAAAGCTGTATGCTAAAAGCTGTATGCTAAAAAGCTGTTACAGCTTTTGGCATACAGCTTTTGGCATACAGCTTTTAGCATACAGCTTTTAGCATACAGCTTTTAGCATACAGCTTTTAGCATACAGCTTTTTAGCATACAGCTTTTTAGCGTACAGCTTTTTAGCGTACAGCTTTTTAGCATACAGCTTTTTAGCGTACAGCTTTTAGCATACAGCTTTTTAGCATACAGCTTTTTAGCATACAGCTTTTAGCATACAGCTTTTTAGCATACAGCTTTTTAGCATACAGCTTTTTAGCATGTATGCTCAAGTGTTCGAAATTTGAATCAGAAGTGAGATTCGGTTCCTTAAGAGTATATTATCCGGCGATACGGTTTCAATAGACGAAGCATTTGTCATCTATTGTTAACAATAAATAACATAAATAAACGAACCTAGCGTCGGGCGCGAAGCGCCCGATCGCTAGTTTAATTGATATTATTATTGCTGATACGTTCCCGATATACACTGCGAACGTACCAGGGATCCTTTGCATACGCAAGTAGGCAAACACGCCGAAACATCAATTACGACAAGTAATTAAATGTTATAGCTACTATAATTTATACCAAAAGAAAGTCGTGAATTTCCGGCACTAGTTTTAAGGAAGCGATGCAACTCCCAGAGAATTAAAAAGACGAATATCAGAAAACACGTTTATACTAAAAAAAAAAAAAAAAAAAAAAAAAATTCTCCCCAAGGCTTACATAGTGGGCAAGGAAAAATATATATGATATATATATAGCGTAACATTAATTACGACAAGTAATGAAAAGTTATAGCTATTGTAATTTATACCAGAAGAAAGTCGTGAATTTCTCGAATTAGTTTGAAGGAAGCGATAAAACTAAGAGAGAATTAAAAAGGCGAATATCAGAAAATACATTATGCAAAAATCTTACTGAAAACTGAAAAAAAAAAAAACTGAAAAAATCTTGCTAAGGCTCACATAGTGGGCACGGAAAATTATATATTGTGCAAAAAAAAAAAAAAAAAGAACTTCGAACGAGAGTTTGGGCTTGCCACTATACGTGGTGTCGTTTTACGAGAGAATCATTAAACGTTCGTTTTCGTTGGATGGCACATTTTGAGGACGACATTTTTCGAACACGAAGGACAAACTCTACCGAGAGTTTAACGATTGCGAAGCCGTAGGCGTAGGTGGAGAGACCTGTGCAATATATTGAATCGCCTCGCTTCCAGGCTGAGCTCCGTTCGCGGATAACAAGATGCAAGTATTATTTCGGCAGATATTTCGCAGCGAAGCTTGCGCGACGAAAAAAATGCACCCGATCAATTTTTATTCGTTCAATTAATTTCATTCGGTATCTTCTCCAAAATAACTTGACCCAAATAGACGACGCAACACTATAAAAAAAAAAAAAAAAAAAAAAAAAAATCCAATGGCGTTATCAGCGATAAAATCATAGATAATAGGACATTTCCGAAATTTATCAATTTTTTACCGATAAATATTTTTTTTAATTTATTAGTCGCTATTTTTAATAGGCTTTAAGGCTCTTCCACCCAAAACTATCTTCCAGTTGACCGATAAATATTTTTTTATGTTTCATTGATCACAATTTTTAATATGCTTTAAGGTTCCAATTTTGAATATGCCTTTTCTTCCACCTAAACCAGCAAATCGCCTAATCTAGCAAATACCCCGTGGCCTACCGTTAAATTCAACGTAAATCGTCGGGCCCTACGAGAGTCAAGTTTCTTACCCGATTTTTCCTCGATCCTCATTCCCGCTTGCTCCGTACCGCAATATCATTGCCGACTCTCGATCCCTACCGCAGTCCGCCGATGTTCGTCGATGCAGCGGTCGCCCGTCGGCGGAGGCACGCGAGTTTCGAGAGAAAGGCTTAAAATGTTCAAAATGGCCGTGGGATTCTTGATTTACGACAAAGAATAACTACCCAAACGATTCTGCGAAACTCGCCCCCTTCGCCTCAAAGAATATTTATACCTCGTAGACTTTATTTTCTCCTGCGGCAAAGACAGCCGGTGGAATACACTGTGCACATACACATATATCTCTCACCGGGGCGCGTGAAAGCGACGCCCTGGTACGCGCATCAAAGAGACAGAGGGCTCCCGTCAATGGCAAAATATGCAGCGAATATCCATTGCAGTCTGACGGCAGCCGCGCCCGTCAATGTTTCGCTCCGTAAAAATCTATTTCCGACGTAAATATATACATATACATATATATATATATAAGTATACGACGAGGATTCGGGATAGTCCGACATACCCGGGGATCCTTGATCGGGCTTATTCGAGGCTGCGGAGCAAACCGAGACGCTCGTAAAACTCGTCTCGCTCAAATCATTACATTATTAAGATGTTTCTTTTACATCTTTTTCGTATTTCAACCGACGAACAAACAGTAGAGACGCCCGCCGACATTCCGCACCGTATCACGAAGAATTTCTTTTCGGCAGAGCTGAAAAACATCCCAGCGGACGAAACAATGAAGCGGAGTTTTTCACTCTGTCCCTTACAAATTCATTCCGGGGCGTGAAGATCAATTAAAGCTACATGTATTTCTTAAGTGGGACTAATTAGGCTGAGTATAGTTTTTAAGGGGAGGCCACTTTTGTCTCAAAAAATTATATTTAGCTTCGGAGGAAAAATTCGCTGACGTCTTTATGAGCAAGTCGGATCATCCAAGTAACAAAATTCACGAGCAACTGTCCGTGACGTCGAGTATGTATCGTGCTGTAAAAAGTTGTGCAACAATGAAATGTCTGTCGACGTCGTGCAGTTTGTTTGCCCCGAAGAAAATTAGCCAGAAGGAAAGATTTTTAATTTTTAATTAAATTTTTTAATGATAAATTCCGGACTATCTTAAGTTGAAGCAAACGTTAAATGTTTTAGCAATTTTAGTCTCTGGTAGCGATTTAAAAAATAGCGTCCAGTGACCTAAATACTTGTGGACAAATCGAATATGTGTCAACAGCCTGCAGTTCATTCTTGTTGACGAAAATTGGCCAAGGAAAACAATTTTTTTTTTTTTTTTTTTTTTGTGAGAAAATCCAGAACTGTCATGAGTTGAAAAAAAAAAACGCTAAATATTATAGCAATCTTAGCCTCTTTGAGCATTAATTATTCCATGCGATCGATGTGAAAAAAAACATAGTCTCTGGTAGCGATACAAAAAAAAAAATTGAGTTCAACCGCGTCGTGAGACCCGGGAGCATTGCAAAGACTTGCAACGATCAAGTGTTAAGCTTTAGCGCGACACGCACGCGTTTCTCGCACAATAGGTCCAGTGCGCGCAATCGTTCACGATAATGTCACATTGTTCCCGGAGGGGGCACGGTGAACTTCTCGCCACTTCTCTCTCGTTCGTCGAGCTCGCCGAGGCGAACACACCCATATTGTGTTATTAACTCGATCTGTGCATACTCTCGTTTGCTCGACACGTCGGACCGCGAAGGCCTTGATCGGGTTTGTACCTGGGGACGATTATTATTCAATTATTTTACCTTTCTAGCGAACGGTCGTGTGTACAGGGCGATTCATAACAATACTTGTATCCCATTGGATAGATTTTTATTTTTATCAATTATTTTTCCTTACGGTTATTTGACTCTAATTGATTCTTTCATTTAATTGCTTCTCGTCAAGGGGCTGCTGGACCTTCCTGTTTTACCGGCGGAAATAGGTGATTTTGTAGTTTTCACTTTACGTTCGTTACAGTGCGACGGGTATACTTTAAATTTTACAGGACTGTATTAAAAACATAAACCATTAGGCGTGCACTCGAATTTCGGTCGAAATCTTCCGAAAAATAATGAATATCGAATATTAAAAATTGTCGCGGAAACCAACATGGCCGCCGAAATGTTTACGGCATCCGTTCTGTTGGATATTAAAAAATTATAGATTTTAAATACGTCAAAGGGGAGTGCACGCCGATTCTGTGAAGTTCTTCGAATATTCCAAAACCATCGGAAAGTTGCTCACTCAAAAGATAATAACGTGAAGTGTAAACTGCGATTACTTAGTCTATCGACTTGCGACGGGTGATTTAGAGCCGATGAACACGGCCGAATGAAGTGTAGGGCACGATGCAGAGCCACGCGGGCGTCAATCGTGACACTACGTTCACGGATTTTCGCAAACTATAATATTCGATTTTCTTAATTCCTCGTAAGTTTTCAATGAAAATTGAACTGCACTCCGAAGCGTTTATGTCAATATCATAATCCTGTATGATTTTGAGCATATGCGTAGTGTATTAACAGTGCTAAGTCGGAACTGAAAAATTGGTTAGGTCCATCGGTAAAGCAGGTAAAGCAGGTTAAAAAAAGTTAAAAAAAAAAAAAAACCAGTTCCAGCATCCCCTTAAATAGCCGTTGGGATTTTGTTATATGGTAAAGTAGTTTTACTCCGGACATTCCCAAGTGCTGTATAAAAAAAATTAGCTTCGATCTTCATTCTGAAAGAAGCTATATAGTATCGATCATAAGAAGACTCGTGCCCGATTTGATAGCTTTTAATTTATTTTTTATTATCTTTCCATCCGGTTATTTGACTTTAATTGATTCTCTGATTGAATGTAGCTGCGCGATACAATAGTCGAATCGGTTCTATATTTTTATAATTTTTTTTCCAAAATTTTATGTATTTATTGACGGTGACGAAGATTCATTTGTATTGTTGCATGTGTCCTCAGCCAATAGAAATATTAATCACGATGGTGTTGCGCGAACAAAGTGGTAAATGCAAATTTCCATGATGGTATTTTTTTTTTGGTTTTTCAAAGTAAAACCCGTATTTTTCAACCGATTTTAATGCACCATGACTCAATTTGATTCCTAAACTTTGCTCTACGAATTCACCAAGTAAATTTTTAATAAATGCACTGAATGCATTTGATGCAAATTTTTAACTGTCAACGAATACACAACATTTTGGATAAGCAATTGTGAAAACTTAGCACTTGTTCGACTAGTGTTTCGTGCAGTACGCAGTAAAAAAAAAAAAGTTTTTACAACAACTTATCCACAAACGTTAGCAATTTTTAATTTGTTGATTTTCCAATCGCACCATCCGTCGCTAGTTTCACAAACGAAAGTACAAACTGAAATAGTTAATTTAATAATAAACGGTTACTTTAGTAAGAAACGGGAAGTAAAAGAGCAGTTTTTTTTTATATTCAATATCGGAGCAAAATGAGTTTGTGATTTATTTAAAAAAATTATTTTTCACTGTGTTTACCTTATTGTTCCCATTAAATAGCAGTGGGCATTTTTTATGTATGCTCAAGTAGTTTTACGTTGCACACTCTCAGGTACTTATATACAGTCATAGGCAATTGAAGTGGAACAAGGTTACTTTGGCGACAGTATACGCGAAAGGGTCCGACTTTTGCCAAAACAGGTGAAAAAAATCGTGTTCCACTTCAATTGCCTACAACTGTATACAAAAAAAAAAAGAACAAATCAGTTTCGATATTTATTCTGAATGACCCTGTACAATACAAGTTACATAAAATAATATATACGAGAAGGCGGATGGTCGAAGTGCCCCGGGGCAGCACGAAGGAATGAGAGAGAGAGCTATCCCGTGCTATTGTTGTTGCAACAAACTTCCCCCGACCGGCACCGGGAGATATCGGTGTCCGATAAGCAACCAATGATCATATCAATAATATTACGTCTATCAAAGGCACTGGAACGTGTAGCGCGTATTAGAACGAGCAGCAAGGAAGAGCGAAGCAAAATGGACCATTTTTACCATTTTTTTTTTTTTTTGTTCGCTCGACTTCAATACGAGTCTCATCGCAAATGGAAAACTGGTTCATCTTGCCTCGTTCTCCGCTACCTCTAACACACGCCAAGCTTCTCCGACCGCCTCTTACCTTTGGCCTAAAAAGAACAAAAAAATCACTCTGAAGAATCCGTCTGAAAGGTTTGGAAACGCGCTCGCGTCCGACCAATTTTACACGCCCCGAGAGCTCGGCACGTGTATTCTTTATTTTTTTTTTTTTCAACCGCCCCGAGGTAATCGTTCCGTGTTACTAATGTCGTACCGAGACGTCGTAAAAAAAAAAAAAAAAAAAAAAAAATTCCCTCGCCTCTAGCGGAAGTCCAGAAGGTCTCTCGGGAGTCGAAAACCACCACGGGCGCTCGAGCGGCTAACGAGAAATCTATTCTTCATCGGAACGGTGCCGGCTGAGGGATCCTTGAACTTTCGTCGTGAACGCTTTATTTATTCTGAAAATTACCCGTGTGTACCCGAGATTGTTGTTCGATACATAGCGATTATTATTCAGTGTCTGGCCGGTGTAATCGTCTCGTATATTCTCGGAGATCCCCGTACGGCGATATCCGAGCGGGACGGTGCAACATTGTACGTAGTCAATGGCGAACGGCGCACAGTTGCACAGTCAATTGGATACTCTCGGTCGCGGCATCGCCGTGGCTCCTCTCGTCAGAGATTGGATGGGGTAAACGGTCCGGTCGTCGGCCGGCCAACGATGATAATTGCCGCATGCACGATTCTCTCTCATTCGCTTATCGTGTGCCAACGACTGGCGCGCCGATAAAACTCGCGCAGGCCAGCCGGCCAACCGGCTGATGATGGGCCCCCTCATCGATCCTGGCCGTTCTCAACACCGTCGTCACACTAATATTTATTTATTTTATTTATTTATTTTTTAAAATATTTTATTACTTATTTTTCAGTCAATTTTTTTTTTTTTTTTTTTTTTGTGCACAATGATATTCACGTATTGCTCGGTTAGGAATGCGAATGCATCGACGAAAGGCCGACGCGGATAGTCGGCGGAGAGTCACTTGAACCGAGGAAAGTCCGAAGGACGAGACTGGATATATATATGTATATATATATGTGTGTACATATATGTATATTGTGTTGGAGGGCGAAGGACGTCCATCGCTCGTACGGGGCGTGCCGTCTCTCGCGTGAAATCAAGCCGAGATTTATCTTCGACTCGTCTTCAATTTGTTCTTCGGCTCCTCGCGAATACTCCGCGTGTATTGCAATAATATAGGCGATCTTTTCGTTGTTTTTTTGTTTTTTTGTTTTTTTTTTTTCACTTTGTTTTTCGTTTCTTTTCTCCGTTCTTCCCCTCAGCTAATTTTTCACTCGTAAATCCGAGAGTGGAATCCACTCCGCCGGCCGTACGCGCGCCGGAGAATCGCTCGCGGACGTGGTGAAATCCAAGGAGTGTAGGTTTCAAGGTAACGAAACATAACTTTTTTACTGCATCGAAAAATACATTCGAATGACGATTTTTTATTTATTTTTTAAACATTTTCTTTAAATGCATATTACGATGTATTTTTTTTGGTAAAATTCTTGGCTGTTGGAACTTTAGTTCACAGCGTGGAGAATTCCGTCGAAGTCATAGGGCAGAGTGGGGCAAAATGGGACAGTAGAAATCTCAATTTTCCAATAATTTTTCGATGCCTCGTTTCGTCCCAACGATACATTCGGATTTTTCCATCCCGTTTTCTCGTACTCGCTACAACCGCTATCATCCAAAAGTTATTGGAAAATTAACTTTTGCTCATTATCCCGTTTTGCCCCACTGTCCCATTTTGCCCCGCTCTCCCCTATCGAGACGATCGAAACGTATGCATCGTTTTTTCGCAATTTCCACGGTCGACAAAATGACTATAAAAAAAAAAAAAAAAAAAAAAAAAAAAAATGTCTTCAGCAAGAAAAACTATAATTTCAGCAATTCGTAGTTCGGAGTTTCAAGGTCGTCCCGACACGGATTTTAGATTATTACACGTGCACTCACCTGACGGAGTGGCAGTACACGATTGCGCTTTCGTCATCGGCCCACGCCCGGGGCTCCGACACACGCGGCCCTCTCGGCATCGGCGGCCGTAAAGCAGCGGCGCGGTATCTCAGGAGGCATCGATTTCATTTTTATCGTCTTAGCATCGACGCCGCCCACGAGCGTATTATGCGCATATCGCCATCCACCACAAGGCGTACGCAATAGAACAAAACCAGTAAAATATAAGGCGAACCGCGGGCGTGCAGAGCGATCAGAGGAAGTGGGTCAGCGGGTCGTCCGCTCCAGAATTCAGATCTGGTGTGCAACCCTTCGATAAACTCTCCACGATCAATGCAGAGTTGTTATCAATTTTTCTCATTAAATAAAAAAAAAAAAAAAAAATTACATAGCCGCACGAGTCTTTCGCAGCTTGGCGCCGCAGTGGACGAAAGATCGCCGCGCCGCCTCGACGGAGGTGCGAGTGAAAATCGGTACCGCAGGCCCATTATTACCGAGGAATTTTGCCCGCTGTTCCACACGACTTGTCGGCGGTAGCGCGCAGCGACGATCGGTGTCCCCCGATCGGTTCTCCGCCCGCTCGGACCGATCTAATTATGATTTACACTCGCGTTTTAGCGGGTGATTATCGCGCCCGTTAGAGTTTCGTACTCTGCGCGAGCCCCACCCTCGCCCGCTTCATCATGTTTCTCCGGTTTCTTGCACTCCCTCAGTTCTCGCTTTGCGCGCCTCCGCACGGCCTCGCGGCACCCGCTTCGATACTCTCTTTTGCGCGCTCCGATCGCGCGCGCCTCTCTCGACTCGGTAATCAGAGTCGTGACTACCGTTCTTTCGCACGATGGAGGGCCGCGCGGAAGGGAAAAGAGATTTTGCCCGAGGATAGAGAAAGAGCGAGATGTGTGCATTTCGAGCGAGTGCGCGCGCATGCGCGCACTTGTGTGTGTGTGTGTGTGTGTGTGTTACAAGAGTACGCTCCGTTCTCTCTCTCTCTCTCTCTCTCTCGTGCTCTCTCGCCAACGTTCGATTAACTATCAAACCGAGATCGCGGGTTAGTTGGGGTCGGGACTCGTTTAACGCTCTTATACCTTCGCCGGATCCGGGCCCGCTCGCGCTCTTCGTGTCTGTAACCGCGCATACAGGTTCAAAGCGAAACCACCTTTAAACTCCTATCGCGGTAAAGCGTGACCGTTTCACGCCCGTCCGTCGAGCGGCTCGATCGTCGGTGCCGATCGGACTTCCTCGTCATCATCATTCCTCATCGATGTTATTCAATTAACTTTGTAATTTCATCGGACGGAGAGAACCGATTGGCTGCTCGATACAGAGTCGCGCGGCGACGAGGAACGAGACCATTGTTCTTCACGGTAGCGATACTATTAGACGATTCACTTTCGTATGTTGACTGGAGACGATTCGCGGACTGACGAAAATTGGACTGCGGGCTGCTAAAGGAAAGAAAAAAAAAATGATTATTTCAATTCTAATTTCATTCATTACAAATCCATGTGATAATGAAACAACGACGGCAAGATTGTCGACATGTCATCGGTTCAAGCACGTATGAAATTGTATGAACGGTTCATCGGTTCAAGCACGTATGAAATTACAATCTTTTTCTCTGACAGCCCGCAAGCCAATTTTACTTTTACCAGTCCTAGGTTATCCTAATTGATAATAAAAGCAAATTCATATTTGCCCTCATCTTCGCCATCTTTACATCTATTGCTGTGACTAAGGTCTTATTATTACGATTATGTATTATTGTTTTGTATTATTATTTTATTTATTTTCAGTTTATTTAAATGAATTTTTCTGTGCATGAATATGTACGATTTTTTTGCTCATTTCAATGTTACTTGATATTTATATCCATGATTTTGCACTGCGCTTGGGGAGAAATGTCCCAGGGTGCTAAACAAGTGTTTATCTCTGTCTAGTTAGAAATGCGATTGGTGAAGGATGGCCGATGGTCCCCGATCACCGATCACCGATGAGCGATCGTTGGATTTTTTCAACCGGAGACACGCGAGCTTTGGACGCGAATCGCCCGATCGCCAGTAACAATAATAATATCGATGATGGAAGAAAAAAAAGGTGTAATTATTTCACTTGTCGTTTCGCAACAATGGTAAACTTTATAGTAGGCTTCGCCACTCATTTTTTTCCACGCTCGCGTGTGCGAAATTAATTACGTGCAGGTAATTTACGCGTTTCAAAAGAAAAAAAAAAAAAAAAAATACCGATCTCCAATTATCCTATCGGCGGAGCAGACACGCGGCATATTTTACAATCGCGCGACAAGTTTTCCCTATTCGGCTGATCGAGCCGGCGCGGAGGAGCGCGCGTTTGTCCATCGGATTCGGAGTCGCCGATTGAAATTGCAAACTAGTATTTTCCGTGCCCGGTGCGTAGAAGTACCGTAAACGCGTGTCCTCGCACGGTGTCCGCACACGGTCCGGCCGTTGCAGTCGTCGAGCCGGCCGGCGATTTCTCGCCGATCGGGCGTCCACCGGACCGCCGGTCAGCCGCTCGATCAGCTGATCGCTTAAGGCCGCTCGATCGTCGTCGGTCTGCCCATTTGTGATACCGATCGTGCTCTCCGGCGATCCGTCATCGTTCCGGGGATCTAAAAATAATACTTGTTCGCTGTGCCGATGCCGTGTTGGCTCGCTCCTGAAAGAACTACACCGAGATGCATCGCTACCGATCTTGCTGCTGCTGCTGCTGCTGCTGCTGCTGCTGCGGCGGCGGCGGCGCGATCGTTAATCATCGTTCGCATGCAGTAATGCAACACGAGCCCTTGGCCGACGTCCTTGCTACCCCTCGAAGCACCGGCCCTCGTACGAATCGATCGTTAGAGCTCGCGAGCCCGAGATCGGCAAGATCGTGTTTAGAATCGATCGATAAATCCCCCCCGCTTGTTTCTCTCTTTTTTAAATAGGCAATTCACGTCGGGCAGAGAGAACATGTGCTCCCAGATTGCAAATACAATAATAGAAAGATAGAGATCCAAGTAGCCGGGATGATCGTCGAGTTAAAAACCGATCTTGAGGTCGCAACGGCAGCAGCAGCAGCGGGAGCAGGATCAGCAGCGACAGGAATGAGCGGTGTAAAATGACAAACCGCGCAACAGCCGAAGCAGCAGCGGCAGCAGTGCAGCATGGCTCGAAGCAGCGCATAGCGCCGTGCTAAACGCAGACGGGTAACGCGAGAATGTGTCGTAGTAATTTATATCCGTGGATTACCGATGGATTTTGCTCGTCATAAATCATCTGGCCGCTCACACAGTCGTGTGGCGAGTGCTTTCCGAGCGATCGCGATAATGCAGAGGATTACACGAGCTCTTTGCGCGGCGTCGCATACGCACACACACACACACGCACACACACGTGTGCGTGGTGCGCTGATATGTTTATGTATATACATACATAGAGTGTATATTTTATTTATATATAAAATTACAAGCACGTGGAAAGTGATTCAGCATCCGCGATAACGGAAATAAACTGTGTGTATATCCTCGAGAGCGATTACGTGTTAGGCACTAAACTATATACACCGTACTATCCTGCGTATACCTCCGAGTACACACGGCAAACCGAGTTTCTTCCTAGTTCTCAACGAAGCGGCCAAACTCATCGATCTCGCAATTAACCGTCAGAACTCCGCGGAGAGTTTCTCGGACGAGTCTCGTTTCGATGGATTTTACGATCCCGCGAGATGTGAGCCTCCTGACCCCTGGTCCTTCGGCTCGGACGAGAGTACAGTCATTCACCCGCGATGAGACAGAAAGATCCGAGTGAACACGCGATTTTAGTTTTACCCACTTGCATGATGCTCGGCGACAGTATAGAAAATGAAAATCAATAACAATATATTATTTATAATGACGATGTATCATGTATAATAATGATATATTATTGTATATAATAAAGTTCTAAGGTCATCCATGGGTTCCCAATGGCCGCTCGATTTGGATTCCAGTAGGTCTCGATGAACGCTCGATTTACGATTTTTAGAGTCTATTGTTTTACAATCTGTCATCTGTCAAAATGTCACCTCGACATTTCTTGGTACTGACAAATAATCGGCTTATCATTGACGTGCCAGGAGATGTTAGAATATCCTGATTGGCATTTGAAACTTTATTTTGGATATACAATATCCGGCATATACAGTGCTTGCGTATTAATGCGTGAGGATGAATCTAACGTCATTCGTGTCTGTTGGTAGTCATATGTTTTTCGTTGTCGGTTGTTTTTCGATCAGTTCCTGTGACAGTTCTGACAGTCTGCTCTAAGACTATGCGTAAATGGCTCACCTGAAGCCGATGGCGATGGTAAAAATTCGATATCTCGAAAAAAAAAAAAAATTTGGTCATTCTGAAAGTGGAAAAATGAGAAGGGGGTACCTTACCATTTTTTGACGAAAATGGTCTTTCGGAATTTTTTTTAAAATTTTTTCGTTAATGAAATCGGTTGGGTAATATGCCACTTGAAAACAATGGCGGAGGTTTTAATTCGATACCTTGAAATTTTTTTTTTCGAAAAACATTCTATATGCTAACAAATCAAAATTTCGAATTGTTAGCATATGGAATGGTTATCGAAAAAAAAATTCAAGATATCGAATGGTTATCAAAAAAAAAAATTCAAGATATCGAATGGTTATCGAAAAAAAAAATTCAAGATATCGAAAACCTCCGCCATTGTTTTCAAGTGGCATATTTCCCAACCGATTCCATTAACGAAAAAATTATAAAAAATGTTTTTTTTCAAAAAGTCCATTTTTCACAAAAAAAAAGGTAAGGGTACCATTTTTTGGGTTAAAATATTTTTTAGATTTTTTTCGTTAATGAAATCGGTTGGGAAATATGCCACTTGAAAACAATGGCGGAGGTTTCAATTCGATACCTTGAATTTTTTTTTTTCGAAAACCATTCTATATGCTAACAAACCAAAAAATTTGAATTGTTAGCATATAGAATGGTTTTCGAAAAAAAAAAATTCAAGATATCGAATTAAAACTTCCGCCATTGTTTTCAACTGGCATATTTCCCAACCGATTTCACTAACGAAAAAATGTGTAAAAAATTTTTTTTTCAATAAGTCCATTTTCGTCAAAAAATCGTGAGTGCACCATTTTTTGGGTAAAAAAAAATTTGTTTAATTTTGTTCGTTAATGAAATCGGTTGGGAAATATGCCACTTGAAAACAATGGCGGACGTTTTAATTCGATATCTTGAAATTTTTTTTTTTTCGAAAATCATTCTATACGCTAATATGCCAATAATAATAATAATGATAAATGATAATGGCGAATCATTTGTATGTTTGATGTGTATTTGCATTTGTACGACTGTAAAGTCGTGAGGAACGAGAGGATCATCGAAGAGTTCTCTCTGCGACAATGCGACGGTGGATATAACGTATTGCGCGCTTGGTATTATTATCCACGTTCGCCGATTATGTCGTCGTGTGTGGGCCCCTCATAGTTGGCCGATCGTCGATGCGGTTCGCGGTAGTCGTGGTTCCGTTGGCAAAGGTAACATTGACTTTCTCATGGTATATTGTTCCGCGCGAAAGACGCTCAACTACTGTGCCAGCCACCGTAAAATCCTCGCCGCCGCTGTTACATGCTCGCCGAGGTTCTCGTCGTGACGAACCTTCGGGCGCGTGCATGGGAGCCGGTATATCGCGAAAGCCACGCTGTTGACTTTATCGTGGGTGTGGAGACCTCGTCGCCGTGAAGGAAACGCTCCGAGTTGTCTCTCACCGTTTTCGTCAGCGGGAGTGCGCTTTTTTTTTTTTTTTTTTTTTTTTTTTTTTTTTTTTTTTTTTTTCAACCTCGATCTCGAGTGTTCCGCGAGTGCCGCGACGTGTCGGGCGTAATTGAAATGTTGCAATAATAAATAAAATTCAGTCCCCGAGTCAATAAAAAAAAAATAAATAAATAAATAAATATAATAAAAATTAAGTCTATTGTATTCAAGATACGGAGCAAATTTATTCATCACAGGAATCAAAAGATTGATTAATTTCCAATGAAGAAATAAATAAATAAATAAATAGAATAAAAATTAAGTCTATTATATTCAAAATACGGAGCAAATTTATTCATCGCAGGAGGCAAAAGATTGATTAATCTCCGACGGTCTACAAAATCAAATTACCGTTCGATCTTAATCCGGGCATAAGAAAAGAAAAAAAAAAAAAAAACGTTCCCAGTCATATCGATTATGATATCGAGAGGATAATATATTTTGCGTCGGAAGGTCACCCGAGTTTAAGGGGGGGGGATATAATTTAATGCTTAGCTTATGGCGAATGCAAGCGAGAGAGTTCAATGACGTAATCTCGACCAGGCATTAAAGAGTCGTGCCATAGCGCGTTGGACCGGCAATTCTCCAGCGGGCCGCCATCGGGTTGCTACCTTCACCGGGCACGATTGCCCTGACTTATAAATGTTATAGCCAACAATGGCGTGCGCCGTGTCAGAGAGTTCGAGTTCTCTCTGTCCCGTGTTGGCTAGGTCGTGTCGAAATAACCGCTTGTCGACCGACGGGAGATTTGCACTGACGGACCTCCTCCCGCGCGCGCAAAACTCCGGTCGGCACAGCTCGTTCTCTCCGTTAGCGCAAACGGTCCCCGCAACAAAACAGACAGGAGAGTCGAGGAACGCTTTCTGGTCGCCGGATTGCCAGGAGCGACGATAGAAAGCGAAAGAACTCGTACTCGGGAGATTTCACAGACGGCGGATAGATCGCAAAGGCCCGGAACGATTGCAAAGTTCGATTCGTTTATTGCTCTATGAAAGCTGATACGATCAATGTCGAGGTGGTCGCGATATCGTTCGCCGAACGATTTTCACATTGTCCCGTGGGTGTGCGTCAGGCATTCGGCGAGCACACACGCCGCCGATGCGTCTTACTTCGGCGGCACCGCTCCGCGGATCTTCGGCTCGTCGTGGAGGGTCTCGTAGAGGATTATGTAGTTGTCGCGCAGCTGGACCAAACGATGCCAGAGATTTATGTGGGTCAACTCGTCGTCAATGCCCGTCGAGCCGTTAGCGGCGATCACCTTTGAACATCATTATTATTTTTACGCGAACGAAGATATTTCAAGTGGGACATTTTTTTTTACCTTCGAGCCGAGCAATTTTTCTATTTTTCTTCTCTGTATATGTGTAAATTATTTATTTTTTTTTTTTGCAGGAAAATCGCGATCGTACATTCAATTATTATTATTCTCTACGCAGTTGGAGCATTTTTTTTTGTATGGAAATTTTACTATTTTCGTTGCGGGTAATAATTGCGAACTTTCACGGACGACAAAAAAATCGTTTTTGTTAAATGAACGTTATTTGTTTATTATGCACGATTTCCTGATTCGTTGGATTTTTATCTTTCAGAATGATTTTCGTCACTTCAGAAATTGTTGTCCCTTTGACTGTTGCAATTTACGATCCGTCAATTGAATCTTTTGATTCTTGCCTACATATTTTTTTAGCAAAAAAAAAAAACAAAAAAAAACACACGATCATACACTTAAAGATTATCTGTTGTCTACGAAGTATCGGTATTTCTCTTCGTCATGGAAATTTTATCGTTCGTTTGGAGAAAAAAAAATGTGGACGTACCTGGACGATAAAAAAAATGCCTTTGCTCAATGAACAATACTTCTTTACACTCCTTTATACTTCTTTGAATACTTCTTTGCTCCCTACGATTTTTGGATTCGTTGAATTTTTATTTTTTGATACGATTTTCTGATCGACGACTCGTAAGTTGCATAGAAAAAGAAACAAAGGAAATAACGAAAAATTCACGCATACAGCCGATTACTTCGAGAAGCGACGTTATTGTCGCGTCCCTTCGCTTATCATTACCTTATCGATGCTCCGCGCGCGGTCGACATGGAGATACTTGAGATGAAAGAAGAGCTCGTATGCCCAGCAATCGATGGTCTCGGTGGTGCGAGTCGCATTGACGAGTTCCGCGGACGGTGGCTTGGCGGTCAGGGCGACAGCCTGAAGCCATCGTTTCATCTGCAAATAACCGGGGATCATCTCGTTACCCGTTATTATATTCGTCATTCGATACGCTACGTGTGCTTGCGCTGCGTGCCAAAGCCCGCGTACGTGCGGGCTGGAGACAAAAAAAAAAAAAAAACAACAAAAAAACAGCCGCCGATGAAAAACGAGTTTACACGTTCGATTTATTTTTATCCGTCGTCCATCTCGTCCTCGCGCCTTTGCTCGATATTACGTGTTACCACCGCAGCGCACCACCTCCGTACGACTCAGGTATGTGAGCAAATAAAATTAAAAAAAAAAAAAAAAATTAAAAAATTAATAAAACGAAGAAAAAAAAACGAAAGAATTTGAACAGGTCCGCCAACGTGCTTACCGTCGTCGTGTCGGCGATGAGCCGTACCGCAGCGGGCCTCATAACGCTGATGAAGTTGCCCAGCTTCGTGTTATCTTCCTTGAATGCAGTTACGTAAGCCGACACGGAACTGCTCCAATCCGCCGACGGTCCACACTGCGCATTCTTCAGCTGTCTTCTGCGCATGGAAATTCGAGAAGCAGCAAAAAAAAAGAAAAAAAAAAGAAAAATTAAATTAACAAAAAAAAAGATCGTCGATGGTAAAAGTGAACAGTTCGACGAGTAGTTTAACCCTCTACACGTGCAGGGAACACTTTGCCGTCGGCGAATCGCCAGCTCGTTTCTCTTTGATAACGATGCGGATATTTCACGATTAATTTTTTTCCATGCAGAAAAAAAAAAAAAAAAAAAAACAAACAAACAAACAAACAATAAATACATAGAGAGTACACTCAGCAAAATAATTTATTTGACGGCCACCGTTTATTTATATATTTATTTGATTTAAATAATTATTTACATAATTAAAATAAATATTTATTTAGACCAAATAAATATTTTGCTTCATCTTAATAAACGGTGGCCGTCAAATAAATTATTTTTCTGAATGTAAAGGTAAACAGTCCGACAAATAGTTTGACCAATTTTTTGCGATTATTTTTATTTATTTATTTATTTTTTTTCTATGCGACGTATGGTTTCCAAGGAGACCGTACGTCGAGCTTAATGTTTTCGTACCTCTGAAAAAACATCGCGATTATCCGATCGATTATGTACCAGGATGGTCCTACGACCATCGCTCTGGTGCATACCGCCAATTTACTGGCGATGAACGCGAGAAGCTGACCGAGAGGTCCGGGTCGTCGACGTATCGTCGATCCTTTCAGGCCCCTCAGTCGATAGTATTTTCGCTTGCAGACACCGTGACTCGATCGGGCGCGATCGTACGTGGCGAATGAACAGTAACTCGTTGCCGAACCAAGATTCAATCTGCAGCGAGTGTATCTCTCTGCAAACATTTTATTTTTAACGGTAAAAACTCAAAGGGCTCGCAGATTAAAAATAAGAAATTTTAACGGAAATTGGTTACAAAGCTAAACGTCCAAGTTTCCGGGGTACAATTTTTAAGGAGATTGAAGCGCCTCACACTAGTCAAACGAGTGTCAGCTTTTTCGGGTAGTTTATCCAAACTTTCGCGCATCCATTGATTACAGTGGATGGTTCATTTGTGTTACAGCACTGGATTTGCAAACATACGAATTGCTTTTTGCTAATTTTCGGAAAGATACATATTCGTTGAGTTTTTTCAATGAATAATCCGTAATTGTCGTTCGATATTGACGTATTACGGCTCATTATCTTCCTTGAAATATGCTCTACGAATTCACCGTCTAGATATTTCGATACTATTTTCCGTTTAAAAATTACAGCTGTCATTTTTAAATGTGAAATACTATCGAATATTGAGACGTTGAATTCATAGAGGATCTTTCAAGGAGCCGAATGAGTCGTACTTCGTAAAGATTGAGCAAAAGTTATGGATTATTTTTTGAAGAAAACTGAACGTATATGTATCTTTTCGAAAATTAACACAATACGGTTAATGCTTTTTCAAAATTCATTGGAACTTATGTTTTTCGGCGTTAAGAACTTCTGCTCTAATCCAAAAATCATCAAAAAATCAGTAGATGCGTCAAAAAATCAGTAGAAGTTAGTACGAACGGCTTTAAAAAATCTAGCACTCATGTGATTAGTTTGAAGCGTTCCAAACTTCTTAAGAGTCTCAACTAAATTTTTTTTTTTCTCAGGGTCAGAATTTTCCACGAGAGTCAAATACGATCACACAATTAATTTCCTCGAAAGATGATTTATTTCGGATCAGTAAATATTTTCTAGATATTAATTTTTTTTTTTTTACCATCCATATCGGAAGTGGAGGTGAGCTCGTACTCGCGGATCGTGGAGGACATCGATCGCGATCTCGGCAATCTTCGTGTCGTATCGTTTATCTCGACGCTCTCCGACGACGTCTTTATCGTGGCCGGCATGTAAGTCTCCATGAGACCGTTCAGTTCCATGACTTTGGTCGGCAAAGCCTCCAGGCAGTTGAGAGCCTGTCGGTCGACGAATGACGGAACTCAAATGCAAAGGCTTGAGATAATGGTACGTGTCGATTCGTAGCAAAAAAAAAATACCTCACCTCTCGTTGCAGTCGCTCGAGACAGGCGGCGTTCCCGGCCGCGAGTTTGGGCTCGCAGCCAATCGTATCGTCCGACATCGTCATCGTCCGGCTCATTTCATTTTGCGATTCCCATCGGTTTACTCTAATCACGTGAATTTTGGCGATATCTCATGTCGTCAACACCCGCTCGGTTCTCGAAAAAACATCTGTCAGGAGACCATTCGGCGATTAATTTTCTTACGTCTGTACCGTTGCTCAAATTTGATAAAGAAAAAAAAAAAGAAAAAAAAATAATAAAAAAATTGACTAGCGCGCGATGATTTTTTCTTCTCCCGTTTGAGCCCCTTACGATCTGAAGTTAGCCCACACTGACGCGGTTTTTTTTTTTTTTCTTCTTCGCTCCTCTCGCGGCCCAAAAATGGACCTACCGTCCGTGCGTCGAGGAACTTCTCCGCGCGATTAATCTCCCAGCTGGAATTTCTCGTGGAAATCGGTAGCACTCGCCGAGAGACACGATATCACCCGCGGCATCGACAGTCGAAAAACCCTCGGTGATATATCGAGAGTCATAAACGCTCGTCGGACGTTCTCCCGGTTCGGGCTGTAACGAGGCTGGACCGCCGTCGGCTGCTGGGATCATCTCGACATTATTTTTCAACGCTCCCGGTCGACGCGAGAGCTAATTCCTCTTCTCCGGCGGGTGTGGGGGGATTCTCCTTCGTCGATAGCCAGAGATATATCGCGTCTATGCCGAGGAAAAATTAGCATAGCCCTCCCGGCGGAATCGGCGGTATGCGTCGCGAGGCTCGCGCATGCGACTCATCGAGTTCCATTATAATCGGCCAGTTGGTGGTCGTGACTGGGTTTCTGCCCTCCCTCGTTTTTTATGCGTACGAAGAGGATGGGCGAAAGAAAGAAACGTACGCACTGCTTAATCTGCCTAGATGGATCTTCGACGGATCGCGGCGATTTCGAGAGTCTCGACTACGGCAGAAAAAAAAGGCTTTAAAAATGTCCGTTTTTCGTACGGGAATAAAAAATATATGAATACGTAGCTTTCCGTGGTTTGAGCGCTTCGCGCGCTCCCGTTGAGCCTCTCGAAAACTTACTTAGAACAGGGCCTTAAAGTAATCAAGACAAGGGGCAGAGGTCTAAAAGGACATAATTTTCCGTAAAGCAATTGATAAATGAAATTAGTCACATAAATTCGCCCTCTCCTCTCGTCACGTCCCCTCTAAAAGGACATAATATTTCAGGCTGAGGGGCTGACCAAGGGCGATTTACAATATTTCACCCCCTATTCCACCCGGAGAAACAATTTATTTGACGAGCATCCGCAAGAAATATTTATTTCCTTTAAATAAATACTCATTTTAATCGAATAAATGTTTATCTAAACCATATAAACACTTATATGCGGAGTGCCGCTCAGATAAATGATTTCTCTGGGTGTCTTTAATATTTGCCGATCAAAGTGTTGCATTTAACTCCGGCCTTACGGATTCTTGAACACGGCTTTGGCGGCGACGGCGCTCAAATCTTTTTTACATTATAGAGATATACATATATATATATATACATACATAAAAAAAATATCGATGGCCTCCCGTTGCCGGATGAGCAGGTATACACGATTACTCTCCCGACTTTACCGAACCGACGATAAAACTTTGGTAAGTTTTACGATCGCCTTATCTCTCAAGCGGCTCCGCGCGACTTTCTCGTGGGTGGGAAAGGAAATGATCTTGGAGCTGGGAATCTCGGATCTTTGTTTCTCTTTTATCCTGTCAGCTGACGGAAGCGAATCGGCGCCCGCACTACCGGATCCGGCGTCGAGGAGGAGGGCGGTTGTCAGTATCCCACAGTGCGTCGATCGACTCCGAAAGAAGTTTCTTTCGATCGGGCCGTGGCCTCTCTCCCTCGTGAAATAGATGTCGCGGAGACTGCGGACATCGGAAACTGCGCCACAGTGTAACACCGGGACAGAGTTGCTCGTCGATTTTATGGCAAAACCGTACGGAGCGAACAAGCTCCGGTTTCGCTGAGTGTGTGCGCGCGCGCGCGGTTTTGCCAACGCTCGACGTCGTCGCCGCAACACGTCGTCTTCCTCCTCGCCGGCTCGCTCACTTATCCGGTTTACTTACGGCTTCGATGCTCGGGGCACCGTAGAGTAACCCTTTCGCTCCGATACCAGGAAGCGTTCGCGGGTGGCCAACCGATTTCGAGTTCCGTTTACTCGCGGGCCGAAGCGTAATGGATTCGCGAGGGAGGATCTTCCGAAAGGCGGAAGGCAACAAAAGCCCTCTTATTTCTTTTCTTTCTCTTGTATCTCATACCTCAGGGACGCCCAACGAGCGAACTGTACTTTTTTATAGGACCCATTATTTTTCGTGAAATTTTGTTTTTTTTTTTACTCCGAAAGGCGCCGAGCGTGACGAAATTATTAAGTGAACATATTTGTCCCAAAAATGGCGAAGTCTGTACGATAATTTTTTTTTTTATTTTTCTCGTCGCAAACGTTGCACTGTCTTGCCGCACGTGGATCTCCCAGTCTCGGATTTATGTAGAGGAGAGCGGGGCATGACGGACCATTTTTTTTTTTCGCGGGACAAGACATGGTCTCGTCTCTACCGGAGTACCGTTTTGTTCCGCTCTCTTCCACACTCACGCACGCATCCCATGAATAGATTTGTTGATGAATAGATTTTTGAAATTTCTTCACGCCAAAACGTGTGCCGAGCGTTACGAAATTTTCGGTACAAAAAAAAATGTCCCAAAAAAACAGCGAACCACGGACAATAATTTCGTTATTCATTTTTCCCATCGCAAACATTGCACTATTCATCCACACGCACATCTCCCAGTCTGGGATCGATGTAGAGCAGTGCGAAGCAAGACGGACCATTTTTACAATTTTTTTTTTCGCGAGACAAAAAAAAATGGTCTCGTCTCTACCGGAGTGCCATTTTGTCCCGTTCTCCCCCACACCCATGCGCGCAACCCCATGAATAGATAATTACATATTCCATAACTCATCACCGAGTGAGCGGACTGCCTCGGGTTATGGGTTCGTTACCGCTTCGACGACTAATCGTCCATTGCGCGCCTTGACACGGTTATGATAGCGCCTTTCTGCAGTCCCAACGGACGTGGCTGCGGGATCGAATATCCAGTACGCTCCGGGGGAAATAAAACGCGCGCGCGCGCACACACAACCCAACCGAGCGCCGAGGATCTCGAATCGCGCGAGAATGCGAAGCCGATTGATCGTCGGCTAATTAGACTTCGCCAACCGGAATACGACGGGGGTTTGAGAGTCGCGCGATTCCCATTCGATAATCGAAACCAATCAGTCGATGATCGTGCAGTGGCGAGCCGAATCCCTCCCCGCCCGTTTCAGTTTCCACATGCACAGTCGATCGCGCACTGGAACGCGTATCTCCCATACTGATCTGCTACACCGTTACACGTGTAGCGCCTTCGTGTGTTTTTTGTTTTTTTTTTTTTTTTTTCTTTCTTTCTCATCCATCCTTTCTTCACCGTCTTTCCTTTTACCACTGGCTCCTCCGGTCTTACGCAACCGCGTCGCAGCTCCCGAGGAGCTCCTCGCGGATACGTGCGTGCCGCTGAGCATCCGGGCATGACGGATCGAAACGAAAGTGCACGGCGAGCAATCGAAAGTGCACACATCGCTGCAGCGGTAAACGTCTGAGATGCGCCCTACAAAATCGGCTCGGGCGTGGAAGCAGGATACGCTCCGGAAAAAAAAAAAAAAAAAACATAAAAAAAACATGAAATCGTCCTGCGAAGGAGAGCACGAAACTTCGGACTTTATGGCCACTCTCGATCTCCTCGCGATCCTCCTCGTGAATTTGTCGCCGCGGATACCGCACGAGAAAGTTCGTCCGAGAGGTTTTCGATTTCAATTCCTGCCATTATTGCGGGGGGGGGGGGAAGAAACGCACCGACATACGCGCGAGGGACTTTATTTTTTCGGCCGGCGCGTACGTAATGGCCCGCGTCACTGACCTAGCGCAATATAAATCGCCTGCGGTGTCGCCAGCCGTCGAATGCACTCGGTGCACCGTAGTAACTGGCGGCGGAGAGCACCGAGATATTTCGAGGAAGTGTTCCTCGAGCGATCTTCCTCGTTCAATCTCACCCCCCCCCCCCCCCCCCCCTCTCCGCCCCCGCCGAGGACGACGAAACGCGTGACGCAATTCGGCCCTCGCTATCGGGGCTCGTTGCCAATGCGGAATGCATGCGAAATTCGTGGGTCGGCCGGGTCAGCATGCTTATGGCAAGGGACGAGTCACTTCGTCTTCTCGTTTTTTTTATTTTTTATTTATTTTTTTTTATTTCTCGCTGGAGCGTTGTTACAGCAGCGGGAGAGCTGCGGCTCGTATTATATCCGTGCGAAACGCGTGCGGCTCACATAACTTCGCAACTCGCAATCGTTTATCTTGACTTTATTACCGGCTTTTTTATTTCCATCTTTTTTTTCCTTTTTTTTTTTTTTATCTCGAACGCATGCATGTAGCGGCGCGGCGCGGAATGCACGATGCGAGCTGCATCGGCGCGAGAAAATCGAAAGTCCGCGCTGCGCTGCGCTCAGCGAGAGGAGTCGGTCAGTTCGCGGCGACGTCATGCACGTGCGAATCAACGCCGGAGTGATTTATCGGCAAAAGCCCGATCGCCTCCGTCGGCGAGTACGCGGACTCGGTGTCGGCAAAGTGCGAGCATCGAAAGTTCGGGAAATGTTACTTCTCGGTTTGCACTAATCGGCTCACTGTCGATCGAACTGACGCCGAGGGGGAGATCGGAGCGAGTCGGTTAGCCCGACCTTTCGAGGCCTGCGCGTGGCGAGAAATCGAATTGGCCAAAGGTGCATGGAACTTTTTTTTTTGTTTTTTTTAGATTCTTTTTACGGACCGCTAAAGAGCATCTCTCGATGCGCACCAAAGGTCAGATCGCTTCGTCGTGTGATAAGACGGTTAACATTTTTTTTTTTTTTTTTTTTTGCTAAATTTGTACACATCATACGAGGATCGATTATTGAGGAGGAGCATTTTTGTACGGATTTTATTTTTTTAAAATTTATCGTGCAAAAATTGGCTTCTGTAAAGTACAGTGAAAATTACGTGGAAACTCACGCGCATGTATTTGCATATTTTCCATTATTCTGTTACGCATTTTTCCAAGGATGTTATTTTAATTATTTTTACAAAAATGTTCGAGCTCGTGTTAAGACGGTTAACAATTTTTGTTTTACAAAATTAATACACGTCATTCGAGGATCGACTATTGAAGAGGAGCATTTTTGTACGGATTTTATTTTTTATTTTTTTTTTGTACAAAAATGTGCTTGTGTAAAGACAGTGAAAATTGCGTGGAAATTCACGCGCGTATAGTTGCACACTTTCCACTGTTCTTTAACGCGTTTTTGTACGAATTAAATTTTTTTCTTTTTTATTTTTTTCACAAAAATGTGCGAGCTCGCGCGAAGTACGCCGAAACTTGTCCGTAGTCGCGCACTTTCCACAGTTCTGTAACGAAGCACGCGCGCGGCCGGCTTCCCTCGGATCCGCGTAATGGCGAGCGATCTATAATTACACAGATGAGAGAAAATGATCGAAGCGCGATCGAGCGCATTCCCGTCCAGTTCGGCGAGACTTTTCAATTAAAAATCCAGCATCGGACTCGCCGCGATCTGTCCGTGGGGCATTTTTTTTTTTTAAATCTCCGCCGCTATAATTCACCGGTAACACGAATCGCGATCGCGGCCGCGTGACAATATTCTTATCGTCGCTTCGCTCCCGATAATGCATGCTCGCCGGCCAATTATCGTCGCCGGAACAGACAACCTCGTGAATATGCAGTCGGCATATAAATAAGATGGCCGCTCGATATGCGCACATATACATATACATATATAAATTTTTTTTTTTTTTTTTTTTTTCATTCATCTCTATAATATGTTTATTTGCCTTCGCCGAGGGACCGGGAAAGGATAAAGATCGGGAGGGGGCTCCGAGGGGTTAGAGAGCGAGGGAGAAAGGTTCGATAATAAAGCTGCCGGAATAGGGGAGTAAATCGTACGGCAATTAACGGGCCGAAGCCCATACTGCGGTAGCGACGTTATACAGTACACGTTGCAAGAATCTCTCTCTCTCCCGAGAGAGAGAGAGAGAGAGGCACCCGCGTTAGAGATCATCAATTTTCCACGAACGCGGACCAGCTGCAATTACGAGGATGCAGAGGCATTAATTATGTCACCGAGGTATGATGTCCGTTGCATATATATGTATGTATATAAATATATACATAGCTATATATATATATATATATATATAAATGAACGGATTGGAGTGAGTCGTTCCGAGAGCCTCCGTCCGAGGCATTGCCGGAGCAAATAATCGCATAAAGTTCCCCTTAGAGTCATCGGCCATTCGATATTATTATTATTATCGTTGTTACCGTTATTATTATTATTTCTATGAATTTTATAAGGAATCGATTTGCCATCTGGCACAGATCGAGAGATGCTCTTGCTGGATTAATAGAATGTTAAAAAAAAAAAAAATTCCGACACCTCCGGCCGATCGGATTTATTACACGGGGAGGATGGCAAACGCCCGAGGGCCGAGTGTGACAATTCGCCCCGGTCTCTAGTCGCCAACTCCGCAGCTCGTTCATTCGCACACTATATACATTTTTTAAAGCAAATTAACACGAGGCGATGAGATAGTGCATACGGCGAAACTCGATTTATCCGAGAGCGGATCACCGTTGCGCGTACATAAAAGCCGTACGGTACGTAGGAATAGTATAAGAATCAATTACTCCGCGAGGGAGAGAGATTCGTAACGATCGTCGAGGCACCTTCCGCGAATCCTCGGGGGGGGGGGGGGCTAAGATAAATAGTCCGGGTAAGCGCGCAAAGAGGTGAGTCCTCGTGCTGCATTGCAGGAGCTGCGACCGAACGAAAGGGAAAGAAAAAAGAGGAGGAAAAGAAAAAGGATCAAAAGAAAATGAAAGTTGGGTCTCGAAAGAGCTCCGGCGAGTCGCGTATTCAAGAAGCCACAGCGGGACGTTAATGAGAATGCAACTACCGCCCCTTAACTCCACCCGGGATCTGTAGAAACGGATGCGCCGCTGCTGCGTTTGCTCCGAGCGCGAGACTATTTTATTTTTATTTTTTTTTCCCCTAATTAAGATGTAGCTCGTTGTCCATTACGTAAAATTCCATCTTGATTTACAGCGTCGAGTGGATACTGTGGATTTAGTATATTGCAGAGGTAAATACAATATCGTTTGTCGGATTCCATAATTCTATCCATTCACGTTCTTAGCTCGGTTTTCATATAATGGTCGTACAAAAGCGGAGAGAATTTAATACGGGATGAATGTGGTGAATATGGACCACCGAGTTTACCACGTATATCTCTGATATGTGGACCGTGCCGTATTCCCCACTTTTAACCTGTGTTTTCTGCAAATGTTTCATCACCGTGGGTTAAACGATCCAAGACCATGAACCTTCGTTCCGATCTCTTAGAAAACTTGGTGACTGACCTAATCGAGGAGACTAATAAGCATATGACTGAGTCGACCTGTTCACGGTGTTCAACGAGAGTCACGGATATCCTTCGGTTATGGTGAATATGGTATATTTGTACAGGTAAATACAATATCGTTTGCCCGATTCCACTAATTCTTTTCCATTCTTGTTCTTAGCTTCATTTGACATAATGGTCGTACAAAAGCGGGGAGAATTTAATACGGGATGAATGTGGTGAATACGGACCACCAGGTTTACCACGTAAATCTCTGATATGTGGACCGCGCCGTATTCCCCACTTTTAACCTGTGTTTTTGCAAATGTTTTATTACCATAGAGTAAATGATGAAACTTGGTGGCTGATGTAACCGGAGAGCCTAATAAGCATATGACTGAGCCTACCTGTTCACGGTATTCAACAAGAGTCACAGATATTGGACATGCTAACACAATATCACTTGTCCGATTCCATAATTCTATCCATTCTTATTCTTAGTTTCGTTTGATATAATGGCCGTACAAAAACTGGGCGAATTTAATACGGGACGAATGTGATGAATATGGACCACCATGTTTACCAAGTAAATCTGTGATATATGAACTGCGCCGTATTCCCCACTTTTAACCTATGGTTTTGCAAATGTTTTATTACCGAGGGATAATGACCCAAGACCATGAACCTTGGTTCGGATCTCTTGGAACACTTGGTGACTGATGTAACCGAAGAGACTAATGAGCACATGACTGCGCCTACCTGTTCACGGTATTCAACAAGAGTCACAGACATCCTTCGGTTACGATGAATCAGCTTCAAATTTCCATACCGAGTTTCCGCAGAAACTGGTGCCTGGTCACAACCGTCGTCTAAGTATCCGGACCAGCGGTCAAAGACGTTAATTAGTCTTCCAGCTCGGGACGTAACAACTGACCGGAGATTTAGCGTGTACGTCCCCCCCCCCCAAAAAAAAAAAAAAAAAAAAAAATAGCGACGCAGATATAGTGCCTCCAGGCACCTACGGACACTCGGAGACCTCGCCGGATTGGCTTCGCCTCGTCGATCTACCCGTAGTCTCATTAACAGCTCGCTACTTCTTGCCTCGTCCTCTTTAGTGCCTCATCTCCAACCGCGCATACGAATCGTATACATAAGCGACGCGTTCTCTACCGCAGAGTTCTCTACCGCTCGCCAGGAAACTCTCCAGGTTCGACGTGTACACGTTCCGTACACGATCCGGCCGTACGGTCGCTCGTAACGTGTGTAGGAACCGGTGAAGAAATCAGGAAGAAACGGACGCGCGGGTAACCGATATAGCAGAAGAACCGAGTACAAGAAGAAGAGGAAGGCAAAGTCAGAAGGTATCCCCTAGGAAGACACTTCTATGCGCATGCAACGTCGGTGGAGATAACTTACGACGCAGAATGGTATAATATAGTCGAGAGAGGGAGACAGCGAGAGGGTAAGGTGAAACGGGGATGAGGAAGAGAGGTGCCTGGGGTATTCAGTCGTGTCTTTCTCCCGTCGATTTAATAGACTCGTCTCGACGGACTGCAAGTGCTGTCATTGCACGGCCCCGTGACGCCGTGTCTCGACGGTCAATGAGGCTTTCGCATTGCAAAGTACCCCATTGCAGATTCTGACAAGCTTTGTCCTATCGCGGGATAATCAACCATTCGTGCGGAATCCCTGACGCTAAAGATCGGACGATAAATTGATGAAGGATATGTGGCTCACCCCGATCCGGACCATGTCCTTCTGTAATGCCTGGGCGATCAGAATGAAGCTGCTAGTGGGAAACAAAACAGGCATTAATTAATGGCAGTGTAGCCTAATCAATGACATATAAACCGGTCTATATTCGTCACTTTAACCCGATCAGAGAGCTGGTAGAGAATTCCGGCCAACCGAGGGACTTCTATAATGACGTCCTTGGCCAAAGTGAGCAAGCGACCCACTGATCTGTTTACAACCTGCATTGCCAATACATGAAAACTGACGAGGAAGCAATGTGTGAATAGCTATGTGCACAGTATTTAATGGACACTATAGCGATCGTTGGTGCATCTAGTGCAGAGATTCGTCGCTTTTATCCTGTTCGAGAGGAAGGTTGCAAATTCTGGCCATTCGAGGGAATACCTGAAAGAGCTCCTTGCCGAAAATGAGCAAGTGAGCCGCTGATCCGTTTACAATCTGTATTGCCAGTACAAGATAACTGACGAGGAAGCAATGTGCGAACAGGTATTTGCACAGTGTTTAATGATCATTGCAGCGATGCTTGGCGCATCTAGTGCAAAGATCCGTCACTTTCAACCTCATTAAGGTGAAGCCGGTGAATTCCCCTAATCCGAGGGAAAACCTTCAAGAGGCCCTCGTTCAAAATGAAGCTACTTCTGAAGGGACCTACTTATACGTTCACAGCCTTGGAATAAAAGCATTGCAAGAAAAAAATGATGACGATGCAATGTTTATATTGCTACGTGCAGGCTATCTCATGATCATCGTAGCGATGTCTGGTGCGTCTATTGCAGAGATAGTTTCGCGAATTTTTAGCATCAGTCTGGGCGTCCGACGATGACGAAGGGGAATATTGGCCCCCTTGAGGCATCATTCTGCGTCCGGACTCATTGAGCACGTCCTCTTTTCCCCTGTACAGTAAACCACTGCGCCTCGTACAGAGCACAGAGAGCGCTTCTTCGCTCTCCGTGTTGGTGCATTCCTCTCCCATCCGTACGCTTTGGATGCGTTACGTTCTCTCGTCAACTCCGAGGCATTCCACTCTCGAAGTGGGCTTTTAGAGTATGTATATCATGGACGAACCATCGTCTAGCTCTGCGCGCTGCTCACGAGTGTTAATGAAACGTCACTCGACGCGTCACTTAGGGGGTCTTCTGTTCGTTATGACGCCGGTTCGTTCTCGTTCGCGCATGAACACGCGGCCGAGGTCTTCAAGGTCGGGAATTTCACTGGGTACACACGAAGAGGCAGACATCCGAGAGCTTCGTTATCTTAAAATAACTTGTGTTCCTCCTATTGAGGCACCGGCGATATCGCGCACGCTCAATTTTCATAGTGCATCGCGTGCAATTATCGTGGGAATGTGTGGCTGATCAAAGGAAGGAAAAGGTTGAAAAAACAAAAAAAAAAAAAAAAAATAAGAGAAAATTAACCATGTGGACAGGATAGCCTTTATGTCTTTGCTTTATCATTCTTATGATTCCGCAGATGTACGGCAATCTTTTGTGGCTTTGCTTTTAGAACCTTAAGGGGGTTTCCATCGGTTTCAAGAAATGTATCTTTCCCTTAATAATAATAATAAAAGTAATATGTGTAAGATTATGCGAAATCGCACTCCAAATCGATTAATTTCTCTATCAAGATTAAACGTTAAAATCGTTGTGAAAGTGCATCCTGAATTCTCATAGCGCATCGTGCGCAATTATTGTGGGAATGCATGCTCGATCGAAGGACGAAAAAAAAAAAAACGAAGAAATTAAAGCCAAGCCGACAGGATTCCCTTATATGTGCTCTATCATTCCTGTGATTCTGCAGAAATCTACAGACGAACGCACAGTGATTTTCTGTGGCTTTGTTTTTAGAACCTTAAGGTGGTTTTCATCGATTTTTGAAATTTATCTTTACCGTAATAATGAAAAAAAAAAAAAAAATGTGTGTGTAGGATGAAACGCAATCGCACGACAAATCGATTTAATTTCTCTGTCAACATAAAAGGTCAAATCGTTGCGAAAGCATTCGGTGAATTTTTATAGTTTTTTTTTTTTTTGTACATCGCGTGAAATTATTGTGGGAATGCGTGCACGATCGAAGGACGAAACAAAAAAAAAAAATAAAAAGAAATTAACCAACTGGACAGGTCATCCTTATATTTCGTTGCTCTATCATTCTTACGATTCTGGAGGAATCCGCAGAAGCACGTGAGGCGTTTTTTTTTCTTGTGGTTTTGTTTTTAGAACCTTAAGGCGGTTTCCATCGATTTCAGAAACTTATCTTTCCCGTACAAAAAGAAAGCAAAAAATATGTTGGATGAGACGAAATTGCGCGATTAAATCGATTAGTTCGTCTATCAACATGACATTAAAAATCGTTCGCTGATCGAACAGAACATTAATGAGCCACTCGTGCAAACTGGAAAACTGTATACGAAACTGATTGAAAAAGCGAAGAGGATATTTTTAAAAAAACTTTTTTTTTTTTTGCTGTTTAAACAAACCTGTCCCGAGTGCTGAAACTCGAAGCCGTCAGTGCCAGGTTGATCCGCGATAGGCTATCGGGGGTCTCCGGTCTCGGTTCCCCGCAGATTAATAATCTCGATCGCGAATCTATTCCCGCGATCCTCGAGCGGGCAAATTATAACTCTCCGAGCGAACGAACAGCGGCACACTCTGTACTCATCACGGGCCTTTGGCTTTCGCACAAGGTGCACCAAGGTGTAGAGTGTACGTACGGAGCGCGAAAAGTGACGGGACTTCGTCGGGCATTAGCTTCGACCGAGCTAACCGAGCGGCGGAGAGCATTAAAGTAAAAAAAAAAAAAAAAAAGAAAAAAAAACAGAAGAAAAGAGGCTTAAAAAGAAAAGAACGAAATCTTTCGGAGAGTGAAACCAGGTGCTCGGTCGTTGTACATCTGATGATAGTAATTTATAATAAACACGTGTGTGTTATTGCTCCTCTCGAGAGCGCGCTATGCATTTACGGAGAACAATGCGAAAGTAAGTGGCGGACGCGCTCGATCGTGTGAATCGAACGAGCCTCAGGTACATGCATTAAATTTGCGGCTCACCGTCTTTTTGTTATTTTATTAATTTTTTTTTTGTTCTTTAAATTTGTTTCACCCACAAAACAACGAGCGCACGCGGATCTCCCGATACGATATTTCACTCCGGACGCTTCGTCCTGGCGCGTCCTGCGCGCGCGCGCGGGCGGTACAAATGCATTTGCACATAAATGCAATTCTGTCTCTCCGCACCGGCGTACACCGGGATCGCCATAATGCACACACACACACACACACACACACACACACTGGCCGGTCTATCGGTGAGCGTACACTCGCATGATTTAGCGTGTTTATTATACAATGCAGCGTGATGTTACGGATTCAGAAGACAAAAAAAAAAGGAGGAGAAAAAAAAGATTCTCTGGATACGGAATGCGAACGCATGCGAGAGCTGGAGGCATTCGCCGGTCCGGGGAGCGACTGCGGTGAGGGCCGAACAATCGTAATCTGTTCTCTTGTTGCGGAAGGGTTCCCTGTGTGCGCCGCGCTCTGTTCTCCGTCGGACGACGCGAACGACGACGATGATCCGCGAGACTCTCTCGTCGCTGCGGTCTCTCGGGCGGTTTATACGAGCGAGGAACGATCGTCGTGTCGTAAAGAGCGACAAGGGGGATCCGCGAATGCATTGTCAGTCACGTTTGAACCCCGGCGCATAAAGCTCAATAAAGATAAAGTAAACTTAGCGCTCGCCGGTTCTATATTTAACCCGCGGGCAATAACGCGGCTCGCGAACGCACGAGAGACTTACGAGTTCCCTCGGTGGCATCAGCCTCGGCGTTCAGTCGTTGACTCTCCTCTAAGACCGGCGACAAAACACGTCGCCACCCTCGCCGCGTTACCGCCGCTGGCTGGCAAGATTGTAGGGACTTTCGGAGCTTCCCTATGGAGATGATTGTGATTGTGCCAAAAGAAAGTTTCATACGATAATGTGCGGAGTTTCTTTTTTTTTTTTAAGAACGGAGATTATTTTTTTTTTTTAAGAACGGAGATTATTTTTTTTTTTAAGAACGGAGATTATTTTTTTTTTTTAAGAACGGAGATAATTTTTTTTAGCAACGGAGATTATTGTTTTTAAGAACGGAGATTAGAAGTCCGATGGGAAATTATTCATTAAAATTGTCACGGACTTCGCATGGTTGCCGTTTCTCAATGATGGGGAGTGGGCGAATGGCATGTTGGCCCTCACACAGCAAAATAAATTTAACTTTTTACAATATATTGTTCACAAGGGTCCACAATTTTTTATTTTTTTAATTTTCTAGTTTTACAAGCAAAAGTGCAAACTAAAAGTGTCAATGACACGAGAAATTAAAGGACGCGTTCGTATATATTTACATAAGTGACAAACGAGTCTGTCACTTATTTAACAAAAGTATTTTTACGAAATTTCGTAAAAATAGTCTGGAAATACATATATATATATATTAAAAAACAAAAATGTTGCTTTTCACGCGGCACCATATGCAGCTCATGTCAATTGACATAACTTAAGTTCATGTATCTCGGAATCGATGTGGTGAAAAAATGATTAGAAATTCTTTAAAAAAAGCTTCACTCATTGCTTTGTAGCACTTGTGATTTTTAGTTTCGAAAGTGGAAACTAAAAAGCTCAGACCTAGATATCTGTCCGTGTGCAGGTTCTACGCTCCTTCAACTCGTAATATCTTCGAAAATCCATGAGCACAACTCGATTCTATTTTTTTTAATGCGCCCCCAATAATGGTGTATCGTTATTTTAGATCAAAAATTCTAATGAAGTAGTCTGGAAATACATGTATATATATATTTTTTAAAAAGAATGTTGCTTTTCACGCGGCACCATATGCAGCTCATGTCAATTGACATAACTTAAGTTCATGTATCTCGGGATCGATGTGGTGAAAAAATGATTAGAAATTCTTTAAAAAAAAGCTTCACTCATTGCTTTGTAACACTTGTGATTTTTAGTTTCGAAAGTGGAAACTAAAAAGCTCAGACCTAGATATCTGTCCGTGTGCAGGTTCTACGCTCCTTCAACTCGTAATATCTTCGAAAATCCATGAGCACAGCTCGATTCTATTTTATTTAATGCGCCTCCAATAATGGTGTATCGTTATTTTAGATCAAAAATTCTAATGAAGTAGTCTGGAAATACATGTATATATATATTTTTTAAAAAGAATGTTGCTTTTCACGCGGCACCATATGCAGCTCATGTCAATTGACATAACTTAAGTTCATGTATCTCGGAATCCATGTGGTGAAAAAATGATTAGAAATTCTTTAAAAAAAAGCTTCACTCATTGCTTTGTAACACTTGTGATTTTTAGTTCGGAAAGTAGAAAAGTCATTGTATGATGTATTGCTTACGCAGTCTTACGATCTGCGTTGGTGGCATCAGCCTCGGCGTCCAGTCGTTGACTCTCTCCTACGACCGGCGACAAAACACGTCGCCACCCTCGCCGCGTCATTGCCGCTGGCCGCAAGATTGCAGGGACTTTCGGAGCTTCATTGCGGAGATAATAGTAATAGCGCGGACAATGTTGGATACGATAATATGCCATGGGGAGGCATTCTTCTTTAACAACGGAGATTAGAAGGCACGTACAATGGGAAATTATTAAATAAAATTGTTAAATGAAATATATACATTTCATTGAGAATATCATCCGATCAGTCGTATTACCTCTGAACTACCTTGCAACAAAAAAAAAAAGTTACGTAACGAAGTAGGAAAAAATGTAGAAAAATCTCAAACAGACATATCGAACCGTCGAGCACGCGATAAAAATTTGGCACTGTTTTACCGAACCATTCCAGAAACCCGGAATTTTGACACCGAAGTAGCCTCAAAGTGTGAAACAAGAGTCAGCGAAAAGTTTAGATAGAATGGGAAAAACACTTATTAAATAAAATTATTGAATGAAATATATATTTTATTGAGAATGACATCCGACCGGCCGTATCACCCTTGAATTACATTGCAATAAAAAAGTCACATAAGAAAGTAGGAAAAAAAATTGAATAAAATCTGAAATCGAGATATCGGAACACCAAGCACGCGTTAAAAACTTGGCACTGTTTCACCGACCCATCCAAGAGACATGGAATATCGACGCGACAATAGCTTCAAAGAGTGAAACGAGAGTCGGCAAAAAGTGTAGATAGAATGGGGGGGAAAAAAAAGGATTAAACGAAATATGCTTTTTATCGGGACTGTAATAAAATTGTAAAAAAAATCATTCTGATTAAAAGAAATATTATGTAAAAAAAAGCCGGAAAATTTTCAAACGCTTCCATCACACCGCGGAACAGGCGATAAAAATTTGGCACTGTTATTAACGACCCATTCGAGATAAAGGGTGTTTCACGCCGAAGTAGCCTCCAACAGTGAAACAAGAGTCGGCGAAAAGTGTAGACAGAATGTGGGGGAAAATGAAAAAATTCTCAAGGTTGCCGTGTTACAACACAGCGGCGTTAAGCTCCCCGCCCGCTGGGTGTGTTACTGCGTCAAGCGCTTTCTTTCGAGCGACATCGTGCGCGGGGATAATGTGGGCAATCCGAGACCGGAGAGAGCAGCAGCGGCAGACATCCCGACTCATATCTCATCCTTTTACGCCATCCTCGCCATAATTGCTGTGAGAGCGAACGACCGCGTGTGCGAGCACATATGCGCATACAGTTCAGCAACGATTAACTGGCGCCAAGATGTGAGAAAGGCTTTTTATAGCGCTCGGTGCTTCGCCCGGACTCTTGTATATTACATTACAAACACGTTATACATCCAAAGTGCTTGAAGGATGCAGCCAGGATATCTTTCGTAAATTCGTCGAGAGTATAAGAAAGAAAGAAAGAAAAAAAAAAAAAAAAAAAATCGTCATCAAACTGTTCTCGAACCGAGTCCCTGCGCGACTCTCCCGAGTGGTCCAGAATGCCACTTTACCCGGGCGAGATTCGTTCGCTGCCTCCTATTTCACGTCCGCGATGACTCGACGATGTTAATTCGCGGAGCAGCGGGGGGCACCCTGTCCCATCGTCTCGTCTCTCATCCCCGTCCAACTTAGCGCGCTTGAAATTATTGCCTCGGAAACGGGAGTGCGAGCGTGTTTCGCGAACCATTCATCGTCACGGATAGAAGTCGCGACGCGCGCTCGAGCGCCCCTCGCGAACGTCAGGACGACTCGTATGACCGCGGCCCGGCGTTAATTGAGTTGGCACCGGGCTTAACGTGCCACTTGATGAATGCCTACCGCGACGGCCTCCATCTCGATGACCGATAACCCCGACGGGGAGGAAGAGATACGGCGGTAGCCGCGGTATCCCTCGCGAATTGGGCTAATGCCACGAGCGAAGGGAGAGGCGCGTCCGCAGGTATGCACGCCCGTTAACGCGGCTTCGCATAGGGTTCACCTGTGTACACTTTGCACGGCGCACTCGTCTATCGACCGGCACGGGAATGTGTGCGGAATAGGCGCATCGTTGCCCCACTGTGTATACAGCGGTACATCTTATCGTGTGTATAAGCGCGCTGGAAAGCCCGTCGGTGCCGTATGGTTAAGGCCCATCCGCGATTTACCGAGCGCTCAACCGTTTTCTCACGGTCGAGTTTATGCGAACCGTTATGCTCGTGTTAACGCCGGGTATCGATGCGCCGGGATGCCCCGATCGAGCACACTTCTTGCGGTCGCTTCTTATTCCACTTCTTCCTCATCTATTCCCGGGTAAATTGCCGATAGCGCGGCTCTCGGAGGAGGTATCGTATTTTTTTATTTTTTATTTTTTTTTATTCTGCCTCATGAGTATGTTCACACCGGCGGAGGAAGTGACGATTAATCCCTCGTACAAGCCATTATGCGGGATTTAGAAAACGGATTTTCTTTTTTTGCGGTTTTTTTTTTTGTGTTTGAGGGGAATGGAAGGTTGAGTCGGCTGTGGCACGACTGCTGAGCGAGAACAAGTGCTTCGTTTAAGTTGCGATATACGGGACACTTTCAGTAGAATGATTAGATAAAATAATTTTTTTATTTTTTATTTTGTATATTTAAATATACTTTTTTTTTTGCTGATAACATATTGCGCATGTAAAGCCCGGGTAAAGTCGTCTTAGAGGTTTTCTGAAACTCGTCGCGATCATTTAGTGATCTTCACTGTTAATAAAAAATTGTACATTTAATGCACCGGACTGGAAGGTTTTGTGCAAAAATTGGTACATTAAATGGACGGTACAATCGTGTTGAAAATTGAATTTTTACAGTGAAATTAAAGTAAATTATTAAAAGTAAAGGAGACTAGTAAAGTAGTAGATTATTAAAAGACTAGTAAAGTAGACTAGTAAAGTAGTAGATTATTAAAAGTAAAGTAGTTAATGATTAGACAAAATAATTTTTTTATTTTTTATTTTGTATATTTAAATATACTTTTTTTTTGCTGATAATATATTGCGCATGTGAAGCCCGGGTAAAGTCGTCTTAGAGGTTTTCTGAAACTCGTCGCGACGATTTAGTGATCTTCACTGTTAATAAAAAATTGTACATTTAATGCATCGGACTGGAAGGTTTTGTGCAAAAATTGCTACATTAAATGACGGTACAATCGTGTTGAAAATTTCAATTTTTACAATGAAATTAAAGTAAATTATTGGATTTAAGGTAGTTTTATAGTGAAATTAAAGTAAATTATTAAAAGTAAAGTAGTTCTGAAGTTTTTTTTAATACATTTTACGTTAATTTTTCATAAGAGTTGTCCATGAAATTTAATATGAGAGTTTATGCACATACCTTCCAGCATCACTACATTAAATTTCCTACGGATTTTTTTACAGTCTCTGGTTTCCCGATTTATTCCGAGGTGCGCTGTTCGTCTGAACTACCAATTTCGCGGATTGGCAGGTCTCGCTATTTTTATTGTAGCTCACCCAGCGATTCGCGAAGGCGGATAAGAAGACAATAGCGCACGGGGTTGCTCTTTCGTTTCGCTATTTCGCTCGTTCCCTCCGCCATCTCTCGATCGGAGCTTTACGATTATGACGTTATTAATTTCTTATGCAAAAACTGATACGTTAAATTTAACCTAAAATCTTGATGAAAAATTACAGAACATTTTACATTTAAATGAAAGTAAATTATTGTATTTAAGATACTTCATAGTGAAATTAATGATTTTACGTTATTATTAAAAGTAAACCAGTTCCAAAGTTTTTAAATACACTATACCTTAATTTTTTCACCAGAATTATACACGAAATGTAATACACCAGTTTAAGTATAAAAACTTTCAGAACCAGTACATTAAATTTCATACGATTTTTTTTTTTTGTTTCTCTCTTTGCTTTTTCGATTTATTCCGACGATGTGCGGTCTTCGCCTGATCGACCGATTTCGCGGATTGGCAGGCATCGCAATTTTTGTTGTGGTTAATCTAGCGATTCGCGAGGCCGGATAGGAAGACAATGGCGTTGCTCTCTCGTTGCGCTATTTCGCTCGTTCCCTCCGCCATCACCCGGTCGGAGCTTTACGGCGCGAGGGATCAGCGAGGAGGGGCAATGATTGTATCTGAAAAACGAGGAGCAATAAGAGAGCAGGTTTATGGCGTCTTGATTATACTGACCCAAGGCGGCCAGTGGCGCGTGTCCGCCGCGGAGGATAACTCGACCGACGTTTCAGATGCTGTTCGTGTAACTTTGTCGGTGTGCGATTCTGCGTGCGCGCGCGCGCGCGCGCGCGCGCGCGCGTGTGTGTGTGTGTGTGTGTGTGTGTGTGTGTGTGTGTGCTTGTGTGTCTCGACCATCTGCCATCGGGCATCTGCACCTCGCGAATGTTAAGATTCTATCGTTGAACGCGAGCGCGACTCCTCTCCGCATTCCCTCTCGTTCTCGGGATGATCAAGTCGCTCCCCGGGCTCGCGTGCACAAAATATTATTCAAATTACAGGCTTCCAGTTTCAGATCGATCATATTTATACATTGTACGCGCGACGGCGTTCTTCGATGGTCAGATCCATCGGGAGGCACCGACGACTTTTAATCCGCTCGAGCGCGACCGTACACGTATCCGACGGTTAATTTTTCACTCCTTCTTGGAAAGTCTGAGCGCGATGGGCCGGGCATGCAAATCGAATTTATCGAACGCGCCTGTAGCCCGCAAGTGAGGTCGCCGGATGATCGAATGGATCTATCCGGATCCATTCGACGCGGGATCTCGGAAGATTCCCTTTTTCTCCCATTTCTTTTTTTCTCCTCCATTCCCCCCCTCCCCCCTCTCGAGACAGGTGAGAAAGCGGCTCGGGCTGGGCCGAGTCGACGCAGCGACTAGCATCTGTTCCTTTGAAATCTGTTAAAAAAAAAGAAAAGAAAAAAATATACTCTCCTTCCGTGTGCGAACGCTAAACGACGCACCTGCCAATGGCCCGTTTTACGAAATAACAAACACATCTGCTCCAATAAAAATCGCTGGAGAATGAATCTACAGCGACGATTACGCGAGAGTCGAAAAATGTCCGTTAGTCATTTCGCATTAATTTGCTATTTTAGTTCAATATTCAAGCTCAATTGGTAGCTCATGTGATCATTCGATTATTCGAGCTATCCTAAGAGAAGCGCTTCTCGGTTGCTATCGGAGGCCTCGAGTCGGTTATCGAACGAATTCCGAACTTCTAAGAGTTTGCTTGTCGTTGTGCGAGTAAAGGAAAACGATACAAAGTGCTTATCACTGGTAGGTTCGTGCACTGGGCGCGACTTTCGACGGCTAGGAAAGGAATATATTCTGTTCCCTATATCAAAGGAATTCAATACCAGAAAGTATGACTGAGAAATAAATTTCTCTTATCAGAGAAATTAAATGTTCCGAAGAAAATGTAATTTCTTTGATATAATTTACCTGGGCTCAGTACACTGAGAGAAGGATCCAGTAAAAATTACTGTATCACTTGGGAGATATTATCGTATCACATTTATTTTAATTGCCGTATCACATAGTAGTAGAGCGTTAGGGCGTCACCTATGGTAGGAAGTACCGGATTTATAAGAATTTTTCTTAGATATTACACAGTAAAAAAAAAAAAATTGTACTTTTTACAACAAATCATTGTCCACGAACGTCCACAATTTTTTTTTTGTTAATTTTCTAGTTTTACAAACAAAAGTACAAACTTAAAATTGTCAATAATACAGAAAATAAGAGGACAGGTTCGTATATTCAAATAAGTGACAAACAAGTTTGTCACTTATTTAACAAACACAATTTTTACGAAATTTCGCATTCCGATTTTACGAAATTATTTTTCACTGTGTATGGTAAACATTCTTGGATAATCCTCAGACTTTCTGCCATAGGTGGCGCGCTGGCGCCGTACTACTGTGCGCTATGGTAATTTTTCTTAGATGATTGGTAATTTTCACTAGATCCTTCTCTCGGTGTAGGGATCGCTCCAGTTCCTGCGGACGAGTGTGATATGAAGCTACCAATTAGCTACAAAAGCTCGATAATTGAAAATCTATTTTTTTTATTATTTCAGGCTACCATCAGAAAAAGAGTGATTTCCTCCCTCGCTCATAGGATCGCCATATCTTTAAAATTCCCCTCAAATTCCAGTGCGCAAAGTCAGCTACGAAAATTCTTTAGCGCAAAATATTGACTTACACCCAGATAAATTTTTTTTTTTTTTTTTTGCAGGCGGCAAGTCGCGCAGAGAGTTCGTTCGCTCGTCGTCTGGCTACGGCCTGCTAGTAGCACCTGCCCTTGGATTGTGCACCAACGGCAGCCGTCTCGTTCCGAGGCTTCGGAAAGGAAACCATAAGAGCACACATCGAGGCGCATATGCAGGTAAGAGAGAGAGAGAGAAGGAGCGAAAGAAAAAAGAAGAGAGGAAATAAAATCGTGCGAGGTCTGCTGAGTTGCACCGGCATCAGCGGAGACTCTCGCGGTCGAGCAGATCTCAGAGCGTCGGGGGCCATAAAGCTCCGCGAGACGACGCGCCGCGGTGCCGGCCGCGCACACGCCGTGGCGAATCTGCTCTAGCACCACCTCTATCTCGAATGGCATCGGCATTTTTGCAGACGCGTTTGTCCCGCGCCCGCGCTCGTGACTTCTATGTATTGCGTATACACCGTGTAACGGTGAGCAGTCGTACGTACATATACATACATTGAAACGCATACCTGCCTATGCTGCGCAGAGTATGCAAGGGGACACGGTGCATTCAGCGAATTCCCAAGCGTTGAGCAAGGCTACGTTGAGCTAATCCACCCAAAAACCGAACCAATTGCCAAGCTAGCGAGAAACCATTTTTTTTAAGGTGACAAGGTTCTCTGAACCACGTTAAAATCAAACATAAGAAAGACTTATCGTCAATTTGGGAATAACGTAGGAGAGAACGGGGCAAAATGGGTCGGTGGGACGAAATGGGTCAGTGGGGCAAAACGCCATATTCCCATGATTTCTGGATGGGATAATGAGGCAAAATAGGACAGAAAATCGGGATGTATCAACGGGGCAAAATGGGACATCCAAAAATAATCGGAAACTTGCGTTTTGTTCACTGTCCCGTTTTGCACCACTGTCCCATTTTGCCTCGCTCTACGTTATACGGGTCAGTAAACCACACGCCCAATAATGAACGAAAATACAACAAATAAATAGATCAAATTCGGCGTAAATACCTGAGGCCATTATAATTGAACAAGGCAAGGGAACAATATTTGTAACAAGGTTATAAATAAAGTTTCGTTTTCTTATAGCAGATAGTTAGGCTTATCCGTGAATCGTTGTTACACACTCGAATCGCTGACAATAAATTTGTACCGTATTATCTATTCCAGAGCTGGGCAAATATCAAGTACTGAATCAGTGCCCAGTACTCAGAACTGCAGCAATTTCCTTCTGTCAGTACTCGGTAATTTGTACTTCAATCCATACTTCAAGTACCTAGGGTATTCGCCCAGCTCTGATCCATTCGCGTTTCATACACGCCAGTACATATTTAACCGAGAAAATAAATGAAGGTCTTGGAACTACTCCTTACACATTTCTCTCGAATCAATTTCAATTTTCCAAGTTCGGAACTTATATATATATATATATATATATATATATATATATATATATATATATATATATATATATATATATATATATATATATATATAACAACTGTATATATAGGGCGATTTTTTATATGGCTGAACTAACTCGCAAAAACACTCCGATTTTTTATTAGATTTATTATTATTTTTTTATTAGATATGGGTTGACCACTTTTACATGCAACACTACGTTTTTGGAAAATATTTCAGATTTTTTCCGAAGTATTTTTAAATTAAAAAGTAAAAACTCTTCGCGTCATTGTTATTATCGCTCGAGAATTTAAATCAGCTCGATAGCTCACAAATTATTGACGATAAAACTCTGGTCAAGTTTTCATTTTAAGCCCTCAAAAAAAAAAAAAAAAAAAACGCACACCTCACTTCCCAACTACGGACCCACCGAGAAACAATTCTCATTATTATTTCTCATTAACTCTGGCTGATTTTAGGGTCAAAATCGTCAAAAAAGACTGCGCACGCCTTCTTGTCCCAGTAACTGATCGGGGGAGCGCAACGTGTGCCGGAATCAATTGCCGTAATCATTGGTAATGCACGGCGCGTTTATCGCAACATGCCGCGACTTGACCAGCGGATCGTAGCGAAGAGAAAAAAAAAAAAAAAAAAAGAAAACCTAACAACAGCAACAAAAAAAAGTGTATTCCGCGAACTCTTCCTAAATCGAGAATTAACGAGAATCTCGTTACGTCCCGTCGGCAATGTGTACCGGCGTCGTGCGGTGTGCATTGCGCATAATCGTTTCGAGGGTAATCGTAATCGCATTTTGCCTCTATTCACCGTTCTGAGAGTCGCTCGATGTTCTCCAAGAGGAAGGGAGTTTGCCAACAGTGTACCGAATAAAGGCTCTCGGGGTCTTTGCGTCTCGGAGTCTCTCTCGAATCGTTTAGTCCTCTCGGTGCACACGTTTTTCATAGGGTTCGCCGGTGCACCGCGGGAATGTGTACAGTAAACACCCGCGTCTGTGCACGCGCTGCCATGGAAAGCCGGAGATTTTGTTTTTTTTGTTTCTTCTCTTTTCTTTCTTTTAATTCGAGTCTCAGCTATTCACTTCTTGGCAAAAGCGCCTCTCATTAATTACACTAATTGTAGGGAGTGAAAGAGCAGGGACGAGGGAAAGGTGAGGCAGCAGCCGCAGCAGAAGCAGCATAAGCCATAGAGAGAAAGAGGGTAAAATAGGTATAGGCAGAGCGAAGAGCGAGCGATTACATCTTCCCGGCGTTCCTTCGCCGCCTCATTCGCCGTTGTATGACTCGCATGTGTACACTAAAAGTGCGCAAGAGAGTTCGGTATGTGTTACCGCACACTCGGTACAACGGACGGGAGAGGAAGAAGGGGAGAGAGAGAGAGAGAGAGAGAGAGAGCGCTTGAGTACACACAGGCGAAAACGATTCTTTTGTTTGCCGAATCCGCGGCTGCGATCGCATTCGCGAGAACGCGAGGCATATTATACATTAGAGTATTAACGGCGCGGCAGGACTACGGCGAGCAAACCTTTGAATAGAACTCCGTGCGTGGACACGCACGTGAAAAAGTATGCAAGTGTACATTGTACGACGGCGCAGGACAACTGAGCGGGGAGATCGTAGAGTAAAACAGGCGAGACTATTAGACATTCTTGGGACGCAGCGAGGGTGCAATTATCATAGAGCTGTGTAATTTTTTAATATTTATTTATTTTATTTATTTTTTTAAATTGAATTCTTACATTTGCAAGCGTTGAACAAATGTAAGAGTTCGATTATAAAAAAACGTATATATTACATAATAATATTAATGTTAATATAATATTAGTAATAATATTTAAAAAATAATAAAAATTGAAGAAGGTGTAATGATGACGTAGAGCCTAGAATTCTGAATGCATTAGCGTCGGAAATTGGAGAACTGGTACACACAGCTGCAACAAGCAGCCTAAAAATAGCAATTGAATAGCTACGAGGAGTTAGGAATTTTTTTTTTTTTTCGCCATCATATTGTGAATGCATAGTAGAAATTAATGTATGGAATGCCTTAAAGCCCAGACTGAATTGCTACATGGATCGTGTTAATTCTTTAAGAAATTATATGTACGGAGTTTCACTCCGTCAACCCTGCGGAATTCGCACGTGATGATTTGAGATACGTAAAAAAACATACGAGTGACATCCGCGTACGAGCTTGAAAGCTTCTGCGGACAAAAATTTAATGTATGTAAAATAGTTTCTACTTAATAAATTAATAATAAATCAAATGAAATATCGCTTTTAACTGTCCGACGAAAAAATCTCCCTCTTATACGAATTACTCGAAGTTGTACCGACAATACAAAAAAATTAACGAATAAATACTAGCAAACTATATGAACAGTAAACAAATAAAGAAAAAAATTAATAATCCCAGGTCCCAATATAAAAAAAAAAATCGCATCTGGGGTTACGTATTTATTTATTTATTTGTTTTTTTTTTTTTTTATATGATCGGTACGTCGTTACGAGCAATCAATCGTTGGAGGGGGTTGATTTTTTTTTATCGTATCCTTAAAACCTCAGCATCCATTCGGTTTCCGGTGAATGGCACGCAAGCTGCCACATTTAGCGCGGTATCCGTCGATCATTCACGATCCGCCGTTTATAATCTACGAAGTTCCCGGTGTGAAGGCAATTAGGATATCTGTTTGATGATCGCGAGAGACGCCTCGAAGCCCATCTAATTACGTTCTATCCGGTTTGGACCGACGAAGTGGATCGTTGCCGTCCGAGTCTCTGCATCGTCGGTGCACCCTTGGTCGTATTTCCTTCCCGGCTCTAACTGCCCACATTTACCGATGTAACCAACCGGGCAATCCGCGCAATTGGCGAGCGAATATTTTCGTCTCCTGTTTCATTCGCCTCCCGTCGGTCCGATGCAGTCGCGCATTCAATGATTCTTGGACTACCGTCGTGCGCATGCGCAGAGGCGCACAGTGCGGAGGAGCAGCAGCTGCGCTCTACCAGCGATATTCCGTCTAGCCTTCCTCGGGAGAGTTTTGTCGCGCCGCGAAATCTAAATGTTCTTGTCACGCGGCATTACGAGCATCGTTCGCCGAGAGGCGCCCGCTAGCGAGCCGAAGGGGCGAGGAGAGAAAGAGACTCCCTCGGATGCGGAGGTGTGCTCGTATTGTGCATCGGAAAGCTGGACCCGCGCTTGCGCGCGCTCACACATGCGGGGTGATGTGTGCGCGCCGTCTCGCAAATTGCACCCGCGACTGTCGCACGGCCTCCGCTCGCCGGGGCCCCCTCGGATCTAAATGTCCCGGTCACGCGTTACCGTCGAGCTTAAATTACGAGCGACTAACCGAGGAAAGAATAAACAAAGCCGGGAATTACGACACGGGACCGCGATAGAGAGGATAGTCGAGGGCAGCGCAGCAGTCCTCTGAGAGAGCGCTGCATCGGCATCGAGAATGCTCGGGCCAGGTGACGGAGGTCGGGTGCGATATCGCACGGAGATTCTCAGGCTGGAAAATAGAGGAGCGTTGGAAGAAAATGGATACGCGAGGAAATAAATTACGAATGGGACCGAGGAGCGCAACGGCGATAAACATTTCGGCCCAAGGGAGATTCCGCATGCGGCAACGGTAGGACGCGAGGCCAACCCGGCATAGAGACACATGTGGCATGTCATAGCGGCGCATATAGGCGAGACTTTCGCGTTGCGAACGTGCAGACGAGAGATCCAAGGATCCCGCTCGGCAACGGCGGCGCCCTGACCTGACATTTAGCGCAATGGGCAATTTGTCTCTTTTGTAACGAAGATCGGCGCCTTTGGCGCGTCACGCGCCCGATCGCAATAATCCCGCAACCACCTCAACGTCTCCGGCCGAGTGTTGGGTCTTACTTATATGGGCAAACTTCGTGTATGGATAAGCGAGGGGTGTGTCGGTCTCACGCTGTACACGATTTTTTTGTCTGATTTTTCATTTCGGAAGTTAAACGGTAGGTGAATGGGAAGTCACTTTGCGCATGCGCCGACTGTGGTACGTCAACGATCAGCGTCGTTTTTGCCGCAGATGAATCGCTATCGGAAGTGCGGGTGAGTGCTGGGTCGTCAGTTTGACTTTCGTTGCAAACTGTGGACCACTCCGAGTGCTCGCACTCGTAAATTCCTCGACGATCGCTCCGAGTGCGCAGACTCGCAGAGTCGCGGACAATCGGGGCGAAAGCTTACCAACCAGCTCGTCCGGAAGCTGCGGCGGAATAGACCGGGTGGTTGTGCCGAGGCTAAAAAGACTCGGATTTATTGCGATCCGTGACAGGAGCATTTAGATTCGGTAGGAACTCTCGCCGGTCCAGCATCCACTCGTATTATGAAGAATAACGACATTGCGCTCGTGAAGTGTACGCGGTGTCTCGTCCTGGCTCCCGGTGTCTCGTTACACCTCACTCCCCGACGCGCCAAACAGCCCGGGAATTCGTTCCGCAAACTTTCGCCGTTGCAGTGCGATGGAACGAAAGAAGAACAAGACGCCTCGGAAAAGAAACGAGAATTCCCGAAAGGAGGCTGCACCTTGAACTTAATTTATCTCGACAAGATAAATTTTTTTTTTTATCTTACCTTGAGTCGTTCCTCAGCTTGGATCTATTTACCGCCAAGAATTTTGACGCCGGTTACGAGTTTCGGTGACAGCTCGTCGCTTTAGAGGCTGGCGAAAAAAACACACATATCGTCGACCATCTTCCGGTTCTTTGGACCAGGACCGCTTGAAATTCGTCCATTTGTCGATCGTCCTGAGTTTCACGCTCTTAAAGAATTGTGACGGGCAGCGAAATAAAAAATCTCGGAATATCTCTATGTGGTCTCTCTTGAACTTAATTTATCTCAACATGATCCTTACCTTGAGTCGTTCGTCAGCTTGAATCTATTTACCGTCAAGAATTTTCACGCCGTTTACGAGTTTCGGTAACAGCTCGTCGCTCTCGAAGCTGGTGAAAAAAACACATCATGGACGACCTATCTTCCGGTTCTTTGGACCAGGACCGGTTGAAATTCGTCCATTTGTCGATCGTCCTGAGTTTCACGCTCTTAATGAATTGTAACGGGCAGCGAAATAACAAATCACAGAATATTCTTTATCTTTATGTAGTACGAGCCAGCTACACTGTAAGAAATCTGCGGTGTAGACCGCGATGATGTGAGCGGTGGAAAAAAAAAAAAAACCGGTGTTAAAATTAGCACCACTTTGCAGTGAAAGGCACACTGGCCAAATGGTAAACTCGTAACGCGGTGTATTTTAATACATTCCAACACCGAATTGTGTATTCCACTACGATACCACTTAATGGTGTCCGTTTCTTAGACGTCAACATAATTTTGCGACAACTTGTTAATATCTCTAAGAGGTTGTGCATTTAACCACAACTTTAAGTTTCGAACATGCATTTATTTAACGATGTCAAATACGCACTGAACGGTGTCTTGAACCCCCCAAAACCGTGTTTTTAGTCGGACAGCTTCGCACTGTCCTCCATTTTGGATTTTGGGTTTTTTTAAAATGTGAAACTCATTTTCGAAATCATTAATCTCAAAACCGCCAAAATATAAAATTTCAAGTAAATCGTACTTTTAAGGAAAAAACGGATACTTTCAAGCTCCGATAATTATCATTTAACTGCTTGTGATTTTAAGAAAAAAAAAATTATGATAATTGTTTGTAAGAGTACAATAGAAGAATATACAAGTACATAATTATGCCGTCTAATCATTATCTGAATGGCAGTAATGTCTTATCAATACTGTAGCTTATACAGAATTGGAATAAAAGAAATTTGCAAATAATCAATAGGGTAGACACGGTAGCATATTAGGTAGTTAGGAATAAGAATTAGGTAGACAATTCGAATCCCATCTCAGGCAATTCGCTACCATAAATATTTGTGATCATTTTTAGAGTTTTTCATTGATAATAATTATGATGTACAACACAATAACGTTATTAGTCATTTATTAATTATGATTCATTATGTAAAACCTTGATATCTACTTCAAGCGTATCCCTCTTTGCTTATTTAGCTGTAAAGTTCGTTGTCACCGCGCACCTTTACAGTGTTACAATGTACGTTCTCTAAGTACCACCGATTTCACATCGCATTTGTTGCACCATACTTTAACGTTGCCTTTGACACCAAAGTAACGGAGCTATATGGACCACATTGCAGTGTTAAAGCGGTGTTGAATTTAACACCGTTTCTTTTTTTTTTTTTTTTTTTTAGAATGCACGTACTTCGAAGTCCCAGAGTAGGTTGGGTAAACGTACCGTGCGGAACACGTTGCCGCGAATTACAATCTCGCCTTCTTCACCGAGAAAAATCATCGAGCGAATAGGTCATGTTCAAGCGGTGTATGCAAAAGCCGTCGTTGCATTTCCTGGCGACAGATTTTGCACGGTGTCAGGCAAAGTGGCGGAGTCGGGAATCCGTGTCATGAAATCTGCCACAGTGGATGCTGTGTCGGTGGCCCCGAGGATCGGTGGGGGGTGAGAGTCGAGGGGGTTACCTTGGCACATACCGCCGCATATCCCGGAGTCCTTTACCGTGGCTCTCTCGGTTTGCTCCGGTACGGCCCTCCCCCGTTATTATTTCAACTGTATTTCCCCCGTGGCACGAACGACCGGCGTTTGACAGAGATAACGACAAACCGACGAGGGACTATCCGTAAATGTTAGTGGAGCAACCTCTCGCGGTTAACTGTGTCGTGATGGGCGGCAACCGGCGTTCTCCCTCTACCGATCGTTCCGCGATAAAATCCAACTGCACAGTGCATTGTGCAAGACAATATGAAGTGTTTGCGAGCGTACGGGGGCCTCGGCTATACCGCGGCTGGCGGTACACGTACACTGCGCATACCGGGCACTCAAACGGGAATCACCGACAATGCGAGACAGCTGCGCGAATTGGGACTTGGTTTCTATGTGTCTCCTGGAAGGCTACCATAGATACGTGGCTTTTTGTGCTGTATGAGTTACCGACGATGTATAAAGCGGGCATTATTACACAGTCCGGTCTGTCAGTCTCCCTCGTCGCCCTTCTCGCAGTTTCTATCCGCTCTCCCCGCACGCTAAACTAAACTCGACTTTGTAACGTTGCGGCTAATGGCTATCTCGCACTCGAATAGATACGTCCCATTCTCATCTCATCTCGTTCCTCGATGGCCATTCGAACGAAAGAGATCCGACCGAGATATACCATTCACTCGAGGATTTCCGAGCTACGTTCAGGCGACACATTCAATGAAAATACGTTTTAATGGTTCGAACGAATTTTCTAAGATTTTGATTATTACTGCATATGTACACTGAGGAAAATTAATTGTCGGATTAATTGACCAAGCTTACGTTCTTCTGACTTACGTTTAAAGGTGTTGTTTGGTTGGTACAATAACCGTGTTCGTTTGAATTGACGAATTTTTTATCGATTGATGTAAATTGTTAAATAAAATGATGATTTATTTCTACCAAACAAACAACCGCTTTGAACCATGTCATCGCGTATTATGGTTAATTAAATTATTTTTACTTCCTCACAGAGGAAGCTTGTTTTTTCAGCGTAGACAGGCCGGTAGTCGAATTGGTTATGGGTGTCTGAACTTAGAGGAAGGTCTCGGAAAAACTACCAAGTTAGATGGTAAATTTTCCAGCAGGCAACTTAGGGCACCAGCGCCATTGCTAAGAATGTGTGAAATTTTTACAGGGGCTTAAGAATAACTAAGAATTTCGTGGACAAAACATAGAATTTTACGGATAACATTAAGATTTCGTGGATAAATGTAAGAATTTCGTGCATTAATATTGAGAATTTCGGCCATCAAATTTTTTAATGTATTTATACATTAAAAAAAAAATAATAAAAATCATTGATAAAGTATGTCGGTATAACCTACAAACCTAAAACAAACTGTCCGACATCGCGACGCCACCGATTACTGTATTATCTAGTAAGAAGAAGTAGTTACATTCTGGCGAAAATTACGGGCTATTCGGGTAATCTCTGCGATAGCGTAAAGTACCATATCTCTTAGCAGAATGTATTAAGTTTAATATGAATGTTTGCCAGGATATCGTTGTAGTTGCCGCATACCTGAAAGTTCCCTCGGGGTTTTTACCAGATTCATGGTAATTTTTATCGGATCCTCCTCTCACGGTAGATTTTTATAATCGGTAGATAAGGATAATCTCTCGATGCTAAAAATGATTTGCGATGCGTAATACTCAGGCCCCGGAGAGATCTTCTCCAGACCTTATCGGGGGTTGTTTGTAGCGCTTAAAAAAATGTTGCACCAGGGTTGGCCGATGGTATCAGCAAAGCGGGCTGAAGATCGGCGCCTTTGGTCGCTCGTTTTGCCGCAGTGTCGCCAACTTTCCCCAGCTTTCCGGTGCGATTACGAGATCGGTATATGCGATGGCAATTTCACGGTAGACAGTGCAGCCGACAGCGTAATCGCGGATAGGCCGCGGTATTTATTTATCCAGCTATTACGAGCTATTACAAAGGACCGTTTAAATCGTCTGTACATCTAAACCATCCGTGCAATCTCGGCGATCTATATACACGCTATATAGACATTGGAGAACGAAATACATAAAGATCCTTGGCGGCACACTGCCCTCCTATTAATAAGCGGCAGGCGCGAGAGCTCGCCGCGTTGTATATCGGCGCCGTTCCGGCATAATTAATCGGCGCAATAATTAAAGGCTCCCCCGACAATATAACGATGCAGAGCTCGACCGGTGGTGCACCGCGCGGCGCCCGTAGGTGCGGCTTTGACGCGAGATATCCAAGCCCCGAGCAGCTCGTGGCTACGGTCGAGGCTCCGCGCAGCGCCGAACACACCGCGAGGAGCTTTGTTTCTCGTTATTCTTTCCGTTCGCCGCTCTCTTCTCTTCAGCTTTCGCAGCACGCCCTCCGCAAGCGAGTTCGCCGAGGATAGAGGCAGAGCCGAGGAGCAGCTCGCGAATCTGCGGCGCCTCGAGGCCTCACCGTCGCGCCGGCCGGTCGACGCCGCTTCTCCACCTCTCAACAATGTTAACGTTTTACGCGCAAAGTATAGCGCTCTCGAAATGTTAAATCCATCTCTTGATAACAGCGAGTGGTCGTCACGAAGAGGGTTAAAAAATAAAAAAAAATAAATAAAATAAAAATAAGATGGAAACTTGAAGGACGTGAGGGAAGACCTTTAAGCTGCAAAGTGGCGATTAATAACTTTACGGATAAATGCCTCGAGGAGATTTCTAATAACTCTTTTGTAAAATACACCGACCCGACGCCAACAGCTTCACCTTTTTTTTAATTTATTTAATAACTCGAATGAAAAAGATGAGATTTATTTTATCTGCAATCTCGTGTATTAATTAGATTTCATCGGTACCGACGCTTGTCTACCTCTACCTCTCAACAATGTTAATGTTTTACACGCAAAGTATAGCGCTCTCGAAATGTTAAATCCAACTCTTGATAACAGCGAGTGTTCGTCACGAAGAGGGTTAAAAAATTAAAAAAAAAAAAATAAAAATAAGATGGAAACTTGAAGGACGTGAAGACCTTTAAGCTGCAAAGTGGAGATTAATAACTTTACGGATAAAGGCCTCGAGGAGATTTCTAATAATTCTTTTGTAAAATACACCGACCCGATGTCAACAGCTTCATTTTTTTTTTCAATTTATTTAATAACTCGAATGAAAAATGAGATTTATTTTATCTGCAATCTCGTGTATTAATTAGATTTCATCGGTACCGACGCAATGATCATTAAAGAACACTTTGTCGTTTCTCCCCCCCCCCCCCCCCCCCCTCCCCGCTAATCCGTCTATAATTTTACGATTCTCGGTAGCCTCGGTTATACTGCGCAGCGATATTCTCTCGAATGGCGCGGTGCGCATGCGCGCGCATGCACGTGGAACTCTTAATGAAACGATTTTATTGAGGAGAGGAGATATGATGCAAAGTGTGTGTTTAACGCCTCTTCCCTCGGCGGATTAAGTGCCGTCGGTGCGATCGAGCGCGGGCCGCGAGTGCGACACCGGATTCCGTGAAGAAAATCAGGCGTCGAAGATCTAGTCTTCGGGGAAAGGCCGACGAGACGAGAGAGGCTGAGTTAGCCTCGGCGCTTCTCCTCGAGAGCATCCCGGCCGATCCGTGCCGCGAGCGGAAACACAGCTCGTTGCTGAGAGAGAACTCGACAGTAAGCCCCACCGAGGATATGTATATAAAAATCACCGACGAAGAAATTACCCTTCTGCGGTTTTCCCGAGAATTCATCGTCGACGCCTGGGCGTTCCGTTTTTATTCGTCGGGTGGAAATAAAGTTCCGGAGAGAAACCCTTTTTTCTTCATTTGGCTCGACCTTCTTCATCGTCGGACGCTCGGAGGATTCTCGCGGCCTGCGCCTGCTTCTGCGATTAGTCGGCCGACACTTGTCGGGCCTAACTAATTAATAACGAAACGGAGTCACTTCTCGTGGCTTCTCGCGGTCTCTCTTCTGACCCTCTGCACTTTGGCGGACGAAGAGGACGATGAAAAAGAAGGGGCCGAGGAGGAGGAAGCGCGGAGAACTCGACGCGGGGGAGGGAAGGGATGACTCCTGATGGGCGTCATTGACCCTCGTCGCGGTTCGCCCGTGAGTTACCTCACCGTGACCTCGCGAAGGCTGCACATCCCGACTGGTGATCTTGCCGATGAGATAATTAAATCGTTATCTAACCGAGGGATACACACGGAGGAATTTATATCCAGGCTGTAAATCACAATCTCGCGTTATCGTTAAATTCTCAGTTTAGATAGCGCGGTATCTTTACCCTTCTCTCAATTTGCATCATATCGTTTATTAATTTATTACCAGAATTGACAATAAATTGCCGTCATTTTTTACACTGTCCGATCGGTGTATCGTCCAAGTGACGTATTTCCGGTATGACGTCAGCTCCGCTTGAAAAATGAGATTTTCAAACCGAAAGTGACGTATTTTATCGTATGACGGCACTTCCGGTCGAAAAAATGGGGTTCTCAAACCGGAGGCAACGTATTTCCCGTATGACGTCACTTCTGATTAAAAAAAAAAAAAAAAAAAAAAAAAAAAAATGGGGTTTTCAAACCGGAAGTGACGTATTTCCCAAATGACGTCACTTCCGATCGAAAAAATCAGATTTTCAAGTCGAAAGTGACGTATTTCCCGTATGACGTCACTTCCGCTTGAAAAATGAGGTGACATATTTTATCGTATGACGGCACTTCCGATCGAAAAATGGGGTTTTCAAACCGGATTTGACGTATTTCCCATATGACGTCACTTCCGATCGAAAAAATCAGATTTTCAAGCCGAAAGTGACGTATTTCCCGTATGACGTCACTACCGAAAAAATCAGATTTTCAAACTGGAAGTGACGTATATATAGTATGTCGTTGCTTCCGGTCGAAAAAATGGGGTTTTCAAACCGGAAGTGACGGAAATCCAGTATGACGTCGCTTCCGGTCCAATAAAATGGGGTTTTCAAAGAATGTCCGCTAAATTTCCGGAAGTCTAAATTTCATAGAGATCATAGCGAGATCGCGAAGTGCCCGTGCCACAACAACCTGCCCGTGTAGCATATGTGCGAATAATAGTCTCGTTCCGCGAGTGCAGGCAGTATCTCTCGCGGAGTAGCGTCACAATCGTTCGGCCGAGCCCAACTATGGACTCGCCATAGAGAGACGTGATACATTTGCAATCGTTTCTTATGCAATGCAACGACGCGCGATCGGCGAACTCGAACCCGAAGATATATAGAAGTCCTCCGCGAGCTTGTGCGGCCGATTGCGTAATCACGTCGCGTATATTTTCCTATCCAAAGGAGAGCTCGCGCGCCGCCGACACGCTGCTGGTAGCGCGCGCAACCGGCACACATTACACACGGGCAAGCAGCGTGCATTGCTAGATTGAGTTAAAATCGAGTAGTTCGATTGGCGAGGTTCGTACCTCGGCGAACGTGCCGCCGGTCCTCGAACACTCGTCGATTCCGACATACACAAACACGCACACCCACATACACAAACACACACACACACACGCACGCACGTGTTTCACGTAAAACATGGAAAACTCATTTCCTTGCACGCTGCTGCAACGCTCACGTTGCACTTTGTGCTGTACCGTTAGGTATCGATGGACTTTCTTATTGCCTACCGAGCGCGCGCGCGCGCGCACACACACTGCCGCCGCATTGAAACTCCGATGTTATCCGCGAGCAAAAATCATTTCCCATATCCGCGCTTACACGTCGAACGACCCGAAGTGAGTCGGTCATTTTCATTGCAAGCCCTCGTCGCCGCGTTACGCCGCGCGGCTAATGAGACTATTTTTTGGCTTGTTCGCCAGTGAAATCGATACGGCCACGATGTGTGGAACACACGTCGGGCAGTCCCGCGCCTTTACAACTTTTTTACACCGTTCGAGAAACTCCCCGTCGAGTCGCAAAAGCGAGTCTCCCACAAGCTCGAGTGCGTAATCGATGAGATTCCGTGACGGATGACGAATGCACCTCCGAGATCATCCAGCGAGCTCGCTTCAATTATGCAAATTGGATAAGCTTTATGTAATGCGCGTTAATTAATTGCAATTGCCGAGGGGGTGGTGGCGACCGGCGGTGGGGACGGGGGGGGGGAGGGTATCGTCTTTAAACTCGGTGGGACGGAAGGACGCTCTCCGAGATATCGTTGCGACATCGTGGCTGCCCACGCCGCGGCGTTTACTCGACGGACCCTCGCATAATAAACGGCCCGTACGCTCGACAGCTTCTCCGGGACTCTGACGTTTCTCCCACTTTGTATAACTATACTCGCACCCAGTTGACACTCTCATTTTTCGTCCTATCTCGCATTCACGCGCTCACGAGCCTGATTTACATGGAGCGACGGAGTAGCCGCGAAATAATCTTCGCTCGTCAGCTTCTTTCTTTGGAATCTTTTTTTTTTGTTTTCGTTTCTTTTTTTTTTTTTCGCTTTGAATTCGTTTATTTATTTTTCATCTCGAACGCCTCGCACCTCGCCGCATTCTCCCAACCTGCGGCCGACCGAGTGAGACTCGTCGTTAAACGCGCAGTTGCATATTTTATAATTATCTCTACCGCGAATTCATTTCGCGAGGGCAAAAGATCGCTCTCTCGGCTCTTCATCGTCGTGAAATGGTTTACTACAGTCGGAATCGTTTCGGTGCACGGTAAAAAAAAAAAATAAAATAAAAAGTACATTCGACAAATATCTCATCTCGACGAACATCCGCGACTACTTTTGGTCGTTGATCTTAGCATTTCTTTTTTCGCTGAAAAAAAAACACGCTTCGTTGGTCAAGAAGAAAATTGTCGACGATTCTGGAAATCCTTGGTTAAACGCAAACTTTTTTTTGTTCACCGTCTACACAGTAAAAAAAAAAAAGAAAAAAAATTGTACTCCTTACAACTTATTGTCGGCAAACGTCCATAATTTTTTATTTGTCAATTTTCTAATTTTACAAACAAAAGAACAAACTAAAATTCTCAATGGCACGCGAAACAAAAGCACAGGTTCAAATATTCGAACAAGTGACAAACACGTTTGTCGCTTATTTAACAAAATTATCTTTACGAAATTTCGCATATCGATTTTACGAAATTATTTTGTTTACTGTCTACTTTTGATAGACATTTTTTTAGCGACGGACCGAGTAGCTCTCGATTAGCCCGTAAAATGCCTGGAAAGCCTCAATGCCCGGTCTCGCCCCTCGGTAAACGGATGAGGACGTAGGATAAGGGCAACCAGGCTGTGGAACCCCTCGCGAGGAAGGAAGAGCTCGCGCGAGAGAGCGAAGAAGATTGCACTTGAAAATAAAAAGAAGAGGAAAAAAAAGACCCCCCCCCCCAAAAAAAAAGGCTGATAAAAGAAAGGTAGGAAGAGCCCCGTTCGCTGCATCGTCGTCTAAGGTCGCAGCGAAGGTCGATTATCGTGAGCCCGGGGAACCTCCTAGGTCCTGGGCCCTCGCGCACGACTCCCATGCACGAGGATCTCGGACCGAGAGAGAAGGGTCAAGTGCCCCGTAGGCGTTCCAGGAATCCCGCGGCGTTCGCTCCGTCGAGAGTGCGGCCTCTTCCCCGCGGTTCCCGCGTCGCATCCACCTCGCCTGCGCTCTCCCATTGAGCCTGATGCACCGAGACAGAGAGAGAGAGAGAGAGAGAGAGAAGGAGAGGCGAGCGCAAGTGAAAAATAAAAAGCCTGCTATCGGCGATCCCGAGCCGAGCGAAGGCCGCGCGTCGTCTTGGTTTTCGTCCTGGCCGCGGCTCGGTCGTCCTCTTCGTCGTCTTCGTGCACCTCGTGCTTTTACTCCCCCCCCCCCCAGCCCGGCAACAGTTGGCCGGGTACTCTCAGCGGCGGCGAACCGATCGTCTCTTCGGTCCTCGAGAGTCTCGGCCTCTTCCTCCGCCCTCGACTCCTCCGCGTCCTCTTCGTCCTCGACTCCTCGTGCGGCTCCGACCGAGACCGAGAAGCGACCGAGCAGATGCCGAGCGACCGATACACCCGGTGCACTTGTGCCACCAGTAATTTATACTCCATTGTCGGCCCCGTCAAACCGTGACATCTTCATACGATGACTCCCCGATAGTCCTTGCGCCCGAGCTCGTCCTCTTCGTCCTCGTCGAGTCCTCCTACGCGGCGCACGCAAGCTCTCCCGCACCCTCCGCATTGCAAACGTACTGTGGCGTCCGCCACAATGAGGACGTCTCAGTTGCGCGCCGTGGTAGGATGGAAAAAATAAACCAAAAATCTTTGATCGGAGGGCTGCAGGTAAGAAAGCAACATTGGTAAATAAGAGATGACGCGAAGAAGTGGACGAGGAGAGAGCCTTTGGATCCGTCGAGCGGTTTGGACTCTCGGTGCAGCGAGTGGAGAACTCTTCTCTCCGGGGACGAGACAAAGGCACTGTCAAGGTTCCCGGGCGCGAGACTCGCGAATACGTCGAGTTCCTGACGCCCCTTCGGTCCTCCTCTTCGACCCTTCGGCGCGCACACCAGTGCGTTGCGTACGAGCCTACCAGCCGTAAGATTGTCTCGGCCTCGTTGCGTACGCACGTTCCGCCGCTGTTCCGCGCTTCTCTTCCACCCCGCGAGGCTGAGGACTCAGACAGCCTCGATCGAGAGGGACCGCGATGAGCCCAGCGGCGATGCGGAGCCCAAACTCGACGGGGCTGAGTGTTGCGACCCCCCGTCAGGCTCGCGAAGTCTTCGCCCTCGAGCTCGTTTGGCTCGCGTCGTTGAAAATTGCCAACCTCACACACGGTCGTTGAACCTCGCGACGGGCTTGCCGTCAGTGATAGCCGGCATAAAGGATCGAAGCCTCTCGATCAACTGCGCACGGATAATTCCAGGTCCGGAGCACGCTCGCACGAACGACAAGGAAGCCACGCTAATTCTTTATCGCAAGCGGAGTTCGAGAGTTTCAATCAGAGCCGTACGGCACACAAAGAGCCGACTCCAAGAATTCCCGCGGCTGGTATTCGTAGCTTCGATTATCCGACAACTATCGGACGAGCTTGAACCCCCCCGACTTGACCCACGAACGTGTCGCCATTAATTGCGTAATTGTACGCTGGCGCGGGCCGGGAAACAAAAGGTGAGAAACCGGAGGGGCCGAGCGAACGAGGATCTGGTTTCTCGTGAGAAATACGGAAGTTGGGAGTCTTCGTAGTGGTCTCTGGCGGTTCGAGCCTGCCGCTGGGACCGTTTAACGGACAATGAAAGCAAAGATGGCTCTCAAAGTACAGTTTGCGATTCGGATGTTCTCTCGTCGGACAACTGTTGATCGTCCTGATGAGCGGTGATTTCTTTTTTTCTTCAATTACCACTCTGACAAACATTAACGACGAAAATGGATTACATCCGATTTTTTAAATTTCTTTTCTTTTTTTTTTTTTGTTGTTTGCGAGGCTATTCATCGCGTTACGTGCGCGGATCTTTAGGCGGTTGAAATGAAAAGATTCGCGTTGCCCTGCGGCGTTACGTCGGAGCACGAGGTCTCGAGCTCTCGCGGGACCGCGCGGCTTATGTCGACCGTACGTACAAAAGTCGCCCCCACTGTCACGTGATTAACGCAGTCATTTGTCATCATTACGGGGGCGCGAGAAACCGTCGACGTGCACTCGTGTGCAACGCTCCGACGCGGACGGACGTACCGACCGGGGGTCTCGGGGGATTTTTAATCAACCCACAGAGAGCCCATCATCGCACAAGAGCTCTCTGATCCATTCAACAGCCGTTTCCCTCTTTTTTTTTTTGCTTCCTCTCGCCCTCGCGGACACTGCGGATCGCTAATGTCGTAAATAAGATCATTCATTGCGCGTCGAGGTGACGATTCGCGCTTGTCTGCGCGTCAACGCTCCGCGACGACGCAGACTCGTCAGAGATTTAAAGGATTCCTTTACTTTTTTGTATTTATTTTTTTTTTAACTATCAGTTCCTTCGGATCATTTAGATCTCAAAAAAAAAAAATTACGCAACGACATGCGTGGCGAAAAATCATTTTGCAAAACATTGTTCTATTTCTTTTTGTCCGCTGAGGCGCCTGCGAGTTTAGTGAAATTTTTCACAGAACCTTGCCTGATTCGTGTACAATAATCAGACCAATTATAATTTAAGGTTAGAGGGCTTTTTTTAAAGCTTGATTCGATTTTTTCGATGATTACATCTTCGTTGAGTTGATAGTCTTGGGAATAATTTCTCCAAAAATTATTAACGTTTTCACAAAATTGTCGGAGTTATCGAGATTTTAAGAAGCGGGCGTTTCACGTTGAATTAATGGTCGAGTGACTTTAAATGCGTTTTTCTCAAAACTGCTTTTTTGCAACTTGCAACCGCAATATCTTAGCAACCACTGAAGGGATTGACTTTAAATTTGAAGAACCTATTAAGCACCTCAACTTTGAAATTTAAAAATTACGATTTGTAGGGAAATAATAAGTTTTACGTAAAAATAAAAAATTTGAAAGTTCTCGAAATTGTGCCACCAACTTGTCAAATAAAAAAAAAAGAACCGATCGCCAAAGACGATAGAAACTGGTCTTCTGATTAAAAATGTGCCTGAATTTTCTTTTTCGGATCACTAGAAAAGGCGCAATAGTGATCCAAGTCGTAAAGCAGCAGTCCCACAGCGCAGCTTGCACCGCCTTAAGGATTCAATATTGCGCGACATAAAAATGTCTGCATTATGTAACAATACCAATAAAAACATTCATTCAGTTTCATCGCCAATAAATACCATAATTTCCTTCAAAGAATTCCTCATAATATACGTGAAAAATCCCGAAAAAAGGCAACTCTACCCTCAATGCGGTCTGGCTCGTCAAAAAAAAAAAAAAAAAAAAAAAAAAAAAAAAAAAAAAAAAAAAAAAAAAAAAAAAAAAAAATGGAAATCGCTCTTCTCCACTGATTGCAAGCCTGTTAAAAAATGTATTTTCTTTTTTTATTGATAATTCGCAAGCGCGTTCGTGATTTGAGGCTCGCGGAACGAGGCAAAGTGGCCGAACGGTTGAATCTATGCAATTCTCGGTAGGGAATATTCCTGCGGCATGCGCGCGGAGCAACGAGAACCTTGACATTCCGTGTTCTTCCTATTGCCGCAATTCCACGACGTGCGATCGGGCCGGGGGAGGGGGCGAGCGTAGTCGGCACCGACGATGGCAATTACGGTAATTGTTCCGAGTACATAAATTTATGAACTTGAATGCGAAACGAATCTATATTGAAGAGCGCCGCGGCGTCGGGCCACTTAGTGGCCGCATGCGAATCGCCGTCATTTCGCGGATAGTCAGCGCGCGGAGCAATACCTCGACCGGCAGCCTTATGGAAGCAGCCGCACCGGAGATAAGCGTACAGGACGGCGATGCACGCACACCCAATGCGCCATCGAGTGAGCCTCGTGCCTTCGCGTAAGTGAAATCGAAAGAGTTGTGGCAAGTGTCCGTACGGCTATTGAAGCGAACGGGCAAGGGAAGAGATTCGCGAGCGTGTCTCGCCAAGTGCCTACACGGCGCGAGGTGAATCCGTTACCCACGCGCGGTTTCATGCTAATTCGGGCTTGGCGAGCATATCGGTCCGGAGAACGATAGCGTTCTCCTGAGGAGCGAAACCTTCGATGGGAGCGCAAAAGAAAAAAAAAAAAAAAAAAAAAAAAAAAAGAAAACCGTTCCTGTCGAAAGAATAATAAACATGACGGGCCTAATTTTATTTCGAGCAATTAAAGAAGGCGTCCTGGCTGCAGACCTCTCCCGCTGAAATATATTCAATTAGCCAATTCGAGATAATTCGGTCTAGACCCCTCGCGTACTTAGGCGAGACAATTTTTTTGTTTTTCGACCCGCATACTTCGCAGACTCTCTCGTTGCTCTCCGTCGTCTCCGGGTTACCACCGAACTGAGCAGTTCGGATCGTCATCGTGAATTACGTTCATTCACGAGTGCGCGGCCCTCTCGGTGAAATTCATGCGCGTTTCGTGCCAAGCCTCCTTCGGCTCGCTCAGCACAGAGAGAGAGAGAACATTTCGTAGAACGATCTCGCGGGAGAATTTTGTATCGTTGCGTATCTAAGTGGCTTTAATTACTGGCAAAGTGGAGTGTGGCGTCGTCGGGAGGCGCCCTGAGTGCTCCCCCCCCCTTCCCCCCTCGAGCTTTATATTCGGACGCGTTAGTCACCGATGGACATCCGGTATGCTCCGGCACTTTTGACGTAAGAAGACCGGGATTCACTGGTTTCGCGAGGGGGCGCGCGAAGGAACGAAAATCATAACCCGACTCGCGTATCTCATCGCTGATGAGGCGTGCCGCTATTTGTCGCACATCCCGTCTTATCTCTTATCTTATTGGCTCGCGAGAGGAGAAGAAGAAAAAAAAATATATATATATGGCGCCGGGGAATGCCCGAGCCGAGATAGGACGTTGCGTACACACACGAGGCATTCAGTGCAATCGTACTGAGCTAATATACTCTACATTCCTGCGAATGAGTGCGTTATAACTTATACCGACGAGAGAGCCGAGTTAATTGCCGGTTCAAAAGAATTTGCAGGTGCGTAGGCACAGCCGTTTTACTGGATGAAGCTTTCGGATCGAAAACTCATCTAATCGAAAATAAATGTATCGCTGCTCTCCCTTAATGAAAGTTATTTTTCTCTTGGTGAAAAAAAAAAAAACGGCTAATTGCGAGCTTGTGCCGAGAAATCGCGTAGTCTTCATTAATGCCTGGATGCGAATAGAACTGCTATAGTGGATGCACGCAAACACAGACCAGACATCGGTGAGAGCGGGCTTTTAGCGAAGCTACCGGCCGAAGGTGTCGAAGACCATATCTCGATCCGTTTGTCGAGGGACAAATTGATTCGTCATAGGACAACGGAAACAAAAGTGAAAAATGCAGCGTTACCGAACACGCGAAGCAACGCCACTGCCCACTACGTGTCGCAAGAAACCCGAGGGAACAATTCAAAATTGAATAACCCCTGATTGAAATGCGTGCGTGTTACACGCGACGAATCGACGGGAAAAAAGTCTTCGAGATCCTCGACAGATACGAATCGCAAACGGAGAACAAAAAAAAAAAAAAAAAAAGAAAGATACCTCAAAGAAGCGCACGTCGATGTACCAGAAGAAGTTTGTTCACGGTACTGCCGGAGAATCACGTGCACGCGCACGATGACCGAGAGCGAGCTGGCCGAGCGAACAAGGGCTACTCGATACGAGGACAATCGAGACGGAGGGACTCCTCCTCTGCATACAATTCATCGCCATCAGCGTGTGTAACGGTGCCCGATGGCGCACGTGACATCACGTGCCCCACCTGAATAGCCAAACATGGTCCAACAGGTGGCCTCTCTAATTATAATACTTCCCTTCGTCCAGGATTTCGTCTCTCTTTGTCCGTGTCTGCGCGCGCGCACGGAGGAGGCTCACGAGAGAGCCCGAAGTCTTTCTCACGTGCACGTGCTTCTCGCTGTAACGACGAGGTGCACCTTCTCGATTCGATTACAACGCGTTTCGTGATACGAATGCGCATGCCTCACCGTGTTATTCGTAAATATAATGGAACCCGAGGTGGGTCTTCGGTATTAGCGGCGCGCAGCTCCAATAACCGTACGATGGTTTCTGGATGCGGTCGGCGATTATGCAAACGGGCACTTTCCCAAGTGCGCCTTTGCCTTTTCTGATGGAACGCTCAGAGTTCCCAGGAAGCACCGCCGCCAGAGACACGCCGATGCGATACGCAGTGGCCAGATGAGAGCATTTAGTTTATTGTGAGAAGATATGCTAATTGCTCACCGGGATATCCTAGAGCTCCGACAGAGACGGTACGGACATAGAGACTTCCATAAGCTCTCTCGGGCTCCGCGCGGGGCTCAACACCCGTGAAATTGTCCGCGCTCCGTGATAACCCTACCCTCTTCCCTCATATCCATTACCATTTCTTGCTCTCTCTCTCTCTCTCTCTCTCTCCCCCCCCCCCCCCCCGTTCGCACACCAGTATTTATCCCGAACGAATTGCTACCGTTCCCAAGGCGGGTAAGTTTATTGCGTGTGTTTTACATATTTATACCAGCCTCGCACACACATAACCCTCGACGATGTTCACGGTACATTGGATACGAATTTATGTTCCGATACACATCTTCGTCTTTTCTTTCCTCTTCCTTTCTTTATTTTCTTTCGATAATGTCTATTTCGTAAATAGCTTTGTATATAATTCCTATCGGGATAACACACGATGTAAAGATGCTCGTCGAATCGATCGAGTGTTATTATAATTACACGCCACCAATCGGATGGTATTTCATCCTGGAAATCGCTCGAAGTTACCAGCTCGTACCTTCCGCGAGAGTTTTTTTTTTTTTTATTAAATCATTCGGCGCGCGTGTCTTAGTTTCTTTTATCTATGCATGCACGTTCGACCCGCTCGAGCCCAAGATTTAATCCGCAAAGCTGCTCGATCGTCGTGCCTTATTCACTCGCTGCATGTGTCCCGAGCGTGTGGCATGTATCCACATTCTCGTGAGGGTTTTAATTACTTTGGACAAATTCGAAACCGGAGACGAGCCCGACGATGTTGGTGGCCCTCTCGTGTTACCGCGATCCGAAGGTCCTGTACTTAGAACTTCGGACCTTTCGGTATGCGCTGTTGCGCTGCTGTCGGAGCCCACCCCGTTCTTCATTATTCAGCGGAATTTCATTCGCCGCGCCGTCACGAGTGGATACATTTGGACAAACGTGTCGAGCGCTCGAGAACAATCTTCCCTCTTTATTCTCTTCAAAGCGAAATCGGATTCAGCCGATGCGGATTTCAATACCGATGCAAAACTCGCGCGGAATATACCCCGTGCGAATTCGTTATCAGTATTTTTATCGAAGATGTAATCCGCGGAATTGCGAAAACGCCGATCAGGCTCGGATGTTTGTCGATCGCGATCCGCGGCGTAAGTTTTATTTGCAGAAACTCCGAGCCGCTCCGAGACTCGGACTCTTACTTTCAAATATGCAAATCGCTCGTGCCAGTGCGCACGTGTTATGCGTCACTGCACAGTGGAATTTCGTGAGAGGAGAATGAGGAGACTGCGGGAAAAGCGTGGCTCAAGCAGGAGGAAGGGTTGGTACGATCCAATTGGGCCGAGTCACCGCTCGATTAACGATAGTCACGCTCGTGTACTGCAATCGCTCTCTTTGTCGATCACACGTTATCCCGGCGGATAGACGATTCGGTATCAGGACTTCGCGTACACGAATCCGAGCAAATCCCGACAAATCTACCCGCTTCGTAACAGCACTTTTCGCCGTTCCCCGGATCGCGGTCAACACGCAGCTGTATTACACGGCCGAGATACATGCTCCTCCATCCTGTTTTTTCCCCTTTCTTCTTTTTTTCGACATAAATTCCGTGGTCGCTGGTTCTGCGGTTTCGCGAGATGCTCTCGCTTCTTCATTGACAAAAAAAAAAAAAAAAACACTAGCGATCTCCATCGAACTCGGCAACAACAACAAAAAGTACCTATTTCATAATGTGGTACGACTCAGCGTTACGCTTCGTTAAACGATTTCCAAATACCACGATTTATTTTCTCAATTTGCCTCCTTCCAATCCTTGCCAATTTATTCACTCCCCGTTAGGTTTCTTGCTACGCACAGCTGCAAATCGTTAACAATATCCTGATAGAGACTGCCGAGAAAGTTTGAATTTCATCATTTTTTGTGGCGGAAAATCTGCTCCAGATGTTGGTCAGCCTTCGTCAACTTTTCAAAACAGTCTCAATCATTGCCGACTGAAGTGTCGATGAATTTTCGACTGGAGGAGACATCGTCGTCTCCGTTGATAAAAGGTGTCCTTAAAGGGTGTACATAAAAGTTGGCCTGGTTCTTCGGTCTTTGGTTCCGATAGACTACCAACGAAGTTTGAATTTCATCAATTGTTGTGGTGGAAAATCTGCTCGAGAAGTTGATCAGCCATCATCGACTGTTCAACAGGGTCTCAAGTGTCGATGAATTTTCGACTGGAGGAGACATCGTCCTCTCCGTAGATAAAAGGTGTACTTAAAAGCGTGTTGCGTTGGCCCGGGTCTTCGGTCCGAAATTGGAGGGCCGGTAACCCTATCCCAGCCGCACATTGCCGGGAGGCAGACGATACGGTCGTGAAGAGAGCGGGCGCGAGTGCGGCCTAATGGTTCGGCAGTAATGTCTCTTCCCGGACCGCGCGATTATCCGGAGGGAGTCGCCAATGCCGTTGCTCCCGCTGGCTTGCGTTGCTGGCAGTCGTAAAGTAGTGAAACACAAGGGCGGGTTGGCCCCGACGACTCGTTTCAGCGCACACGAGAGAAATCCGACTGTGGCCCTGTATCTGTAGGTGTTGTCCGAATCAGTGTACAAAATGCGGTGGAGCCGGACGAACGGCGGGCGGCCCGACGCGTTAAGTTACCGCGTGTGACATCGTTACTTATTGAGGCGCCGGTGGTCCGGCTCCTTGGACTGACTCGCAGTAATGCAGCATCCTTTTTGTCCCTGCACTCTCTCCTCCGAGCGAGTTTTAATCGCGAAATTTCAAAAGAGGCAAACGCGAAGCCGCTGCCCTCGAGACAGTGCTGTGTCGACTCAAACTCGTCTGCTAAAACAATCATCGCTGCTCGCCGGAGAAAAGACAGACACGCTATACGAGTCAGTCTGGACCTTTGGGCAGTAAAAACATGCGTTATTTTTGGTGAAACCATAGAACGAACCCGGAGACCACGAACGACCGATAAATTTCCGTAGGCAAGAAAAACATAGGGACGCGATCTTGCAACACCGTATGCCGTGTAAACATATCAATGTACCGGCAAGATCAATGTCAGAGACCTCGCAAACCTACATGACTACTGAGACTCTTCCATACTAGTGCCGTTTTACACAAGGTTCAATCATCATATAAGGTTTATCTTATATATTTTTTGGAAAGTTGTTCATTCTTTTGGCACAACTTTGTCCCGGGTACCACAACCAACCTGGTGGTTCGAAATACAACAAAAACATCTTCTCTGGGCGCAAGTTATTTCACGGAGGACTTTGCTCTATAGGAATTTAACGCGGAGTCATACTCGGTGTATGTGGATGTGGATGTAGACGAACGTGTGATTTTGTTTGTTTGTCCAAATGTTTCAAGAACCCAGGTCACCACAACAACCTGCTATCTGGGCTTCTCCTAGCGCTCTGGGTATTTATTTCAAGGAGGACTTTGCTGTATGGAAATTTAACTCGAGATCATAGCCGATCTTTTCGATCTTACGGTAGGCGAACAAAGCCCGTGTATACTTCCTTAAACATCCACAGTCGAGTTGCGTACCCTGCAATCTTAGATGCAAGAGGCCTATGTTCTAGAATCCGATTTTGCACGTGTTTGTTTGTCCCAATTTTTCAGGAATTCAGGTCGCCACCACAACCTGCTCGCAGGGCTTCTTCGAGCGCTTTGGTTATTTATTTCAAGGAGGCTGTATGGAAATTTAACTCGGGATCATAGCCGATCTTTTCGATCTTACGGTAGGCGAACAAAGCCCGTGTATACTTCCTTAAACATCCACAATCGAGTTGCGTACCCTGCAATTTTAGATGAAGGAGACTTTTTCTCCAGAATCTGATTTTGCATGTATCTGTGACACAGCATCGCAAGTGCCCCGACAAAAGTGCGAGGTATCACGTGTCCGTTCTCAACCTTGACTGCAAAATAACAAAATTGGATAATCTATAAGAATTCACGCAGAAGAGACACACGTCGCCTCGTCGCGACCGGGGGCGTTCTAATCTCATTGTCGTGTCAGGGTAACCCTTTAGATCGCAGATGCCGTCGTCGGAAGGCGGCAGGTAATGCGTCTCTGCCAGTGGCCATCTCTCGCTCGATCCGTTTCTCCCCTCGGGGCTGCCGTTGAGCCCTCGAGAATCTTGCAGCGAGAGGTGAAGGACTTACCATACGTCATGATAAGGAGCTGCGCGCTCGCGTCATAGTCCTTCGCCGTTTTCTTCCTCTGCCTCTTCTTCGTCCAGCGACGCGCACACCTTAGCCACGAGGATGGCAGAGGCACGAAGAGTAATAAAGCGAATGATTCTTGGATCGCGAGGACAACATCGGATTCTCGTTGGGCAGATCAATGAACGCCGCCGCGAACTTGATGGATCGAGCGATGTCACTAAATCATTCGATTCTCGCGCACGCCCGCAATCAAACACGATGGAAAGTTTCGCTCGTCGTCAATTTGTGCCCCAGCGGGGATGTCAATGCCGGTCGCGGTTCGTACCGGACCAGCAAGAGAATCTCGCGCTCGGTGCGATTAATCGAATGATTAATGAATATTAAAGTATGGTAGCTTCGGCTTTGCGATCCCTCGTAGTACCGTCGGTTGAGCTAGCCGACGAGATCGCTCGCGCGCGTGTGCGTGCGTGTGTATCTCTCCGTCCAGTATTGGAGTATATTCAGGACGAATCAGGCCGGTTGTATCAGCGCGCCGACAACGAGCTTAATGTGCTCTGCCTTCCAGGCGTAACACCGAGGCGTCGGGGAAAATCAAAGGATATCATCGGCTCGGCCGTACACTTTCGCTAAACGATGTCATTAAGCGACGTGTCAAATGTTAGTTGGAATAATCAAGACGCGATGCCGAGCGGAATCACAATGCTTGCCCGTACCTATCGTGGGGTCATTCTGCTTTCTTTTTGTGATTTCCTTCTGGACAAATGGATCTTTCATCGTGTCGCCTCGTTGAGAAGACGAGTTTCGCGGATAGCGGTCGTGATCTGGAACGCTCTCGCGAGTCGCCCGAGTCGTCTAGATTTATACTTTATAATATGATAAATAAAATAGTGCAGTGTCTGGAGAACGGGCGCCTGCTGTCAGACCGCGGCCCGTTCGCATTCCAACCCGATAGATCGTATCTAACGCTGACCTTGCGGTACCGGCACCACCGCCGGACCACCACTCTTCCACCGGCGTGTAACGCGAGATCCGTGTCCCATATGCGGGTGTAACATATTTGAGCTGGCCTTGAAACAAACGAGAGAGAGACTCGTGTGCTCGACAAAGAGAACAAACAACGGTTGAGCACGAGTTCTTGCGCTAGAAGAAATATATGGAACATCCATCGACACGAGTCTGTCGAGGGTTCGCGAAATCTTCAGCCTTCTTTCGTCTTTTTCTTCTTCTTCTTCTTCTTTTTCTTGTCTTTCGACACTCGTCTCGTTATCCGCGCGATCCGCAGTCGCTAATAAACCTTCGTCGACAATCTCACGGTAACTTGTGCAGCGACGTGTCTCAAATCAGTGTCGGCCTGCCCCGTTAAGTTATCGTTTGTGGTTTTATGGACGCTGGTCCTGATGCTCCTGGCTCAACGTCGCCTTGTCAATTATGGAGTCGAATCATGACACACTGACCGTGAATTCGATCACATTGCCACGGAACATGCACAATGCCGGTGCAATAAACCCAACTGAGGATACGTTGAATTCGTTACCAGTGCCGGAGATGCGAGCATGCACGGCATTTCATGGAATAAAGAAGCAGTTCATGTTGTACGGTACAAATCATTTTATTGAGCGAGTAAAAATTTATGTCGCTGCCATCAAAGTTACGTGCAAGTACCGGGTATACCGGAAAATATAAGCAATATCGTTGTCGACTGTGTCGCTGTGACAGATGAGTTAACTTTTCCTTCATGTGCCGAGGCTTTGGAACGTTCTACTTTGGGAATCCTCTTCTTTATGGTTTCATTGAAGGGATTCAATCTTTACGTTTCGACCTTTTTCGGAACGATGTTCATTCTTTCTGTGATACTGATGACATTATTCATAGATATATCAATATATTCCTAACGTGCACTGTAACTTAGTTTATATTTTGCAGTCCGTTTAAAGTCTTGTTTATTTATTACTTGTATACTCTCCTTGTACTTCTTATGAGCTTGTGGTGTTCGCCTTAAAACGGCTGCGATTTCTATACAATCGTCTGTTATGTGTTCTGTTCCGATACGGGCAGAGTGTTTCACAATGCTGTTCAGCAATTAAGATCTACCAACGTACGTGGGTGTTTTTTTTTTGTTCTAAAGGTTTGATGAACCTCTAACTTGTCGTTTCTACTTGAGTAAACCGTTTCGAAGTTCGTGTTGTAAATTTTTTCCGATTCTCCAATTATAAACGGACCGAAGCATCGTAACCCGGCTCGTTCCTGACGCCATGTTTGATGCAACGTTGATATCAATCTCATGAGATTATCATGTTTTCCCATTCTCTTCGTCTCTAGTACTTGTTATTTATAATTTATCGCTCATTCATTAAATCCAGCGCATTTTTATTATTGTGTCTTGGGTGGGAGTATAAACGAAGTTGTGCCATGTAAAGTAATGCGCAGAAAGTTACTTGGGGGCTTAAAAAAATTTGCTAAATTTAGGCCAATACATTGACACTTTTCGCCAGAATTACGAAACTGTTGGAAGACTGCTTCGCCGCTGGGAAGTCCTGCGGGTATGGTTGTGCAGTACGGCATTATTCGCTCCGTGGGCTGTGTGACGAGTGTCGTACGATGCGCGTGTCTGAAACCCGAGAGCGTGAAAACTTTTGCGGCCATCGTCACGATATGTCCTAGGGGGTTCGGGCGAGAGTCTGGATAAGCAGCGCACTTTGTGTCTCGCAGGCATGTGGGTCAAATTCGCACACCGTAAGTCTCGGCGAACGCGCGCCCACATGTGAACCCCGCCGTTCACGTGTGGTGCGGTGCGTATGACAGCCACCTTTCTCGAGCCGGGCGCGTGCAAGAAAATTCATTAACTGGGTCATACGCAACGTCTGCAAGGACAACAGTGAATGCGAGTGTGTTGCCTGCGTTAAGTCTGCTGCGCCAGGACGGAGATTGAAAAGCGCCTAAGATATCGCTTCGAACGGCAATTTCCTTCATATTTCAGGCTTATTAATGTCGACTAACGTGGAATAAATTTGTCAAAAGCTCCTCTATACTTAGCCATTTTTGCTGCCGCATGTGCGTCGCCCGCGGCTGAATTCCACTCGCGCCAAACACAACGCACCATGATTGAAGATCCCCAATTAATATCTCTACGCTGTTGAAAGTTCGTAGAAGTACCTCCGAACCGTTAGACCTACATGAAAAGAATGATATTTCACGTTGACGGCCTCGACGATCTTTCGAGAATGCCACTTTAGATCTGCTTTATACCATCGCCCGACCAACAGCGGAGCGCTTCAATTACCACCGCCTCATCGGTCGACAGGGAACTCGCGACTATCCAATTCCCTGATTAATCCTCAAGACTAATTCCTCGTTAATTCGACGACCGGTTTGCTGATTTACGATCACGAGAGAAAATGATATTTCTCCGTTTCCATTCGGAATTCTTTGGTCGCAGCCGTTCGCTCGAGCCGACACCAGGATCAGGAACAGCCAGGAACGTGAAATATGTCCGCACGTGCACGCACGTGTCTCTTCCGATAGAGGGTAACGCACACACCTCTCTGGAGAGACCCTTTCGCGCACGGTGTTCCCATTGCCCGGGTCGCAATGGGAGAGAAGAAACAAAGGCACGCGAGGAAACTCAGACGACGAGGAGCGTGCATGTTTCCGTTGTTGTCGGGGGGTGTGGGGCATCCCGGGCCGGTTCGCGAAGATGAAGAAGCGGAGGAAGAGAATGAAGAAGACGAAGAAGTAAGGCATCGAGGTTGCGGCCCAGAAAGCGGCCGAGTCCCGCTCCAGGGCTCCGCGAGCTCACCAGGCCCACTTTGCGTGGGAGCATCGCCCAAGGCCTTCGCCCGTATGCTCGTGCCACCACTGCTAAGACACGGATAAATAACTGTTCATAACTCCCCGCTTGTGTACTTTTATATACATATACCGACAGGTTATTACGGCTCGCCCCATTAATTCGTTATCATTATCATTTAAGCTCAAGTAGAGTCACACTGCAGCTTTATCATTGATGCATTATTTTGAGCGCGTGAAAGGGTTGAGAATCGTCGTTCCGAACACCTTTGCGATGGTCGAAGATTGAGGTGAGGATGGACCGAGACACACGATATTACACAGATGACCGTAATAGCTCGGTATGACAAATGACAAACGTACAAATTATTGATTGACCAGATGACAATAGGCTTGATCGGACTTTCAGAGAGAAGTGACGTGTGACAGTTTGTGCTCGAGATATTTTGCTGCGATTGCACTAATAATATGTGCTCCAAAGCCTAATACGGCCGTTATTTACTTCACGAGAACGTGACAATATATAGACCAGCAGTTCATCAGAGCTCGCCCCATGACTTCGTTATCATTATCGTTTAAGCTTAAGTAGAATCAGACTGTAGTTTTGTCATTGATGCATTAGTTTGAGCGCGTGAAAGGGATGATGAATCGTTTTTTCGAACACTTTTGCGATGGTCCGTACATCGAGGAACATTGCCAATGAATAATAATACATCATTATAAATCCTGGCAATAATGCAGACAACATAGGAGACGTTGTTTTTAATTGAGCTATCGAGGCCACAGCATTGCGCACAATCATCGACAGTGGCAGGCGATATATTACGAAATCCGAAAAAAAAAGCCTCGTTTGGACAAACGTCGATCGAGACGCAGTGTATATATAAATACGCATTGTACAGTACTTTATACACCGTTAATTAAGTATTTTTTTGTAGCACCTACGCGACAGTATATTTCATAAAATGGCAAACTCGCGACACAACCAGCGGCGCCAGTCGGGATATTATAAACGTCGCTGGTTCTTATATGAATATGTATATGATTTATGGAGTTTCTATGCAGAGAGGGTTGCGGAACCGTCAATCAACCGTACGATAATACATCGCCGAGTTTCATATTGATATGCAAATCGATGAATAAAAATCATTGCGCAAGGCCGTCGGGGAGGTGGCTTTGGTGTACGGAGTTTCATGATTCTGCATGACCTACGTCGAGTATGTATGGCACAGACGGAACCCCGCGATCGTGAACGCTCCCGGAACCGCTCTTTGTCCGCAAGCAACGGGACTTTGGGCGTTACTGAACAACTACTCGTTAACGTGAATTTCCCGTACACTTATCGTTCGGTGCGTGTCCACGATGCAAATGCGATCATGGACACATTTTCAACAGGAACATATTACTTCAATGGTACAATTTTACTCCAATGGGTAAATTTTACTTCATTGGACAAATTTTGCTCCAATGAGAAAATTTTACTCCAATGCGACAATTTTACTCCAATGGGAAAATTTCACTCCAATGGGACAATTTTACTTCAATGGGAAAATTTCACTTCAATGGGACAATTTTACTCCAATGGGAAAATTTTATTCCAATAGGGAAATTTTACTCCAGTGGGAAAATTTTACTTCAACAATAATATTTTACTTCAACAGAAACATTTTACTTCCATAGTATTATTTTACTTCACCAGCACCAGGACGTTTTCATTCACGGTATAAAGTCTCTGAGCGTGATGTTTTTTTTTGTTTTAAGTGAAAAATGACTTCGACAATTTACTCCCTTCAGTCGCTGGACACGCGACTCGCGGCATTCCTGGCGATTCAACCGCTCTCGTCCTTCGTCTCACATATTATTCAATCTCATTTTTAATTCTCCCTCCTCATCCTCGTGCAATCTGCGCTCGTAAATCGCGCGGAGGGAAGGATTCCCCGTTGAAAAGGGAAATTATGCAACGGTGAGTTAATTTGAGCGCGCGATCCTGCCACTGCACCGCCGGACGCGCTGAAATGTAGCGAACCGTGGAGAGTGCACCGACTCCAGGGAGCACTAATTACGAGCAGGTTGGACGCGACTGACTCCGTCGTCTCTCGAGCTAAAACGCAGTCGCCGCCGGTGGATTAATAAGATAACCTTTGTATCTGGCAGCGAATTAATGGGAGAACGATCGTACACCCGTACCACTTGCGCGATAGTTCGCCGTCAGTTCATTTGTAAGCCATGCATAGCCAACATGACTGCGCAGGCTGCGTTATTTCGATGCGTTCCTCGCATTTGCCCGAGAAAGGCTGGAAAAATCATGCGGTGGGGAAAAAAAAAAAAAAAAAAAAAACGAGAGTAAAATTAGACGCATTGTCAGGTGTGAAACGAGGTAGCGTTAATTACATGATTGCAGACTGCCGGGATTGACGGAGACCCGACGGTACCCGCGGCAAGGCCGCGCAGCTGTCGCCGTCCTCGCAATCATAACGCGATCTTCCGGATCTGCTTGGTCTCATGAGGAAAAAAAGCAGGTCTAACTGTTGCTGAAGAATCTCGCGAGCATAAATGCGCTGATTAACGGGTTGCACAGCGTCAAGAACGGTGAAGAACCTCGAGCTGGCTGACGATGGAGTTAGTTATACCATGCAACGGTTCGACTCTTTGCAACCGGACGATAACATAATACGTGTGTTATCTGGGTACGCCAGTGGGTCGCGGGAGACACAGGTCTTTGAGTAATCAAATCTCGTAAAGCACCATATACTTTAACTCGAACTGGTACTTGTCTTTGCCCGGCTTACTCATTGTGTCTCGTGTTCCCCGTCGCGACTGCGCCGCGTGTTCAGCTTGCATTATACCTATTCGTTTCTAATTCCAGACTCCGTTACTCCGGTGCCGACGCCCTCTACTTCCTACTCCCCCGAGTTGACTCATTCCCGCGGTGCTCCACAGTCGCCAGACTCGTTTCGATGAATAATCAAAACGATCGTGCTCCTCGGTAATTATCGGTGGGATAATGTCCTGTTGATTGATGTTTTACACAAAGTGGAGATGCTTGGATCGTATCACGCCGGGAATTGTATTACGAGTGGTTAGATAACGTGAGTTGTACGTTTTATTGCAAATGCTTGTTGGACACGATAAGAACGGAGCGAAGTACCCGTAGACGATGATTATCAACGGCAAGACTGTCAGAAAGGATTTTTGCGGAAATTTGAGTCAAGTGAGAATTGCGAAACCATGTAGGGTGATCAGATGTGGCCAATGATTGGACGAAGCTCGACATGTTGCTAACGTTGACATGCAAATTTGACCCCAACATTGAGGGAGCCTCGGATGATAAGTTCTTGCCAATATTCGGTCGATAATTGGTTCTCAATCTAGGCCCTCTATAGGTAGGTTACTTGTATAGGGTGAGAGTGGTTTTAAAGTATACCTTTTTTAATATTGTAAAATTGGAAATATCCCTTCTTTATCCCTTCTTTTTGATATATTTTCTCTTGCGAGAACTCACAAAGCTATCGTACTCATATTGCCTAGCATTTATTGATGGAGAGTTAAAGAACGTGCCATTCCGCATGCTCTTATTTTGACGCTCAGGTACACTTTCGCTTGCGGTAATCCATTTGGGATGGCGGCATGTAGCGATGAAAGCGGCTGATTCATGGCCCAATGTAGACATCACACTGGCAAACCGACGATTGGCAAGTCGGTATTCGGTCTAACATTGGCCTAAAATCGGCAGATCAACAATTGGTGAGTCAAACGCGGTCGAGCATTGGCCGCAGATTGTCAAACCAATCATTGGCGAGCCAGAACATTGGCTGGGCGTTGCCGTTTCGACAATCGCCACGTTAACACTGGCCCGACCATCGGCCGCGTCCGTTCAATCAGCAAAGCCTACATGGAAAATTCCGTAAAAAAGAAGGTGGCTCACTTAGCGTAAAATGCCTCAAATCAAACACTAGTTGCTTGACCACAAAGTTAGTACTGGCGTGTTGACCCACTACCGGTCAACGGGACTCCACTTTTATTTATAATCATCGCAACACCTGTTGCCCGCAACGTAGTCGAGCGAAGGAGTCGTACGACCGAAACGTTTTTCCTCGGCTTCCCATTTGGCTCGAGCGCGGCTTTTGTACTTTTGGAAAAATTGGCGATACGGTAAAAGCGCGAGAGAACGGAGCAATATCTTCCTCGGCACAACACTCGGGAGAACTCTCGCGGTTTTGCATACAGTGCCTACAGGAGCGAGAGCAGAGGGTTGGCGAACGTAATGCCCGCTAATGACCAAGTCGGACCGAGTTCCTCGGTACATATGTATCCAGCTAAGAAATATGTGCTACGTGCCTGGCCGAGAGCCACACCAACGCCATCAGGAAGTGCCCCAGAGACCCGCTCGGTGCTCCTTTTGCGCAAGAACGATTGCATTGTTGGTGCGGTTAATGCGTCGAATGTCTCTTCTCCTCCGAACTTCATCATAACGCTTTTACGGCAATGGCGTTGTTTGTACAATAATTAAATTCGATGCACGAATGGGCACAGTACCGTACAATCTTCCATACAAAGTTAGCATCCTCGACGGAAATCATATTTCTCCGAACCTCAACCTCTGCCCCCACTTCATTATTTTCCCGACACATTGATTTTTCTTTTCATGAAATCTCTGCCTTCGTCCAGACGCTTGCCTTTACTACGTTGGAAATAATAAATTCCCGATACAGTGTATCTTCCGTTGATTGGCTCGAGCCCTCGTCACGACGAGGCAACATCCCATCGGGTCTAATCGTCTTCGGTTTGAGAATGCAGGCGTAACCGATGGCGGATTATAGCGCGAATGCGGAAATGTTGGAGAGTGCTCACTACTCGCAGTGAGCTAACTCTCGCGATGCTGGGCAAAACTTCTCCGAGGGCCCCCCCCGTTTCCCGAGGCCCCTCGACGTCGAGTGGCCGTTGCATAGGACTCTCGATCGTATTCGCACGCGATTATGCACGGAGCCCCGCCTATGCCGGGATAATTGCACGTCAAATTAAACGACGTACCGGACGGTGAGCCTCGGTACGAACGGCGAGCAACGCTCTTGTGCGTATAATGCACTCTCGGGTACTCACACGTGTACAACTATACAAAGGCATTGCAAGCTATCCTACGCGCATGTGCCTCCTTCGCTTCGAAATCGGACGGAGATCGGTGATTTTTTTTTCTCCTCGGTCCAGCATATCGTGGGTCGTGACCCGCACGTACCAGATTCCCATTGTTTCACTCGAGATCTGGACCACACATAGCGCAGACACAGCCGTTTCTACTCGGCGCGCACGTGTATTATCAGCACCGGGCATTTGAACAACGTTTCAGGCACCGCATTAGCCGATCTTGCCTGCATCTTCTTTGGCCGCTCTGCCTCAATTTATCCTCACGTTTATCCTAAATCAGCCACTATCCCACGATTCGCGACTAATTAATATTGATGGTCGTTCGAATATGCAGAGTCCACGGCCCCGCGAGAGGCCACGCCGCGATCCCTCCCTACTCCGTGAACCCTCGGTCGTCTCTTGCAGATCAGCTTCGCACGCGCTACTTTCGGACCGCCGGCTGCCGAGAGATCCTGACGCTGCGGAGAAGATGCCCCGCCGGAGATCCGATGGTTTGATATGCACCGAGAGAAGGATCTAGTAAAAATTGCCAATCATCTAAGAAAAATTACCACAGCACATAGTAGTGGAGCGTTGGGGCCCCATCTATGGTAGGAAGTACCGGATTTATAAGAATTTTTTGTCACACGTGCATGAATCGCGACACTTTACATGGCAGTCTTGCGAGCCGAAAGTGGCCCATTGCATGCCAGTAGCGAACCTGTGGTGAAATGACAGAGTCGCGCATGCGCAGTTCGCATTTCGTTCACTTTCGTCCCTTGGGAGTTTACCTTCGACGTTTTCGTCCCTGGAAACAGAAGCTCACTTTTCAGTCGTCGTCTCGCGCGACTGCAATTCCAAGTGCCGCAGATTCGTGCACGTGTAACAAAAAATATGACGTGTAACGAGGATCGAATTGGCGATTGCGACAAGTGTGATTGCAGCCCGCGCTTCTCTCGGCCCGCAAACCTCACACTCGTCGCAATCGCCAACTTTCGACCCTTGTTGCACAATATACTATTTCTTAGATATCGTGATAAAAATTCTTGGATACCTCAGGCTTTCAACCATAGGTGGCGCGCTAGCGCCGCACTACTATAGGCTATGGTAATTTTTCTTAGATCATTGGTCATTTTTACTGGATCCTTCTCTCAGTGTAGCAGAGGAAAGATGGAGTATCCGTGCCAGTTCCATAGGCGCATGGTTTCCTCGTTCGTGGTTCGGTTTGCGCGTCGTTACATAAACGTATGTTTATGGACAGCGTCGAGTAGCGAAACGGGAGCAGCATGGGAGAGTGCTGAAGAGTTTTTGCGGTGCGGGCCAAGCCTACACGGCCGTTCGCACGATTACACATCATGATCTGGAATTATGCTTGGGATAATAGTGTGGATAGTACAGTCCGGTCCGTATATCATTGAACTGCGCGCTAATAGGGGTGGGACGCATTCACCACTTTTACCCTGCTCTACAGGACATTTGTAGCTGGTAGTAAACTGCAGGCAGATACACCTCCTGACGTTCGCGCATCCACGTCGTCGCGATGGCTATCGAAATTAATTACACGTTATACGAGCGATTTAATCACCGAGCGTCGTAAAAGAGATATCCGACCGGCCGATCGGCACACGTCCCTTTGCCAAAGTCTCGGCCGATCGAGCGACCAAGGCACACGTCATATAATAGTTGTTGAAGGATGCTTGTTTATATAAACTCGCGATCGTCGGACTTAGTGACATCGGACAACATTTTTTTTTTTTTTTTGCGGACGCCACTCCCGGTCGATTTTCTCGATCGGAGATGAGGTATTTCTGGTCGGAAAATTATTTTTTTTGCACATGACGATCATGCACATTATTGGTCGCCGAATTATTGTACAACTCACCGAAATACACAGAATAGTATGATAGAGGAATATATACCTGGGCCTGGTAGCAGATTTCCTAGGAGAGCTTAGGATAATTGACGAATAGAAGTGACGTATTTCTGGTCGAAAAAATGACCTGCTACCAGGCCCTTGTATCTATTCCCCTGTTATACTATTCTGTGCATCTCGGTGCGTTGTGTACAATAATTCGGTGCACAACATCGCTGTGCATTATCATCATGTGCAAAAAAAAAGTCATTTTTCGACCAGAAATACGTCACTTCTGGTTTAGAAAACTCATTAGTCGACCGGGAGTGGCATCAGACAAAAAGAAGCTTTAAAAAATGTACATTTTTCAATCCAGGAGGTCCCTTTACGGGCCCCCAATGGACCCCTGGAGGGTCCTTTTAGGGACCTCCGGGATTCTTGAAAAATTCGGATAAACAAATAACACTCCAAAATATATATATATATATATATATATAAGATGATGCATGCACTCGCAGAAAACGATTTAATGCCCGGCGTCGGAATTAAGTGGCGCTGTCCGCGGGCTCGTTCCCCCCATCCGTCCTCCACCTCTCTCTCTCCCGCCGTCTCTCTATCTCGATGCTAGAATATCGCGAGCTATTTAACGTGTGGGCGCGATCGCAATAAATATTTATGCTAGACACATTGCGCGCTTAAATCCTTACGACAGTTTATCTCACTCACTCATGCACTCGGGAGAGCCGTTGAGGCTTTTTAAGATGTATTACCAGCGCGGCTTGTGACGGTTTCGTACAAAATTGCGTATATGACAAACGTCGTTGTTCGTATCCGAACGGAACATGCGAGTTGTATCAACATTTATTTTGAGGAATTATCAGTATTAATAATTATACATTTTATAATTTTGATTATTTTTTTTTTTACGGCAAGCAACGTGTTAAGTAGCTCGCGAGAAAAGCTTATTTATCTGTTACATGCGGGTCCGCCTTTGCGCCGAGAATTGGCCCGGAGGTGTTCGTAATGTAACGTACCATAATACAATCGCTGAATCTAAACGCTACGGTGCTCATTATAAATCCAAGGCATCACGCCAGTCCAATTACACGAATATACGTCGATCGATATCGATCCCGATCGTATCGATAGGTTCGCGACGAACGAGCCGATGCCCAAGCTCGGCGAGCTTTCCCGAGAGACTTGACAACAGCTTCGCTTTATACGACATAACGTAACAGTACACGATGGTTTCGCAACCCATTATATCCTCACCTCCCCTCTCCATCCATCACGTTCTACTCTCCACCGAGATCTTTCCTGGCCGTGTTTAATGCCGCTCCGCGTATTAAATTAATTTTATGCGACAAAGTCACGACGAGGGGGAGAGCGAGAACGCGATACCGGTTGGCCGTAATCACCTTAACGAGAACGCGTGTTCTCCACTGACACGAGGAGGCGGTTTACACCGCTGAGCCCGCACGTGTGCCGAGATTTATCGAGATGAAAAATTTGAGCTGCGCACAACCCGATATTGTCAGCCGCGATGGAGCGAAAGCTCGCCCATGAATCTCACCCGTTTTCATGGGTGAGAAAAAAATTTTTCAATATTCAATGCATCGTTCGGTCTTTATATGTGAAAAAAAAAATGGTCCGGGGATTTTCGTTTGGTCCTGCAAAGAAATTGGTAAGAATGTGGTCCGTTTTGCCCCGCTCTCCTCCACCTCCGCACGTTTCTTCATCAGTATAAGTATCTTCTTGCTGGTCTCACTGCGGTGGAAAATTGTCGTCGTGTATGAGTTCATCTTCGATATGTCACGATATGTCACGAACATTTGAGGTGCGCACAACCCCTTATTGTCAGTCGCTATGGAGCGAAAGCTCGGTCGCGAATCACCGTCTTCATGGGTGAGAAATGACGAAAAATGGTCCGCGGACTTTCGTTTGGTCCAGCAAAAAATTGGTAAGAATGTGGTCCGTTTTGCCCCGCTCTCCTCCATCACCGCACGTTTCTTCATCAGCATAAGTGTCTTCTTGCTGATGTCACTGCGGTGGAAAATTGTCATCTTGCATGAGTTCATCTTCGATATGTCACGAAAATATGTCACAATGTATCACGAAAATAACCCATCACGTACGGAACGCCTGTTGCCGGGCAGACATCGCGAAGTTCGATTATTCCTGTTTCGATTGACGCGCCTGTTTCTGATCCTCTCTTACAATTCGCTTCCAATCTCGGAGGCTCGTCGGCATCCTGGCGCGGATCGGGGCCAGAGCTTCGCCGTTCGCTTTTCCGTCGTGACTTTCACGGAAAGCGACGGGCAATCGAGAGGGGAGTTTCCAGTGAACGCGACACGGCCGCGACCCGCGTAATCTCGCGTTATTGCCATTAATTGCAAAGCACCCGAGCGAATGGCTTGATATTACAAATCGTTTACGCCACGCGAAGACCCCCATTAAAGAGTTTTTGCGAGCTGCTCACAAGGCGGAGAACTCCAACGCTTCGCGGGGAGACGAGAAGGGACGAAGGGGATGAGAGCGAAAAAAAAAGAATCTCTCCCGGAGAGGACGAAGCGTTCGCCATGTGCGGAGTACGAAGTCTCCGAGCGAAGACAGTCGCATCGGATGCGGTTACCCAAGGAAAAGATACAGACACACGTAAAACGTACCGAGAACGAGATTGGAAGACTCTTCGACTTATGGCGTACACTGTATAAGCCCTCACGAAGTCGTGATATGTATTTACGCAGCTCCCGCGCAATCGACCTTCGACCAACAGCTCAATCAGCGTGCGGTCCGATCCGCGATTCCCGCGCCTGCGAAATGTTCTCGTTGTTCTATACCACGGTATTCTCAGCCGAGGCCGAGTTGTTCTCCATCGGATGTACAGCGTGTATCCTCTAGTTAGGATAAATGCCACAGTGATTGGCTCTTCAAAAAAGAAGGCCAATCACTCGTGATTGACGGTCGGTCTCTCTCCGTTTCTTTCCAACGAGTTTCGCGGGTCAATAACAGTGCGTTGTCCGACAGAGCGTTGATAGCTTGTACCGCGTGCAGATGTTGCCAACGAGACCGAAGATGTCTTACGAAGAACGGGCCATAAAACTTCAATTCCGGAAAGATACACAAATAAAACTCTGCCTCTCTCGCAATCAGTTGATGACGACGAATCTCGGTTTCCAAGAGACTTTCGACGACAAGAAGCGGCAAGTAGAAATCCCTCGTTCTCTCGAGATTATGGTTTCAGCCGCGCGAATAATGTACCTCTTTCCCGATGCTCGCCTCTGAGGATCGCATGAAAAAGTTATTTAACTATTGCCGACCCGGCAGGGCAGATCTCCGAGAAAAAGCGACGGGACAGCGATTCTGACAAATAAAAAGGTTTAATAAAAGAGATCCGCGTCGGTAGATGAAAGACCACTTCGCCCGCTCGTTATCTACGGACAAGTGGTCGCAGCGGCGTTGATAAAGAACGGCAACGGTTTCATGCAGCGCGTGCCGTCAAAGAGGCCCCCGTAGCCTCGTGACATGCAGATGATCCTCCGTTCGCTGCGGTGTGTTCTTATTCATGTAGGTGCGCGCTAGTCTCGCCCTCTCTGTCTCTCGGGTTTACACGGCGTTGTCTTCCGGCTGATTTACTCTTCGTGGCTTTGCGGGCCCCTCCTGCGATATAGCGGCGCGGCTTTGTCTTACGCGTCCTCTTCTTCCGGCGTTTGCGCGTCTCGTATCTTTGTCACGGTGAACAACTCTTGCCCCGGTCATATTTGCGCCATCCAGAGTAGTCGCTCGGTCGTCCGTTCTCTCGATTCTCATTCTAGGCCAGAGAGTTCCGCTCGGGAAACTTGAGAATTTCCTTGAACGGCAAGAAATTCGCAGCGCTGCGCTAACAGCCAAAGATACGTTTCGTCGTCTTGGCTACGTGCTCGGAGTTGAGTCGAGTCGAATGTTTCAGAACTGCGACTATTCGATTCAATGGAGTTTCTTCTTCATTGATGTCTTCGATATTTAGTGTACCAGACACGAGAGGGTATCCCGTTTTACGCGATGTCCCCATTTCCCCCACATTGGCCTATCCAAGATTTTTGATGACCCCACTCTCGACCGTTTTCTACCAACGGCGCTCGAAGTGGAAAGTGTCCCTGACATTTCATCCGCGGCTCTCTCCCACGCGATTATTCACCGTCTCATCTTCGTTCGTTCACTTCATTCCTTTTTTTTTTGTTTATGATGCGCTCATTCTTTCGTAACTGACGCGGAGGGAGCCGAAGGATCTATCGCGGGTTTCTCCCTGTTCGCGTATAATAACAATTGTGTTTATGTACACTGCGGTCTATGTATCAACGGTTTTTTCTGCCACTGATCTGTGCAACGAAGTTTGCGCGGCTCGCGCGCGTCAGTGAAAAAGCTCGAGAAACCATCATCCCCTTTGCCTCGTGCGTTCCTGGCGCGCATCGGCGGAGACCGCCTCGTTCCGCGATGCGGCGGCGTACGAGCAATATTTCACGGGAACGCGTGAAAAAGAAAACGACGCTAATGAGAGTGGCAAGAAGAGCGGCAGGAAATATCGGCGCGAAGCGGAGCGGAGAGGAACTATCGGACGAACCGGCGGTGAAGTGAGACGGAAGGTGTCTTGGAAACTCCGGAGTGCGCACCCGAGTGCAATTACCCAGCCTGTCGATGTGGGAACTCGGAGCCGGATTAATTGATTCGACCTTCGCTCGGGTTTCTCCCTGCCTCGCCCCCCCCCCCCCTCCCCCGGTCATGTCCGCGACCCTCCGTACGCTCCGCGGCCATTTTAACGTCGTTCGGATTCGAGATCCCTTCCTAGTTTCTTGGTTTTCTAGCAATAACGAGGATCTACTGCGACGACACTCGCGCGTCGTTATGGCCACTTGTAGGCGCGGTGCCGTCCCGTTCCGTTGATGTCGAGGGTGCGACTTCTGATTCGTTGCTCTCTTCGTTTGTAACTCTTGTCTCGTACACGGAGTTTTCTGAAGCGCGTACCGGTCGTTTGGAAAAATGAATACAAAAACGTGCTCGTAAAGCGCGTCAGCCAATTTTCCGAGATGTAATCGGTGTGTAATTGGTTCTTGATCAGCTGTGAACGCGGATCACGACACGGTATAGTAGAACCTCGTTTATCTGCGACAAGTAGAGGACCGGAGAGCTCGGCACCCGGAAATCCCATACTGCTTAATCGGGGTTTTACTGTTTGGTAATTGGCTATATGGTCAATCATTGCTCAAAATGGTGGCTCTATCGCCACGAATTGCCTTGTAAGAGAGGACCTTTTAATCGATCCAATACGTCATCGACTTTTGATTCGTCGCTCTCTTCGCTTATAACTCTTTTCTCGTACATGGAGTTTACTGAAGCACGTACTGGTCGTTTGGAAAAATGAATACAAAAACATGATCGTAAAGCGCGGTAGCCATTTTTCCAAGAGGCAATCGGAGTGTAATTGGTTCTCGATCAGCTGTGAACTCGGATCACGACACAGTACAGTAGAACCTCAATTATCCGAGAGAAGCAGCGGACCGGACTGTTCGCCGACTGGGAAACCCAATACTGCCTAATCGGGGTTTTACTGTTTGGTGATTACCAAACATGAAGGGGTTACATGGTCAATCATTGCTCAAAAAGCGTGACCCCATCACCACGAATCCCCCCCCCCCCGTAACAGAGGCCCCTTTAAACGATCCAATGCAACGACCTCATCGAAGAATATACGAGTTCGGACCTCTCGTAATTGTTTCCAAGAGTCGCACGAGCGGAGGGCCAAGAATGGGTATGTTATCGTTTGATTAACGATCTCGGGGATGGAGAGGGGTGGCTCTTATTAAACGTCAGCTCCCGCCATATGGCGAATTGAAGAGGCCGCGACTGCGCTTTGACGTCACGACTTTCGCGGAACAATGGGAAAAACCGTAGCGGCAGCAGCAGCAGCAGCAGCAGCAGCAAAAGAGAGGACGATATAATGTAGGTCGGGCTCGTATTATCTTACGGTACAACACACAGGAGTTTACTATACAGCGTTTGTGTAGTATGGGGTATCAACTTAATACGTTTATACCTCCGTCCGGCCCGCTCGGCCCGCTCGGGCATCCGGTGGAATGACGTTAAAGAATTAAAAACACGACACCGTACTGTCGATTACGCAATAACAATAATATCAGCTCGTCGTAATAATGTCGGCTAAGCGTTTGTTCGGCGGGAGGGGGGCAAACAATCGGAAGTGGCCTTGGCTATTTGATATTCCGATCCAGCTATGTTTAACTGTGTCGGGTACAGCATTTCTCGTAGTAACGGGTCTTCGGTTACCACTTAATATAGATCGAATGGGCACATTCGATACACCGATGGAATAATATCCAATGTGAATGTGTTTCTTTTTATTTATTTATTTATTTTGTTCGCAAGTAAAGTGAGCGCGCCGATAAAGCAATCCGGTATTATGTATCGTTGAAAAGTTATCCCACGCGCTCGAGGCACGCAGCCAATCGACTTTGCACTCGGAGGCGATAGAATCGCTAATCGTCAGTAGTCGTCGCATAGTTTGCAATGCCGAAGCTCGCGACGACGAGTCGCCGATTGAAATTTATCGCGTGAGCGCGTTCTTTGCGCGTTGCGACGGCAACGACGACGACGACGACGACGACGAGGAGGTATAATATACCTCGGGGCCTCGAACAGTTCCAACTGGTACCCTCCGGGAATCCCGCCATACTGGCGACTTTGAACAAGTTTCAAACCTCTGTCACTCGACACATGTCCCGCAGCAATCGCATCGGGCTCATGGAATACACAGTCCGCGCTCTAATAAGTCGGATGACGGTTGCGAAGTGGCTTTTGAGACTTCGATCGCGGTTCATTTATAGAAAAAAGAACGAACATTGGGCCCGGCGGATCCGGGCGTTTAATTTATCGGGGAGAGTGGGCGAGTACCGGACGGACTGATTTAAAGGAATCGAACTGTCAAAATGAGTATTTACTTGTATCGTTACGCACGTCACAACAAAACAATTGAGTCTAATTTCGTCGCTTTAGCTGGTGTGGAAAAGTTTTTCGGGGGCGATTTATCTATTATCGATATAGAGGATTATTAATCGCGTTCTCTTTGGTAGATATTTTGGAGCGTGGATCTATGTCAGGGCCGTTGAAACGCTCCAAAATTTATACCAGAGTCAAACATTGGTTTTCACAAAGTCATGAATTTTAGGCAAACTGTCGCGACGATTAAGACAGCGTTGCAATATGAATGTTCTTCCGGACTGGAGAGTACCTTCGAATTTGATTTTAATTTTTTAGGCGACGGAACAAACGTTATCCCGTCGACTCGCAGATGCCACATGGATCAGTCGAGAGCTTAACGAATCGTTGATAGACGAATGGAGCACGGACGAGGATTATCGAATGTGAGCCAATGCCGCGCGCTCGTAAAGAACGCTTTGTTGTCGGCGACGAGGAGTCGAAGGATCGGAGACGATGCCAACGAGAAATTCAGCTCGAACGCGGTCGACGCAAAGAGCCCGCATGGTGCGCGTTCACCAGCAGCACCAACAGCGTATACACGTCGTTAATCGTGTGCCACGGGGTCTCCCCTTTCAGGTATCACGATTCGGGCCCGAGGTCAGAAGTTCCTCTCGTCTCGAAGAGCGAGCGCGGTCTCGCCGGCTCTTCCGAACGTGTCGACCCGCCGCTGACTCTTTCTCTTATGTACTCCGATCTCCCTCTTTCTCTCGGCGTACCGTTGATGTCGAAAATGACGATGAGAGTATTTCGAAAGGCACACATAACGGTCATCATCCGGACAGAGCCAATGTTGTTTCGATGACAATGACATCGATCTTATCGACGATACGACCTGTCCACCGTGGTCCAAATTGAATTTCGACGCGGCCGACCAAAGATCTTCAGTTTCGGAACCGCAAATAGGTGAGACAACAGTTAATCATTTATTTAAACAATAGTTGACACTGATAGAAGACCGACGAAAGTGTGCGTCATTACTTAGATGTCAAGTTACATTTGCCCACAAAAAAAAAATCACATCCCAAACGGACACAATCCTAACATGAAAAAGCCTGGAAAAATACCTCCAGGAAAAATTACTCCTTGAAAAATCTCTCTCACACATTTTTCCGCCCGTTACGTTGAGAGAAGTGTCCAATATTTATTGGACACTTCTCTCAACGTAACGTATGAGAGGTATTACCATAGCACATAGTAAGTATCGGATGTATAAGAATTTTTCCGTAGATATTACACAAAAAAAAAAGGTTTGTTAATATCAACTAAGCTGCGGTTGCGCGTGGCGAAGGGAATGTTTGGTCGATTGAACAAAATGTATAACGAAACAGTCAATTTAAGTAACTATTCGTTGAAGAAACTAAATAGTAGGTCAAACAACTAAATATTAGATCAAACAACTAAATATTCGTTCAAACAACTAAATATTAGATCAAACACCTAAATATTCGTTCAATCAACTAAATATATCTTTGAATCGACCAAATATTTCCTTCGCCACTCACAACTGTAGCTTAGTTTGATATCACCAAACCTTTTTGTTCGGTGTATGATAAAAATTCTTGAAAAATCTGGGACTTCCCGCTATAGGTGGCGCCCTAGTTACGTAGTACCATGAGCTATGATAATTTATCTTGGATCGCCGTTAGTTTTGTCTACACCCTTCTCTCAGTGCGTAAAACATGAACCAAATACACAAGTAGCGCCAAGAACTTTTTTAGACCATCTAAAACGATGAAATTAGACTCAATAGTTTTGTTTTGATCCGCGCGACGAGATAAGTCGAGAACCGTTCTGAGATCGTCGCCGGATTCTTCAAAATTAGCCTGGCCGATATTCTTCGGGCCACTCTTGTCATATCGCATGCTGTGCGGGTGCTCGATTAATCGGCTCCCCGGTAATGCGCCGCGAGAGGTACGAGCATGTTTCAGTGTACCAGTTGCAAGGTACATACAGAAGAAACGGGCACGAATAGCGGATACGCGAGGCCGCGATCGGGTAATACGATCCAAAGATCCATCGGAGATCCAAGTCGGAGAGTAGCGAGAGCCGCGAGACCGCACACGCGCCCGCTCGTCACAAGATCCATGCAACATCGGCGGTGAGTGTCGCCGATGGTCTCTCCCCTCGTCCCCCGACCCCTCGGCTCGACTGTCTCCGGGCAAACCGCCCGCTAGCTCTCTCGCGGATCATCCAACGATCTTAATTATAGATTCCCCGAGAGATCTACCGAAGAGATCCGTGACAACGCTCTCGTTCGCGGATATACATTATATCCCCCTTGCGATCCCGCAGCGCTCGCGCCGCACCATTTCGCGCGTGTGTCACCGCGCTCGGATTTGCATCGTGAAATTTGAGATTCACCGCATCCTATATTATAACGCGGCCGGGGTTCTATCGGGCCGCGTTCGCGTTCTAGATCGTTCGATCGCGCGGTTTTTCGAGGATATATCGTCGTTGACGATCTTATCGCTGTAGCACGGTACGGGACCATCCTTGGGCGATCTTCTTGGGAGTTCCCAGGATCGGCGGGCACGGGCTGGAACATTCACTTGTAAATCGTCCCTTGATTGACGAGATAAAGATTACGGCTCGTTGCGCGACTGCCATCGATGCAGCCACGACGATCGAGCGCGTAAATTATAAATTTTTTCATCATTTTTTTTTATTTTTAACTTCGCATTAACGCATGAAAGTGCTTTTTGCAAGATTTTCGCAGACTTTCTACGCGATGTGGCAGCGCGCATGCGCGAGGGAGAGCGGAAAATTCGAAAAATTGATTGCGACACTTGACTGTGTTTTAGGAGAAAATCACGATTATCCATTACTCGCTTACAACTTCGATCGCGAGTCTCGAACGATGTTTTACGATCGATTTTGCTTCACACGAACGACAGTGAGAAAGTGAGAGGGGCCGAGCGCTGTGCTTTACGGTAGCGCGTGTGGTCAGCCAACGAGCAACCGCCGTGTTGTGTGTGCACGTGTTACCATTCGCCGTAGAAATTATATTGGAATCGACGCGGGTGAGCTCAGTTTCGCGTAAATCAATTTAGTAGCTCGTATTAACGTGCCCCCCCCCCCCCCCCCCCCACCCCGGTAGGTATGTGGTCATAGGAGGGGTCTCCCCGATATCGTTCGCGGCTCGGCCGATCGCGAACGTCTTGTAATTGCTCTTAGCGGGATCGTTATTTATTGGGTGCCCGGTATAAATGGCCTATTATATTGATTCGACTGAACGACGACGCGTTTCTCTCCTACATGCGCACAACATAGAAGAGCCATAGAGCAGTCAATGCTAACGAAGACATACTGTATAGGCTTTCGTACGCTTTACGTCACAACCGCGCAACGTATTCATCTACAATTATAAACGCATTCGAAGTATCGAAGGCACGAGACATTGATTCGCTGGTTTGTCGATATCAATTTTTTTTTTCTTTTTAATTTTATTATTTATTTATTTTTTGTTTTATTCAACGACTCGCGACTTAAGAAATGAATTGAATCGCTGCTCACTCGCGCAGAGATTGGAACAGCCATGAAACTATAATTCTATTATGAACACGCAATTCTCCTTTCGGCAAGGAGCGATCGCCGTTACCGCGGCGACGTAATGCGGATCATCGGGGTTATCAGAGCAGGAAGAAAGCTCTCGACGCAGTCGAAGCGACTGATCTCTCAGGTGCGCACATAAGCTGCCCGAGAGAATTGTTCACCGCGTACACCCACAAGGGAACTTACGCAATTTTATTATGACCGATGTCACACACCGCTGCACCGCTCTCTCGTTCCGTCCGAGACAAATGTCCCGCTCTGCAATTTCGGAGTGAAATCTATGGGGGAAGTAAGTCGGAAAATTTTGGCCCGACCGAACGTGTTGCCGACACTGTGACGAGCCAACCGAGAGATCGGACGAGAGATCTCGGTTGAGTAATCGAACGAGAATCGTGTAACTGCACTTCGCCAGTGCAACAGTGCAGCGGCATTCGTGCCGAGATATTTTTTTCCCCGGAGAGCCTCGCCGTTCTGTTACGTCACATTCATCGGCTTTGTATCGCTTTCTGTTATTACCGATGTATCGCCATTTGCAACCGACGGTAGTTCAATAAATTGCGGTATGAAGTTGCCCAGGATCGTCACGAGGTGTATCGACAGCCCACCTGTGCGAAAGGGCATGTCACAACGAAGCGCGGTCGTGTGGTATCGCATGAAATCAAATTAGGTTTCACAGAAATATCAGAAATTTTCATCTCTGAATTCCTGAAATGTCACTTGCGAATTGAAAATCTCAGTTTTTTTTTTACCGGAAGTGATGTCGTACCGGAAATACGTCACTTCCCGTTTAAAAATCTCATCTTTCGACCAGAAGTGACGCCATACGGGAAAACATTACATCCGGAAATTATGTATTTCCGGTATGACGTCACTTCCGGCCGAAAAATGAGATTTTCGAACCGGATGTGACGTTTTCCCGTATAAAGTGACTTCCGATGGCTAACTGAAATTTTGAAACCAAAAGTGACTTGTTTCCGGAATGACGTCATTTCCGGTAGAAAAATGAGATTTTCAAACACGAAGTGACGTATTTTTGGTATGACCGTCAATTCAGGTCGAAAACTGAGATTTTTCAAACCGGAAGTGGGGTCATAACGAAATTTTTAAAATTTTTCTGCCTGACGTCGCTGTCGGTTTAAAAGTAGCATTACCAAACCGGTAGTGACGTTACAGATGAATCAATTTTTGTTTTTATTATTTCAAATACAGCTAGTGAAAGAAACTCGTGAATTAAGGAACAAGGAAGGAGGTGAAAGAACGTGTGTGTTACGTCAGAAATGTATTTGAAATTTATCTCGAATGGAGCCAGTGACACTAATGGATGAATTAAGTAACATAGGGTTGACACTAATGGATGAATTAAGTAACATACGACTTATGAATTCGGCGTAAATGATACTCTACCATTGGGGGCGTATATGGCAGATATTGCTCGGCGAAAGTGAGAGACGCGATCCTATCGGCTTCGATACAGCAAACAATTAAACAGCTAACGGAGGGATATCGTGGGAACGCCGTTGCAGGGTGTACAGTAGTGGCCTTAACTGAGGCGTGATGCAGCGGTATTGGAGCGGAGTGCATGTGTGGTGCGCACACACACACACGAACGAGAGAGCTCGTTTATTAAACCGTAAAAGTTTAAACGTTCAGGTGGGCACTTGGCTTTGGCACTTGGCTGGCTGGCTCCGGTGACCGGGTGGATGCATGCTGCAGAGTCATGAAAGTACGTGCAACACGTGTAGCCCCATGTGTGCCGGTATGGGCGATAGTCTATTACAGTAATCCACATAATACCGCGGCCTATACTCTCCACAGTTCAGTTATGCAGTATTACACAGCCGGGAGAGTAAGAGCCGCGGCTGAGCCGTTTTTGACACTCAAGGAGTTCGATTACTCCGGAATCTCGGCGCGGAGAATGTTGAGTAACGAGCAATGGGCTATCAATGTCAAGATCTCGAGGAAAATGTTGATAGCTGCCGTAAATTGTAGCGAGCTCTCGCGGTAACCGAAGCAACTTTTTTTTTTTTTTGCTATATATTTAACGACATATGTTCGTTGGAAAATATTCCAGAATCTATCCGCAATATACCACTTTTCGGCTAAAATATACTTTACAGTACATTACAGATATGTGTTTTTCCCACACATTTAACTTTTTACTCCGACTGCCTGCCAAGGCAAAAAGAGGGTAGTTATGCGTTTCACTGCGATTCGCCGCCGCGGAGACTTTTCGCAAGTGCCTATAAACGTTGGAACGGCAAAAAATGACTCAACAGATTTTGGTACGCTAAAACTTTATAGCCTCATCTATGTTTGTGACAATAAGTTTGTGAGCGGAGGTTTGAACTCACGGTAATAAACTGTAATTAGCGAAATCCGGTTAAAAGTTCGCGGTGACACATAAAAAAAAATCACGTATGCCGCATACTTCACGCTACTGCCGCGATAGTTCTAAATGCCCAATGAGAAAAAAAAACCAGGATAAAAATCGCAGTTTTTATTGTTTGTTTGTATAATCGTAGCATTTTTTTGAGATTTTTTAAAAATTCTGACTTTAGTTTCGGAAGATGCTGCTGAAATGGAACGACGTGGTTCAATGGTACAACGAAGTATTGAGTGGCAAAAACTTGCGAACAATCGGGCGTCGGATACGGAGCGAGAAGAAACGAGAAATGAGACGACAGAGCAGGATACGATGGAAGTTACTGCCGCGCTTCTGGCTTCGGCTCATAGGACGTCCGTGCGCCGTGGAGTTTCATTACCCATACGTTTGAGTTACTGCGCACGTTAAAGGTTTTACCGTTCCTCATGCTGTGCACAGAGAAACCTTTCGATCTTAATCGCATCCGGCGCAATCTCTGAATAATTGGGTCTTTCGTAATTGCGAATTAATTTGAGTTAATGCACGCTCGTGCGTTCGGCATACATGGCATTGCAAAATCATTCGTAGCAGCGTTCGCGAAGCAGTTACGACCGCGCATTCCGACTCCGTGATATTCGTCGGGAGTCTCGCGTCTAGCCGATTCGATTATCGGAATTCATTCGAGCCGCTACCTACCGGGATGATCTGTTCCGACAGCTGATATTTCGCGACCCGCCGCTCTCAATCCAACCTCTCCGAACTGTCCGATAGTGCGGTAACTCGGATCGCTAATTCCCCTCGTATCTTGATTGACGGCTGAAATTCGGCAGACTGCGAAACCTCGTGGACCACTATAAAACTGAATTGAGCTAATCACGGAGCATCAGACAGAAGCCCCATTAGGGAACGAGAATTGGACGGTCTCGTCTTTACCAATTTGCATAGAATCGCATGCGCGACGTTTATTCGAAGAATCAATAAGACGGAACATTCGCCGCCTCGAACGCCCGCCATGCATTCCTCGAGCCACCCGCCATGACACGAGAGTTCACTCCGTCGACGAAACTTCCACGGACGACTCATTGCGATAAAAGCTTTGCCGCAGGTCTCCGTGTGGCAAACGATTTTTCAACTGCGATTTTCAAACCAGAAGTTCATGTAGAAAGTTTCCAAACTTTTCTCCGTGACGTCACTTCCGGTGAAAAAAAATATATACATGTAGGGCAAGTTCACGCCCTAAGCTAGAAGTCACCTTAGTTGTTCACCTTAAGAATCATTGGGTCAACGACGGGAAGTCCTTTTCCGTACAAAATCGGCTCCGCCGCTGTCTCCAGCACGACGACAACGAAATGACTATGTAGGCGCCCAATGAACCGGCTCGTGGTGCAATAAATAAAGCAACGTCGGTGCCGAGGGGGGTTCGTCATGATAATTTAGAGGTAGTACCATAAGCTCTCCCGGGCCGCTCGCACCGGTGCGCTATTGCGTCCAAGAGCCCGGCACTCGGTCAGCGTGGGCGTGTACCAGTCGTAAATTTCGTGAGGAATCCTACATAAACATCGACTTCAATAAAAACCCATTTTATTTTCTCCTCATACAACGAACCCAGAAGAGAGCTCGAGAGCTTCTATCGGATTCGAAGCTCGTAACGGCCGGTACCGATGTTGCCGTGGCGCCATATATGCGAAGACAGAGAACTCGCCGGAGAGAAGACCGCCTCTGGCTCAGTTTCTCAAGTGCGTTTTCTTTCTTTCGGATGTACGCTCGTACACTCTCGGAAGGCCATTGATAAATCCATGCCGCACAGCATCCACGTATGCAGCGACTCGTGCGCTCTCCGGCCAGGCTCGTAGGCGAGTCACGTGGCCACTCGCACATAGAAACTGGTTACTCGATTGCCAAAGTTATGAATGAGAATCGACTGGCGGTGATGAAAATTTAATATTGAATTGCTCAATAGATATTCAGACCGCTTCCGGCTGAGACGATCATTCGGGAAGAGCGGCGCATAGGCGAAAAAACATGCGAGTCGTTCTACCCAATTTGGCATAAACAACACATTAAAAAAAAAAAAAAAAAAAAATGTGATTTTAATGTACCGGACTGGAAGTTTTTATGCAAATCTGGGGTACATTTAACGTAATGTACAATTGTTGTGAAAATTCAATACAGTTTTTCATTGAAATTTCAGTAAATTATGAAAATTAAAGTATTCTTATAGTAGAATTAAAGTAAATGATTAAAAACGAAGTATTTCCAATGTTTATAATATACTGAATATTAATTTTTCATCACAATTGTACAATAAATTTAGCATGCCATTTTTTTTTTGCGAGAAAATTTGATCTATAATTTTTTTTTTACCGTGAAGTTGCCTCAAAAATTTGGGTCACATTCGCTACTTTCACAATAATACAGTTTCCCCAATTGCACCGCCTCGGAACGAGCTCTGCGGCTAAAAAAAAAAAAATGTTATTGACAATAAATGTTTGTCAAACGTACAGACCGTGTTTACCGCGTTAGCTACGGTCGGCGTGGCACTGGCCGTTCCGATTGATCTGCATGGGCATAGCTCGGCATTCCGTAAATCAACGGCAGTTAAATATACGGCGTGTGCGGTGTTACAGGCACAGTGAGCAGCAGCAGCAGCAGCAGCAGCAGCAGCAGGAAGCTCGCGGAGCTTTCCCTCTGGTCAGCCCACGAAGGACTCTCTCGGTTGGTGGACCGCGGAGACGAGAGGTGCAGCAGCCGGGCAATAAGCAGGAGCCAGCTGTCTCGGGTCCGTAACGCATGAAATATTAATCCCTCGCTTTAAATACCAGTTTGCCTATTTATAACCCCGTTGCGATTTGAATGAATCGCGCTGCTGGAGTGCTCACCCCGAGCATGGAGCGAAATGGTGTACGCGGCTCGGGCCGAACGTTAAACCGGCAGATACGGCAGCACCCGGCAGCTCGGTTGATTGAGCCAATCGCCCACACGACTCTCAGCGCTGAGGAACGAGACGATCAATGTCCTACGGGGCAAAACGGCTAAGCCTAAAGACACTGACTGCGCACCGTGATAGCAGTGCTGCGGCATGTCGCGGCTCCGCGGTGAAGTCAGCAAACGCAATCGCGGGGGCACGTCTCGGGCAAGTGGGCCGAATGCATTGCGTCGTGTTCGCATTTGCTCGAACTAGACGCTATTTCTTTTACAAGCACGGCCGAGAAGGCTTGTAAGATTTAACCAACATTTCTTGTCCACGAACGTCCGCGCCTCTTTCTCCCCGTTTCGTTTTACAACCGTTTAGCTGTCGAACAAAAAAAAAAAAAAGAACACGTTTCGTTGACAAAGTCGCCCATAGGCTCCATTGATACCTTCTGGCAAGACAAGATCAAAAATGCAGGATCGTGTATCGCAACCAACCCAAGTTGGCAATGTCATAAAATGGCACTTACGAATGCATCGAGTCCCCGACGAGAGTGTATAAAGAAACAATGAGGGAGCACGAACGGGACGTCCTTGCGCAGTCTCCTCGCGACGTTTTAATACGACTCTCACGTCGTGTTCATTATGGGATATGACACTCGTGACTTTTTACTTTAGGAGGATGCGCACGCTCGATGCGAGAACGGCCGACGACTCGGTTTTAATGCAGTCCTGTCGTATTGTGTAAAAATCCACACCATCGTGCGTGCAGGATATTACATCAAAGTTACAAGAGTAAAAAAGATAGTGAAGAATTCCTCTCGTTATCGAAGCTGCGGCGCATCGAGCCGTGGCATGTCGCATTCGTCGTCTGGAAGGCACTATACCATCGTGCACGCATTGAGCGAACTCGCACAACTGAGCCTTCCCGCCGAGATCTCTTTCCCACGTTTACCAAGCTCGAGTACTCACCGATCAGGGACGTCAGCGGGATAAAGCCTAGAGAAAGACGATCGTTTGTTGGATCGCGAAGATTCAACGCTCGACGTCGATGCAATGCACTCTCGCGGCGGGGTGTGCGTCAATTCGATTGGCGCTGACTAATATCGGAGCGAATCTCTCGTGGCGAATACTTACCGCGGCGTCTCTCACGCCGCTTTGCGCGCGCGGATCCTGTCGCTCGTCCTGTGAGATAAATGCCGAGGGGTCTCTCGCGAACTTGTCATTCGATACCGGAGAGAGAGAGAGAGAGAAAGAGAGACACGCTCGGTCAGGACACGAGAGAGGAACGCGGCTTCCCTCGGCCGCGACTCTTCGTTTCGCGAGGCTGCTTGCCACAATGCAGTCGCGAGAACTACGAGGACGAGGACGACGGAACCGCGGTACCGATGTCAGTGCGAGTAAATATTCGACACAGGCTACCTGCCGGTATCTCGGGAGTGAGCTTCCGCGGGATGAAATTGTTTAAGGCTGAATGACTGACGAACGAGCCGCCGATAGCGCGCTTCGACCGAAAACATCGGCCTGGCAACCCTAGTAGACATTTTTGTGCATTACATTGGGGTGTGACAACGACCTGAAAAGGCCTCGTCAAGCCTCGTCCGAACCCGATCAGAGCCCCGATGCAATGTTCGAAAATGTCTAGTCGGGAAGAGACGAACCATCGGCAACGCTTGCCACGCTCGTTCATCAGCACCGAGCTGTATTCATTTCCACATAGGCTATCTGTAGGTGTCTCAGGACTGAAATTTTGCGGGATAAGATTGTTTCAGGCTGAATAACTGTGGAACGAGCCGCCAATAGCGAGCTTCGACCAAAACATCAGCCTGGCAGCCTATGTAGAAATTTTGGAGCATTATGTTGGGGCCTGAAAAGGCCTCGTCATCAGGCCCGAATGCACTGCTCGAAAATATCTACTCGGGAAAAGGCGAATTCAAGTTGAATTCATTTCTACACAGGCCACCTGCAAGTATCTCCGGACTGAGCTTACGCGAGATAAAATTGTTTCAAGCCAAGTAAGTGATGAACGAACCGCCGATAACGAGATTCGTCCGAAAACAACGGCCCGGCAACCAGAGTAGACACTTTCGAGTGTTACATCGGGGCCTGATCGGGTTCGGACAAGGCCCGACAAGCGCTTGACCAGGCCTTTTCAGGTCCTTGCCAGACCCCGATGTAATGCTCAGAAATGTCTAGCCGCCTTGCCAAGCTGACCCGAGAACCTGAAAAGGCCTCGTCAGGTCCTTGTCGGGCCGCGACCGGATCCGATGAGGCCCCGATGCAACGCTCGAAATGTCTACTCGAGAAGAGACGAACCATCGGCCATTCCTGCCACGCTCGTTCATCGGCACCGAGGTTCTATTACTAAGGTGGATTCATCACTCAGCATTTCATAATACTCTCATCCCCGCGTACTCGATAACTGCCTGGCAAATTCACTTCCTGCAAACGCAGAAGATTACTGACTTCGCCGAAGTTACAGAGTGCGGAGCGCGTCATCGTGAAGGAGTTGTTGTGCCGGCGAGAGAGAGAGAGAGTGTAGGATTGTGCAACGTCACGGGACCGTGACGAACTACCCACGAGATAAAATCTTCGCGGGAGTAGCGTCTTCCAGCGTGCCAATCGCACTTTTACGAGGGTTGCGAGCGGAGAAGGGGGTTGCAAAGCCGGGAGAGCGGTGAGTCCGTGCACTCTCCTCCTCCTCGGGAGTTTACAGCTCGGGAACGAGAGAGAGAGTGGGCCTGCATTCCAGGAGGATATCTCATCGGACAAAGAGCGAAGCGGGGCAGGTGGGCGGTTTGCGAAGCGGTTCTCGATTCCACACTGGTTCCCGAAGTCCCGACGGGAGAGTGTCGTGTCCTCGCGGAATGCAGAATGCTCTCTCGGTGTAACTCGGTCGTTGTCGTCCCCGTCGTCCTCATCGTCGGCGGATCGCGCTCGGTTATACCCGGATAGATGATATGACAGTTTGCTCGGGCCAGGCGAGCGAGCGAAATGGTAGGTCGTTACGCCATGTAACCGGTGGTGCGCATAGAGGTCCGCGGCTCCATCGAGAAGAGGATAAGCCCGGACGAGCTGGGAAGGAGAAGAAGATGAAGAAGAAGAAGAAGAAGACGAACAAGATCGTCGATCGATGAAGGAGGAAGAACCGAAGAGCGCGAAGAGTGGCTCGGGAGAGGAAAGGAGGGAAGCGGCGAGCAAGGAAGAGGACGTAGCGGCCGAGGAGGAAGAGATCGACGAGAAATCGAGCGGAAGGGAGACGCAGCGAAAGAAGAAATCCGCTGGTGAGACCGGAGGAGATACAAGTTGAACGACGCAAGAGAGAGAGGGAGAGAGAGAGAGAGAGAGCGGGAGAACGAACGAGAAAAATAAAGAACGATCGATGAGAGCGGTGCGTGCGATGAAGTGAGAAACAGTCCGGTACAGGCTTGGCTCCGGAGTCGACTTCGTTGCTGCCTGGGCGTCGGCGCCCGACGACGTCGTGGCCTTGCAAGGACGTTCTCTTACTTCGCGCAAGAGAGTTGCCTCCACGCGCGCGCGCGCGCGCGAGCGCGTGTTTGCTGCACGCGGGGCCCTACGGCCCGCGGAGACTGTCTTCGCGCTCTCCGCAAGTTCGTGGGGCCCGATGAGAGGCGACGAGAAAAAGACGGCGGGAGCGACGGAGAGAGAGAGAGAGAGAGAGAGAGAGAGCGTACCGCGAAGTGTATGATCCGTATACGTGTGAGCATGCTCTCGCACGAGAGCGTGTCGACCGGGAGGTAAGTCCGCGACCAACCGGTCAGCCAACCAAGAACGAGCAGCGGCAGCAACGGCCGCAGCATAATGCCAGAGCCGATAAACCAGCGAGCCTAGCGTGCTCAGCCAACTCACCGACGAATAACTCGTCGTCGTCGTCGTCGTCGTCGTCGTCGGGCAACGAACGAAAACTTGCATAACGAGTGACACTGCATATGCAGCCGGGCTTGGAACTCGTTGAACCTGACGTTGGAGTACGCGTACCTGCGGCGCGGGGTTTTGATACACTTTAATGTAAATCTTTCTGCAACACGCATGCGATGCTCCTAGGGATTCCGTTGGGGAACTACCAATTAGAAGGTGATTTACCATACAATGGCGAGGACTCAAAAGTACGACTGATCGCAGATGAAGTAACGGACTGCAGTGAAAAACGATTTGAGCCGGAGTAAAGGCCGAGATTAAGTATGTTTGGAATGTCGATCGGAGATGGAGCAATAAAAATTTCTGTATGCAAAGGATGATTAGATTAAATTGGGTATCTTGGTATAACGCTGCTATTTCCTGCGACGTTGTCAATCCGTATGAAACGAAACTTTATTGGATCATCGAGGCAACAACACAGCCGTTACCTTCATTATAACATTATAAATTTTCGACAGTTTTCGTGGAGAATTAGTTGATGAATCATCATGCATTTTCATGCATCACCAACGGAATGTCTTCCTTTCTGTCCGCCAGTCGGTTATCCAGTTCCGGATGCCACCGCGGGTGGCGTGCGTGACTGACCGACCAACGGAGATTCCGTGTGTTCCTTAATTCATCCGTTTCTGTCGCTGACCATATTCGTGATGAATTCCAAATACACTTCAGACGTATCACATACGTGCTTTTACCCACTTTTCTGTATTCGTTGATTCACACGTTTCTCTAAGTGGCTGCATTTCAGATACATTCCAAAGAGAATTTAAAAATATTTTATGTATCGTCACATCCGGTTTGAAAATCTTACTTCTAAAACAAAAGTGACTTCAGGTAGAAAAGTTTAAAAGATTTCGTTGTCGCGACACTTTCTGGTTTAAAAATCTTACTTCTAAAACAAAAGTGACTTCAGGTAGAAAAGTTTCAAAGATTTCGTTGTCGTGACACTTTCTGGTTTAAAAATCTCATTTCTCGATCGGAAGTGACGTCATACCGAAAATACGTCATCTCCAGTCGAAAAATAAGATGTTCAAACAGGAAGTGCCGTATTTTCGGTATGTCATCAATTCCGGTCGAGAAATGAGATTTTCAGCAGGAAGATTTTCAACAGGAAGTGATGTCGCAGAGAACGTTTATAATTTTTTCCCTGGAATGTACGATGAGTACAGCCAGCGACAGACGCAGATGAATTAAGGAGCACACGGATATGCAGAATGACGTTCGAACGGAAGTGTCCCAAGCGATGAAATCGGTAGCCATTCGTACGTCCGCCGATAGGGAAAAGCAGCGGCTCCACGGACGTCCGAGCGAGACTACACAGCGACGAAGCTCATTTCAATCGGAGATTTGTACAGAATATCAGGTACAAGGTGGGCAGTAGAAGTTTCATCTACAGTGTACGAACGATACATAGTAAGGTATTACAAGACGCAAAGAAGTTGCGGTAGCGAGCAAGCTCGCGCTGGACTGTCCTCCGGATCGGCAGCGTACAAGCCAATGCATCGTCCGTTGATACTAGTTATGGAAATCTCGGGCTCCCGTCGTGCTGGTGTAGCTGCCGGTTGCCTCCGTTGTAGTCTAGCCTCGGTTCCCCCTGGATACACTGTCGTACGGTGTGTAAACGGAATACACCTCGATGGCTCAGCGGTACAGACCGGTGTGAACGTTCTCTGGATGTTCATACGGATCTTCGATTATCACCGCACGCAAGAGAAACCGCGATAATACAGCTAGGTTCGTTCGTACGATACGCGAGCATGATGCACGGGCACGTGTGAGTTTGTACACAGAGGCGCGCGGTGTATGAACTACAGAATACGTGCATAGTCTCTCATTCTCGCTGCTGCTCCGTCACGGTTGCTCACCTCGCGATCGCCATTCAATTAGACCACGGGAGAAACGTATTAGTTGGGCCGGCATGGAAGCGGCGGTAGCGGTGGGTTGGTTACCGGCGAGTGTCTCGAGGACGAGTGGCGACGAGGCGAGAACTCGATGTACGATAGATTGTGAACGCGAATCGATAGTTATACCGGTCTTTCTGTCTCGCGGCACTTACGTGGTTCACAGATCGTTGACTAATCGCTACGCTTAGAATTATCGTCTGCAATACCGCTCCGCGTTCCCTGTTGCCGGATGATTGCTAATGTGTATTGCGCACTGTACAGTAGTAAACTACTGTAATACACTTATGTATGGAATCGTCTGGGAGCCTCGGTTGCGGAGAATGCACCGCGGCTTTGACTCGGTTCCTGGAACGGATTACACACTCGGTGCTCGCAATGGCAAAAGGTACGCGATAGCGAACGCGACACCGTGCACGTTCGAGCGCGAACGCTTTTAACCGAAGGATACCAAACTATTTCGTTACGTTGGTAACATTTTTCACACGAGGAGGATCTGCTTTTGTAAACCGGAGGAGATCTCAGGCTTTTGTAAAGCGGCCGGATAGTTCCACCGATACATTCGCATTATCGTCGAGTTTTATCGGAGCAACACCGAATACCAAATGGTGTTAGAGGCTGAAATTTTTTAGTGGAAAAACTACCGTGGGCAACGCTGCAACTCCACTTTATCGTGAGTAGTATCGTGAGTAGTATCGTGAGTCTGTGGAAATTCCCGTTTTACATATTAACGCGTAGCTCGTGCGATGATAAAGACTCGATCGACAGGTGTCTAACGCCGAGAAAATTGATAGAAAGATTCATCGACGAGGACGTGCGACAACCATACGAACCTCACGCTTTTGTAAGCCGGATCTGCCTTTGTAAAGCGGCCGGACGATTCCACGGATAAATTCGCCTTATTGTCGAGTTGGGACAAAATCAAATACATCCAGGAATCGGCCAAGAAGTGGTGTTGCAGGCTGACATTATTCAGTGGAAAAAGTATCCTGAGCAAACCTGCAACTCCCACTGTCTTAATTTCATCGAAATCTAGACAATCGTCATAGTACCGTGAATCCGCGGAAATTCCCGTTTTACATACTAACGCGTAGCTTGTGCGATGATAAAGACTCCGTCGACAGGTGTGTAACGCCCAGAAAATTGATATAAAGATTCATCGACGAGGACGTTTAACGACCTTGCGGACGTCACGCTCCGATAAGGAAAACGTGACACGTCTCTTCGCTCCGTCGTGTGTGTGGCTGTGTCTATGGGTGTGTGGACTTTGGCTCGAATGCGAGCGCGTGAGCGTATCGCGGTAATACACCCAGTATTACCGAGCGAAATACCGTCACAGAGAATTTCGAAGTACGAGACACACCTGGGTAACTGGTACACCAGATGGTTTCCCGGTACCGTGCCGTGAACGTTACGACTGACTCGTGCTGCGGATATACATCGACTGGTAAATAACAAAAGGCCGCAAGCTGCATCACTTAACATGCCAAATGACGCGGCTGCGCGCCTGTCTGTTATTGAGGGGGCTATATGTATATTCCATTCGTCTCGTAAGCTCTCGGTCAACATGAAAAGGGAGGCAACCGATGAATAATGTTTTGCTCTCCACACGACCTGTCATAGTTAATTCCATTCTCTCGAGATCTCCCGGAACGGTATTCACTTTGTCATCAAAGAGTGACTGGAAGCATCCTGAAAAATTTGCATTCGATTAGGTTGGAAATATGAGCGAGGCGATGAGGTACGCAAAATGCCGGGAAACAATTATCATCGATAGATCTTGTTCATTGATATATCGTGTCAGGAAGTTTACCTTTGCGCAGCTGAAAACGACGCACTACCTTAAAAACACAAGGTTGCCGATGATGTAAAAAAAGAATGCGTAAAACTAAATGTATAGAAGTATGAACAATCTCTGGAACAGGCGCCGCCTGAAGTTTATTAAACGGGCTATATGGACATACGTGGATACGTTCAATATCGATACATAGCGCTTATGTTGGCTCGCGGGCTTCGCGCACCCGCAGTATCTGCGTCTGTCAGTATCTCTCTAAGTGTCTGTAAATGTTTTTTTGTAGCTGTGAGTATCTACGCGTATCCGTGAGCATCTGTGAGTATGCCTGAGTGTCCGTGAGTATGCGTGTGGTTACGCGTGCGAGGATGCGCGTGAGGATACGTGTGAGTATGCGTGTGGTTACGCGTGCGAGGATGCGCGTGAGGATACGTGTGAGTATGCGTGTGAGTATATGCGTGTATCCATGTGAGAATCGGTGAGTACCTGCATGAGAATCTGTGATTACTCTGTGAGAATCTGTGATTACTCTGTGAGAATCTGTGATTACTCTGTGAGAATCTGTGATTACTCTGTGAGAATCTGTGATTACTCTGTGAGAATCTGTGATTACTCTGTGAGAATCTGTGATTACTCTGTGAGAATTTGTGAGTATCTCTGTGAGAATCTGTGATTACTCTGTGAGAATCTTTGATTACTCTGTGAGAATCTGTGAGTATCTCTGTGAGAATCTGTGAGTATCTCTGTGAGAATCTGTGAGTATCTCTGTGAGAATTTGTGAGTATCTCTGTGAGAATTTGTGAGTATCTCTGTGAGAATTTGTGAGTATCTCTGTGAGAATTTTTCAGTACGTCTATGAGAATTTGTGAGAATCAGTGTAGACGTTTGACTTGCGGTCACTTGTTTGGGTTGTCCTGGAGGAACGAAAAAGGGTCACGGAATTCGGTGCGGATGAAGCAGGTCTATCCAGAATTCTCTCGAGGTTGCCGCATAACTTTCGATACTATAATGCAGGGACAATGGACGAGCCCGAGCTCGGTCGCTATCTCTCCCATCGGACCACCATCGACGACCAACAAAAGATCTCCATAGAAAACACCGTACGCTTTATCGAGGAATTATACAGAACGTTTTTTTTTTATTTATTTATTAAACAGTTCCATGTCGGGCGATAGACCCGTGCAATGCTATAACAAACATTGTACCAGTCTGAACATTGGCAATCTTTATCACTCGATACCCGTTTGAGTTTCTTGAAGCCCAGATAAAACGCTTGCTTTCTATTTTTATTGATGGACGAAACGTGTTGCTCAGCATCGCCCAATTCCGATCGAACGAGGCATCGAAGTAATGGGCGCTTGATTCTTTCCGACACGCGCCGGACGCGGCTATGTTTGGCCTCTCCCACGTCCCAGGTTCGTTGTCTCACCGTTGTTACGAATTCTTGGGAAAAGAGAATAATCGTCGCATTCCAAGACGCTTTGTCGCTCGTATAATAATACTCGAGCGTGGTGGTAATAAATTATCCGTCGCGATACACAAAGCTTCGCCAGGGGCCTCACGTGAACAGTTTGTTGCCACAAGGACGTCGTCGACTAGCGAGGAATTTGAAAATTCCTCCGACCGCTCAATGTTTTCGCGCGGCACGAAGTTTCTCCCGCGATAAATCACCCCGAATTACACTTGTATATATAATGACATCAATAACTCCGCTACTAAGCCGTTCTCCTGTAAGTCGCGTGGAAAAAAAAAAAAAAAAAAAAACGAGAAACTGTCGATTTCCGACAATCTCGAGTTGAAGTCTACTTCTAATCTTTCCCGATAAGAGCGTTATTGATAACCTTGGCAAGGTTGTTGCTAACGCTAATACGTACGCATAAGCTCAATTGTCATCTATCGGTTACCCTCGAGATAAGCGGAGTTCAGTTTCATCGGCACAGCTCCCACTTCACCTCAGAACAGACATAACTTGCCGTCGATCCGCGTCGCTTCGTCGAGCAGCCGGTGGAGAGCCGCTGCGCACCTAAGAGTCTAATGTTCCTAAACAAGATCGACAAGGCCGTTCCGCATCGGGCTGAGGAAGCCGGTGGATCCGGCCTTCACGCAGTTGTTCCATCGATGCTGAAATCGATCCCCTGACAACAGCGAGATATATCACGAATTAGACGTAGCGCTCCATAATACGCATGTGTCGGACTGTCTGATGACGAGTGGCTTTCTCCGTATCGATTCGAGTCTCATGTTCTTGTTCTGCTGCTGCTGCTGCTGCTGCTGCTGGACTCGCGAGGGAGCGAGATCTGGTGCAGCAGCCTGAGACGAAGCCGCTGCACCGCGTCCGCACAGGTAACCGTGACGGCCTTGCAAGGCTCTTTCCAAGGCCGTCTCTAATGTTCTCCTCTTCTTCTCCCTCTTCGGCTTCTTCCTCTTCTCATTCTCGTTTCTTCGCCTCCCTCCCCTTCTCCTTCCTTCCCTTCCTCTTCTTCTAGTCTCCTTCCCTTCCTCACTGCGACCGCCCCCTCCACCCGTTTGATCCTCAATCTTTTGTTTTATTTTTCATTTAATTCTCTTTCGGCTATACGCACCGTTCTTTCACTCCGCTATACTCGTCCGACCAGCATCTCAGCCATCCGCTTCTTCTTGTTCTTGCTCAACGTCTCCTTTTTGTTTATTCGATTTCTGACTTTTCTCGTTCCGTGCATATACGCGAGAGTTCCTCGAGTTCCCTTTCGCATCGTGTTTATACACACACACACACACACACACACACACACATTCACACACACGACGAACGAAGATCCTCGCCGTTCGCTCGTTATTCGGCGGGCAACGCCAGCTTCCAGCTTGTCGCGCATTCGGGTTTGATGAACTATTTTTTGCAGGCAAAAAGAATTCAAACCGATCCGGTCAGACTCGCTGCGGTGAAACTGACAAACGGAAGAATCCTTCGCGAAGAACGCGGCATCGAATTATTTTTATTTTCAGTTTACTTCTGCGCGCTTTCGCAGGCCTAATTGGTAGAATAGGAAGAGACGTATCGAGCTATGTTTTGTATTTCGATTTAGTTTTAGAATGGCAATACTTTTGATGAAAAACCGAGGTTTGATACTTATCTTTCTTACAGCTATAATCTTTGTATAATGTTATATAATTTTCTGGTACAACATTAACAAAGACAACGTAGCAAATTTTAGCCACGTTGGTTGATTCGTTACGAAGACATGTCATCACACAGACGTTTGACGGGATGAAAATGTGCAAAATAGTCATTTTAATAGGCACTTCTTATGTGTAAAAAGCGAGTGCCTTAAAATACATTATGTCAGTAAAGTATTATTTATTTATTTACATACGGACTCTGCCCTTTTATATATTTATAAGTATTATTGCAATTATAATAGGATTATGTTTAAACATCTCCATATAAAATTACCACTTCCTCGTACATAGAAAATAGAAAAATAGAAACATGGTAATGAATTCACAAGATTGGGTAGCTTCAAGCATACACAGTAAAAAAAGTTTGTACTTTTTACAATAATTTATTGTCCACAAACGTCGACATTTTTTTATTTGTTGATTTTCTACTTTTACAAATAAAAGTACAAACTAAAATTGTCAATGACACGGGAAATAAAAGGGCAGGTTCGTATATTCAAATAAATGACAAACTCGTTTGTCACTTATTCAACAAAATTATTTTTACGAAATTTCGCATTCCGATTTTACGAAATTATTTTTTACTGTGTAGCCTAAGTTCCTCTCCCCCGTTGCCTCTTTAAATTGTATAAATTATATAATTATATAAACATTTTTTGTTACTTGACTTATCACTTATTTTTCGCACGGAGTTCAGCCGGATGCCTCGGGACACGAAATAAACAATTCCATTATTGTACATTGCATTTCCGTCCGTTTATTTCTGTTGTTTTTTTTTTTTTAACCGTCCGTGAAAGGAACTCGCGAATGCAACTTATGTCCCACGAGCGGGATAGCGACCGCGGTATCGCGCGAAAAGGGGTCACACTTGTGCGAGAACGTTCGCTCGGGCTGTGCAGCAGCTCATAATATCTTTTCGCAATCGTGCCTCGGCGATCGCAATAGACGCAAGATAGTTGGAGCACGCCTGCCCACGTGCGTTCCCCAGTCGATTCGCAGAGAAAACCGCCTCGCCGATGGTTAATGCACGGCGGATCCTTGCGGATCCTTTTCGCTACCTGCGACATGCGCGCGCATGCATAAAGCGTGCTTATGCACCCATTCCGCATCATCGGTGGCTGCACGCAACGCCGAGAGCCAATGTTGTCTGTGCAATAATTCACGAGCGGCTTGCTTCACGGTTGCACTACAACATGCACGACGATTCACACCTGTAGAGCTCAGATGTCGCTTATCACGTGCTAATTCATAAGAGACGTCATTGCTGTCGATCTCGCACGCGCAGCACCGCCGCCGGTAGGAAAGCCTGCCGAGCCCCGCAGCACAATGAAACAATCGCGAATAAAATCGATCGTGTCGTAATTCGCTCAAAGTTTCCGAACGACTGATCGTGTTCACAGAAATTGCGTATGTAAAGATAAATTGTCAATTTAATTGTAATTTAAATCGTAAATTTGCTTACATTATCTACATTAGATTGAACATTGAAATACTTTTTCGTAAAATTGAAATACAAGATAGTAAAATTATAAATCATTTGCCTGACATTTACAAAATCTTTCATTGAAAAGAAAATTCTTGCTGTAATGTCGCGACGCACATGTGCTTGAAATTTCAGAACAAATGTATGTAAGAAAGCTTCCAAATCCGTTCATTAATTTTGAAACATTTTTTTTATAGTCTAACGGTTATTTAGAGTGAAATAAAAAAAAAAAATAAAAAAAAAAAATATGCCATTTCATATAAAATTTAAATGCCTTCATCAATCCACACAAGATTCACTACCGAGGCAGCGCGATGGAGCAATCGCGAATAAAATCGCTCGTGTCGTAATCGCAGAGCTCGCTCAAAGTTCGCGAACGACCGATCGCAGAGTTCACAGAAATTGCGTACGTAAAGATTCCTCAGAGATCTTTATTTCTCGCAGTGAGATGTGCATAAACAGTCGCCTTAGAAAAACGTTGGAGCTGTTATTATTGGATGTAACGAGAAGCATGGACGGCGGAAAATTTTGAAAAGTCGCCTTGGATGGAATCGACTGCGAGATGAAAACAAGCTGCTGCGGAGCGTACGACGAAAAAACATTGTGTCACGGGTACGACCTCGTCACGCGTCTCTTCTAATTAATTTATTATCGGTCAACGTTGCGACAGGTCCATCGCTTCGCGACATCGTCCGATGTCAAAATAGAACGGGAATAATAAATTAACGGATGGCCGGCGATGACGGCTTTGATTTGCGACGGGCGGGTCGACCGAGGGCACGCGGAGAGCGAAGCGTATTAAACTGTTTATAATTGAATGACGATTGCGTACGTAACGTGCACCAATAGGAATTCACTATTGGTGCACGTTATCGCGAGCACTTTAATGCCGGGCCCCGGCCGATGATGCCACGCTGTCTGGCGCAGAGTGGCACACGCGCCGCAGACTGTCGTCAGTGACAAAGTTCTTATATTCGCGCAAATTATGTATTCCTCGATTCGTTTTGAGAAGAAAAAAAAATGTGCGATATCATTCCGCTGCGCAATTTCTTGCACGATATCGGCGAGTGTCGCGAGTTTATCTTTTGCAGGGGTTTGAGGGGGCTTTGTGAACGAGAGAGGGTCGAGTCCACGACAGGAATTTGTTTGTCACAGTGGCCATCACGCTCTGGCTTAAAACTGTTGTTCTAGCCGCGATAAAAAAAAGGTCTTAATTAGATTGGATAAATGCAATAAATCATATATCAGTGACTTTCGTTTGGAAGGGGGTGTCGATTGATTTTTTGTTTTTGTTTCTGTTTGTTTTGGTCAGGAAGAACGACAACGAGAAATTTCTCACTCTCGCACTATCCGTGACACGGCAGTTGTAATAAAATATCGTTGCCGGTCGACGCAACGTTGCATTCGCGTTGCAAAAATAAATGTAAAAAAAAAAAAGTAAATAATTACCCGCTACTCTCATGGGCAGAGCTTTTGCATTTCCTTTGGAAATCCCCTCGGCAGTAATTTTATCGCCGATGTAAAACAGTTATATCTGTTAATAGGTGTGCGTATCGCGGTTGAGAGCAAGACTAAAGTTTGTCCGGTATTATTTTTCCCCAATCACGGCTGGACAGAGTAATTGGCTCTCGCTCTCGATTCCCGAGCGGGGAGAGAGAGAGAGAGGATAATTGAGTGTCAGCACGGCGGAAAGCCTCGCAAGGAAAAAAGTATCGGAGCTGCGGCTGCATCCGGGCCTCGAGGTCAGATCTCCGCTCTGGTGCGATCGCCTCTCCGCGTGCGTGCGTGTGCGTGCGTGTGTGTGTGTGTGTGTGCGCGAGGCATCGTGCGAGCGGGACGATCGTCCGGCGAGCGAGCCGCGGCACGACATATTAAACGATAAAATGAGAGAACACATTTCATATCAGACCCGCGGGCCAAAGGCTGCGGATTACGCGGATACGGTAATGGGGTGCGGCGGGGCAGCCGCGGCGCGATCCACCGAGCGCGGCAGCAACCGCCATTCCGATATTGATTAATGCGTAATTGATTGATCCACGATCGATCATCCGACGGCGATCCCCGAAGAAATTCGCACGAACCATTTGCGTGCGCGGCATCCTCTCGCTCGGGGAGACCGCACCGGTGGCGCGTTGTTGGACCACAATCATAAAAAATCCCCATGATGGGAGTACAAAATTATACGTGTTGAATTGCCCACGTCGATGGGTAATTCTCCGGTTCCATCGGAGGTAGCTTCGATGGTCCGGTATCCATGGATAATGATTTATATATGAAATTACACGATCCAATGCCGTAGCCCGCCGGGCCTTTTCCACGTTAATGCCCACACAGACTTGCCGCTTTATACTATAAAGCTGGATGGCTCTCTAACGCACGGTACGATTTAATTTCAAAGGTGTATTACCCATGGCCCTAATTAGCAACGCCACTGTTCACCTCGGCATTCGTTAAAAGTCTTCGAACTGATTCCTGGGTAATCGCGAATCCCGAAGGAAAATGAAGATATAGAAATTAATGGAGTGTATGTGTGTGTGTGCGTCTGTGTGTGTGGGTGTGTGTGTTTGCCGTAAAAAATGGTACTCTTACAGGCGCTCTCAGAGGAGACATTAGCTGTAGCGGCGACGAGGCATCGTGCGGAATACCAAGCGCGAAAGTCCGCAACCGGTCATGCGAAAAGCATTATTGCGACGAGAGTTGTCAATAAAAGGGAGAATTCCGATCTTTGCCACGGCGGCAATTAAAATTGCGTTACCGATCGGTTCCCCGCACTTTAATGGGACCTTCCACTGTTACGGCAGATCGATCTGTCTCCCTTTCCGCACCGAGACACGCTACTTATGTTTGCCCGAACGTCTCTGTCATCCCGTCTCGATGCTCTTTGGCGGCAATTAATTAAGCCAGCTGCGCGCTGTCGAGTGAGAAACACCGTGTATGTATATCTATAAGGGACTCCCGTCACGATGCCAATTGAATATTTATCGGTGAACGCTCGAACGACGCTGATAGAGCCTGATCGTCCCGCTGGTAGCTCCACCGCACGAGGGAAAATTATTGTTCACGGGTCAATGATACGACGGTCTATTTATACGCTGGGGAAAGTTATTGTATTTCCGTGTATCACCCGCTGGCATATTCCCGTCGAATGAAACCAATCGGATCCAGACACCGCGATACGTAATGCGGAGGTACTGCATGATTTATGAACGAAGATCCCCCAGGTGGGATGTTCTGCCATAAGTGGAAGAGCGGCACATCGCTGACTTTACGCTGGCTGCCGTACGCCGAAATACCATATCGGCCCCTCTCTGGTCGGCGTAGGTAGCCAGAGCGAAGCCGACGGTCTTTCGCTTGGCATGGAAAAATTAAAAATTTTCTCTGTGATATCACTTCCGGTAAAAAAAAATCAAGATTTTCTAACCGGGAATGACGTTTTCTCGTATGGGGTCACTTCTGGTTGAAAACTGAGATTTTCAAACCGAAAATGGCGTTACAGAGAATATTTTTTATTTTCTCTGGGAGGTATTTTGAATGCATTCAGTGACAGAAACGTGTGAATTAATGAAAAATATTAATCAATAAAGTAGTTGTCATTTTTCTTCCGAGCCGCGTCCAATAATAAATATCGGTTCATTATTAGCTGCTGATCGCTTAGTGACATTTATAAACGACGACGATGAATCTCATCGAGTGGCAGGATCTACGATGTGATAAAGGCATCGCGTGTGCATAATCGCTCGATGAATCAGCGTGATTTGCACGGATTCGTGTGGACGGTATGCGCGGGTTATTACCGCTAAAGTTTCCGCAAGCCAACGGTTAAGAAAAACTCACACCTATCGAACGACAACAATCGACGCTTATCTCGGGAACATAATACGAGACGCGAGTTACATAAACGCACGCCGATGTCGTATACGATTTCCGTCGAGGAATTTTCTATTTGCGAACCGTGAGCGAGACGCATGAATGGCAATACTTTATAATCGACCGTTGCTCAAGGGAAGTGGAGAAAATATATATTTTTTTTTTTTTTAGATACACAAAAATAGCGGAAAATCGTTGCGCTAATAGCGTCGCATGGATCGTGGATCACAGACGTAGCGGTAATCGGCGAATGACTTGTGGCTTCTTGGGTGGTTAGAGAAATCCATCCATTAACATTTCTTTACGGAGCGGCGAGTGTAATTTTTTTTTTTTGTGTTCACTGGGAAAATTATTATTTTCGTCGTGGCTGCGGTATATAGCCTGGGTAGACAGTGGTTATGCACACCGGTTATGGTAGCGTGGAAATAATCGTCACGAGTGTTACGCGTGTAGCAACGATTTTCTTAAAACGGTTCGACGTCCTTGGGACAGGAACTAACGTTCGTTACCCCCTTTTACCGGCAGAGACTCGCGCGTTCCAGCGAAATACCCGCGAAACAACGCATCCGTCATAGTCATGGAAAAAGAATGACACTCGAGAGAGTCTCTCTTTTTTTTTTTCGTCCGCCGCTGCATGCGACGATGCAGAAACGACATTTCATCGCGCATATGTTACGCAACTCCGGTGTAATAATGCTTTCTGGTCGACGGAAAAGTATGCTTCGACGACGATCGTCGTGAATGCTTTGGGTGCAAATTGTCCAAGGGTAAAACAGTTTACTGTCACCAATGTGTTGTCCTGTCGCCGATAGTAATGGCATAAATGGACAACGATATTGCAGGCGATTCGTTGCTTCGCTGGTCATTCAATGCGGTTCGATGGTGGTACGGAAAAGGGATGATCGTTGCTCTTAATAATTCACTCTATCGGAAAATCGGTGACATGTAAATTCGATGATATTTGCTCTTTGCCCGCTTCATCTTTTTTTACTCACAGCGGACTTTTGCCGCATGCTAATAAAATGAATAAATTTCATCGCGCATATGTTACACAACTTCGGTGTGGCAATAACTTCTGTTCGATGGAAAAGTATGCTTCAACGACGACTGTCGTGAATGCTTTGGGTGCAAATTATCCAAGGGTAAAACAGTTTTACTGTCACCGAGGAGTTGTTCTATCGCCGATAGTAATGGCATAAATGGGCAACGATATTGCAGGTGATTCGTTGCTTCACTGGTTATCGAAAATCTCCACTTTCCACCACTTTCAAAGCAGGTCGCTGGTGGTACGAAAAAGGGATGATCATTATTGCTAATAATTCACCCTATCGAAAAATCGGTGACATGTAAAATCGATGATATTTGCTCTTTACCCGCTTGATCTTCCGTGCTCTTAGCGGACTTTCACCTCAAGGTTGTCCGGTATACTCGTACTGTTAAAGTTAGGTTCAACAGTGACTAAGATCAACGAAAAAAAAGGGATTCGTGGTCGAAGACGCTCACTTTCACCGACGACGTGCCTTGCTCGGGGAGTCGAGAACAAGGGCAAAAACCGTATGATCTAATGGGTGTTCTCTCCCAGCTGAGGTGAGAGGTATCCCTGTTCCGGCAACTCTCTAATCCATTTTTTTTTCTCCGTTTCTCCGAAGGTCACGAGCACATCATGCATGCTCTCACTGAGACCCATTTCTCCCGTCTTACGCACCTTGCGCAATCGGGATCTCCGGTAGCAACGAACTCCCCCGGATGACACCAACGATAATTGCTTTCGTCGGATCGTGAAAGAAACCGAGAGTCATCCGTCGAAGGAAGTGGCATGGGCGATGAAATGCTCGAGACCGGTGTGCATGAACAAAGCTTACATGTATGTTCCGCCAAGTGTCGGTGCAACGTGACGCATGGACGGCGGATGTCAAACTCAGGACGAGGGATGACGTTTCCGGAATAATGCGCTACCGGTTCCGGTGGATTATTCCTCAGCGTCATGCGAACGTCGACCGTCTTGCTGCGAGACGTCCGAGTCGTCAGTCACGGCTTTGGTGGTCTGCGGATACAGTGACCACCTCGAATGTTCAACTCACTGCGAGTCTCCTCCGTCCTGTGCCAAAGTCGACTGTACCGTTACCGGAGTTCAGCGGTTTCGGGCAAGATAATCTTGTAAAAAAAATTCGAAAGATGCATCATCCGCAGAGGAAGAATCCGAACCTGCCGAAGCTCCACCGTTACCGGGGTTCATCGCTTTCAGGCAAAATAATCCCATCGAAAAAAAATATCAACTAAGCTGCGGTTGCGGGTGGCGAAGGAAATGTTTGGTCGATTGAACAAAATGTTTGTTTAATTCAAGTAACTATTCGTCGAAGAAACTATATATTCGGTCAAACAACTAAATATTCGTTCAATCAACTAAATATTTCATTCAATCGACCAAATATTTCCTTCGCTATCCACAATCGCAGCTCAGTTTGATATTACCAAACCTTTTTTTCGGTGCCCAGATAGCATTTTGGGAACAATCCGCCAGCAAATAGGCAACGTATAACGCACGGGATGGCGGTAAAATTGCGGCATGTGCGTTCGGATTTGTCTATATTTTCGCCAGCATTCAATGCCAAAAATTCTTAGGTACATATTGTCAGCAAGTTGTCAGCAAGATTTGCTGGTGCTTTGCGTCTCACTCGAGGATTAATTTGCTTGAGTCATGGTCATTTTGGGCGCGATTGTAAAAAATGCTGTTTCTTACAAAAATTTAAGTGCCTCTATCGATTCTCATGAAAATTTAATTCCAAAAATCGTTAGTAGTCGGCGAATTGTGTATAATATTTTATATAATACACAAACGGACCATCCGGAATGTTTATCTCTTTCTGCGCTGTTAAGAATAAGAAATCAGCTTATAGCAACCGTTGCTGAATTTTTACTACCAATATGCTGCAATCTATTGCTAAAAGCTATTGTTGCAATATCGCCGGCGAGCAAACAGCAAAGTTTGCTGGCAAGCAATTGACCTTGTTTGCCTGTGCAACGATTGGCTATCTGGGTCTTGTAAAAAATAAAAATAAAATAAAAATGTGAAACATGCATCGCGCGCAGAGGAAGAATCCGAAACGATAGCCCTAAGCCCGGAGTTAATGGACATAAAGAAACTCGCTAAGACGCAAGAGACACTGGGAGTCGTGCCGGTAACTGTGTTGCCTCCTCGAATCCAATTATTACCATACCCGTTTCTTCTTCCATTCAATATAATTCACCCCGGCTACCGTCGGCGCTCGATGGACAGCGACTGCGCAGCGCCTGCCAGCGACTTCCTCGGCGAGCGCGGCCGGGTCCGGTGACGCGGGACGTAATAATCCAGCATGTAAGGCAACATGAGCGAGGGACAAAAACGAGTGGCTCCGATGATCGGGTGCTTTTTTACCCACGGCGTTACGCAAAGGGTTGTGTAAATGTTGGATGGAAGAACCATTTACAGCGTATACAGGAAGGAAAAGCTGGGAGTCTCTGTTGATATACAGACCCCAGGAGACTCGTTGAATCGTGCGATGTGAAGAGCGCATCGGTGGAGAATCAGCGAGGGGCACAGCGAGCCTCTCTCGTCGTTCAGAAACTAAGTAAAACGAGTGTAAAGGCCGGAGAGACGGAGAGAGGGACAATCGGGGGATTCTCGGCTGGATGGCGAGATGCTCGCGAGATACTCGTCGTAAGAACGAGAGAGGCGAACGAGATGGGTAAGCGGTAGATCAGACAGCAGTGGAAGCAGACGCAACGGATCAGACGTGCGCGGGCACGGAGGTTCATTTCCTCGCTGACGTTCCGGCATGGCGTGGCTCACCGCTGTGCAACAGCACACCGTAATCATCCGTGAGGGACGAGTCCCCCGGGAACGTATCAATCCGAGCGAATGAAATGCGTTCGTTAAAAGGACGAGGCGCGTAATTTGCGACCAAGCCGATCCTCGGTGTTGGCTGATAGCGGGCGGGGAAGTACGCCAATGTGGCCATCCTCGAGCATCGCGATTGCCGCGATAGGGGTGGATTCACCGATTCTGGCGACACTTCAGCCTTTTTGAAATTTCGAACTTCGTTGTCGAGGAATAACTGACTAAAACCCGAAGATCGTTCCCTGCGTCCTCCACATTGACGTACAAAGTACTGAGTGCTCCACATTGACGTGCAAAGTACTGAGTGCTCGACATTGACGTACTTTGTACGCCGATCTTGCCACACTCGAGTATCGCGATCCTGACGATAGAGTTGGATTCATCGACCCTGACCACACTTCAGCTTTTTCAAATTTCAATCTTTGTTGTCGGGGAATAACCGATAATAATAGGCTTTCATTTTTACCGAAGCTACTAACACCTGAAGAGCTTATCCTGTGCGCTCGACATTGACGTACATTGTACGCCGATGTGGCCATCCTTCAGTATCGCGATCCTGACGATAGGGTTGGAGTCATCGCGACCCTGACCACACTTCAGCTTTTTCAAATTTCAATCTTTTTTGTCAGGGAATAACCGATAATAATAGGCTTTCGCTTTCATACGTTGTTAGAAACACCTGAAGAGCTTATCCTGCACGCTCCACATTGACGCACATTATAGTACCCCGATGTGGCCATCCTCGAGTATCGCGATTGCCGCAATACCGCTTTTTCGGAATTCCACACTTCCTTGGCGGGAATAAACCGGAGGAGCGTATCTTGTGTGCAGACACAAAAAATTACGCCCTTCTGATTTTAATCACTCGTAGTGATATTAGGCCATGTTGTTATCTTTTTGTCGGATAGCTTCTGAATGTTTTCAATCATGAACAGGATATACATTTTTTTTTTAAATCTGATCAATAATAGGAAAATGTTGGCAGAGTAGTTTTGTCCTGCTACAATTTCCGATCACCGATTCCGAGCGCTTCGAGTTTCTATTGGTTGAGCGCACGTTTATTTCCCTGCGTTTATCTTGTCCCGTTATCTAATGGTTCTCGAGTCGTACGGATAAGACAGCAGCAAGTTGTAAAAAAATCGTAATTTAAAATATTACCTCTTACCTCGGAGGGCCCGCGACGATATCGCTGAGGGGACTCCGATACACAGCGAAAAGGTTCGCGAGAACGCCTTGTTTATTTTCTGTCTTCAATCTTCCGAGGCGCATTATAAAAGTGTCGCGGTACTATCTCTCGGCTCGTAAGGCTTATTAAGAGTTAATAACTGCCCGAGGAGACACGCAACTGATTTACTTCGTCGTCATAATATTCACCCACATCCGCAACCTCGAGCTTTGCGACAATCGAGCGTACGACACGATAAACACGATACTGCGTCGTTACTCCCCTCTCCGATGCGTGTTGTGCGTTCTCGGGATCCTCTAAAAAAAAAAAAAAAAAAAGTTGACTCTCGTCGCGTCGGAACGAGGACATCGGAGGCTTTGCCGCGGATCTACCGAAGACGCAGTTGCAAAGTCTGGCGCGCTGATTGAAAATGGAAAGATCGCTGGAGATATTTTCCGACCAACAACCACTTATTGTCGGACTCTTGGAAATCGTATCGACTGAGATGCACTCCGATAACTTTTCTTTTTTCTTAGATCTGCTCAGCCGGAAGACTCTCCGCCTATGTCGAGGTTTAGAAAAAATTTTCTTTTCAGTACACAGAGAAAAATAACTAGAAATACACTTTTTTTAGGAGAGCAACTTTTATGGTCTAAATATCGAGGACCCGTTAAGAATTAAGAACCCGATTACTGTAACATTTGTTTATGTGCCTTTTTCCACTCCTCGTAGTCGATAATACCGAGCTGCGATGAATTTATTGCTGGATTATGCTGGAAATCGAATCGAATGAAAAGCAATATGAAAACTGCTTTTTTTTTCTTATATCTATTCAGCCGGAAGACTTTTTGTCTATGTAGATGTTTGAGATAAATTTAATTTTCGCAATAAATTGTTATTTCCGTACATAGAGAAAAATAAATAGAAATACGTTTTTTTTTTATGAAAGCAACTTTCATGTTCGAAATATTGAGGAGCCGTTAAGAGTTACAAACTCGATTACTCTAACATTTATCTGTGCGCCTTTTTACATTCATCGTGGTCGGTAATACCGAGCTGCTGGTATTCGCCAACATTAATTTTCCACTTTGCCTCACCGTGCTGTTCCAAGTTTAACACAACATTCGATGTATAATCCGTATTATCAATCCAGAGAACTCAGCACACGAGTTATCGAGAGATTAATGAACACGCGTGCAATCTGTGCCATTATTGACACTACGATGTCAATGACGCATGACGTTGGGTCCTGTTTTTCATTCGATGTGTACGTTTTATGTACGATAAAACGCGGACAAAAAACCGACAATAGACGGTGAGAAAGTGCGAGTGCAAATGTCCGATCGTTCGCGATTATCCCGATGTTTGTCTACCATCCAGTATCTCCATTTGTCGGGAAAAAACACCGGCGAAAAAAATTCCAGATAACACGGATCCTCGTATCTCGTCGCCGATTCCAGTCGATTGCTCACGTTTCTATAGGAGCGTTGATAGATTTTTTCTTCATCAATGAAAAGCCAATCGCTCGCGATGCTAGAAAATCCTCCAAGAAACTGATGTTTACCCTAGACTCGAAAATTTGTTATCGAAACTATGCCGACAACCGCACGATATTGCCGAACGAGCACAAAACCCCGATAGTTTTTACCTCTCCGAATCTCGTCTATCTGGGTCGCGACCCGGTCCATTCGCAATCGTTCGTGCAGGCAATTTTTGGAATCGCTGTATTTTCACCGATTCTTTCCGTCGGTTGGAATCACGAACGTTTCGCAATTCCGCGGAGCGTGTGTAATTGGGTCGGCGATTTGCTCACTGGATTAATGTCAAACATTTGCAGACAATCCCGGCGAACCATCCCGGCTGTATGATAGTTCGGTACAGCCGTGAGATTTGCGCTTTCCATCTACAATTTTTATCATTTCCGCGATACGGTACGATGCGCGGGTAAACTTTGCCCCGTTTGCTGTGCCTAAAAAAATTATAATAAAAAAAAAAAATTTAACTAGTCCGCATTTCCTTCGACACAATATAGCGCGATCTGCATCGCCCGAGCAACGTGAAAAAAGGTCGTTTTGTTCCGCGTGCGTTAGCCAACCGAGTGTCTGACCGGGTGTCACAACATTCTGCATTCGCTCGTTCACCCGCCGTCGAGACCTTTCGCTCCGTGTCTCCCGGAGAGTGCATTCCGTATTCGTACAACTGCGGTGCATTGGATGTGTGTACACATCCAAAGCCGCAGGAAAGCTGCGAGCCGAAAGAGAACGTAGAACCGTGTGGAATTGTTATCCCAGCTACGCGTCTATCTCCATGCTGTACGCGAGAAACGAGTGCACACTCCAAATCCGTAAGTATAATGCATCGTTGTTGAGCCCCCTCTCCCCCCCCCCCCCCTGCTCCTATCCAGAGCCTCGCTGCTGGGTAATTCCGTTATCAGAGACTGCAAACAACACACCGAGGTGTTCGCTCGACGAGAGCGGAAAAATAAATTGAGGTCACGGAGCCTGAGGTGAGAGGATCTGGAAGGAACGCGAGCGATACCGCGAGAGTGAAGATCGACGGGTATCGCGGCGGAGTTTCGACGATTAGGCTACTATCGGTAACGTCAGCCGCAATCACGTACCCACGGTATCTTCGTCTGCTTAATGCAGCCAGATAATGCAGCCAGCATACCGGAGCCGATAAACTTCGCCGGAGAATAAGATCGCGGAGCGATCGAGCGGGCTTTTAAATGGTCCCGACCGGGGCAGAGCGGGGCAAGACGGAGTTCTCCATTGGTGTTCTCCACTCGCGATGAGACTTTCCTTTTTGCCTCCCGCATGGAAAATCCTTAGTGACGGTCCGTTTTGCCCGCTCTTCCCTACACCCTGGATGGAGGAGGCCCGATGGATGCCGCGAATATGCTCCGGTTGCCGAGACACCGCGACAAACGATCGTTTCGCTCGATCTCTCGTCGAATGACGAACGTTCGGTGTGCACGTGGTGCGATGCGGTGTTAGCGGCTTTCCTCGCGATCCTCCTCTCTGTCTCTAGCTCTCTTCTCTCCGTTCTCCATCGGAATTTATTCAGGTCGTTCGCGTAACACGTAACATGTGTTCTCGGGGTGGCAATACCTGCTTATCTGTCGGAGCCTATCGACCTGCCATCCGGCATGAGAACGTTTCTGCGCGCACACGCGGATCCTCCGGGTTGGTACGCTTGCGCACGTACGAGAAAAGTCGCGGTCGTGCGCAGTGCGCGGCTGCTGAGCGTTATGTGTGACTTGCGTGTGGGTTGACAATGCGACTCTCGAGAGATGTTGAGGGACATTGATAAACCTCTCCGGAGCGTGTGTACACGAGATAACCGCGACTACCGCGCAGACTCCGTGGCTCTCCGCTCCTATCTAGGTGAACGCCCGACTACGGCTGGGACTTTGTCTTGCCATATTCTGTTCTACAATATGGACCATAAGAGATATAAAGTATCGTTAAGGTACCAATGCGAACAGTTAGGCGCGGCGCACCTGGACCCGAGAGCAACGCCAGATGTACCTGCACCGGACCAACTGGCACGGGGGTCACAGTCCTCCATGTGAAGGGGACCGACGGAGCCACATCATTTTGCCGAATCGCCGTATGGCTGAAAGTCATGTGTCCGAACGTACTTCATCCGAATAGTCTAACTTTCGAAACTTTGTTTTTACAAATCGACAAGCTGATGAATCGTTATGTTTCCGAATTGGTAAAGGTCTAAACGTCAGGGCGTCGAATCGCCATTCGCCCGGATAGTCATTTATTCGAATCGCGAAACTAAATAACATTAGTGTAGTCTTTTCTAGTCTGGTCTAGGCTACCGAATATGAAACGCAGACATTCAGTACGTATCAGTTCGGATAAATGACTTTTCGGATAAATACTATTCGGAAGAATGCTGATTCGGCGACTCGATGATTCGTGGAAATGAATTTCGGCGAAATTAGTATTCGGAAAAATGACGTTCGGTTGAATGACGATTCGGAGAAATAACGTTTGACCAATTGTTATTTCGGAAGAGTAACGTTTGCTGAAATGAAGATTCTGAATAATAAAGTTTCGGAAATTTCACGATTCGGATAAAATACAGTTTCGACAGTTTACGATTCGAAAAAATAAAGTTTCGGATGTTTGACTATTTGAATGAAGTGCTTTCGAGCCCATGACTTTTGGCCATCCGACGATTCGGCCGATTGTACTTTTGACACTCATCGAGCACGCTGAAGTTGTGGCAGTAGCGCTGTAACTTCAGCCTGCTCAAAGAGTGTCGTTCACCGAGTCCGATAAATTTCTCGAATCACCATTCGCGACGAACGCTGCACAATCTTTATGTCTCGCTCTCGCGGGATATCGCGGTCTTTGGCATACCGAGGAGTTTCGTGAGAGAAGTCGAGGCACGCGAGGAATGTCGAAACATAGACGTCTCTCTATCTCTATCTATCGCGTTCCGCGGAGAGCGGTATGGTCTGACTACTTGATCGAGAGCGAGAGATTACGCGCGTTTGACGACTTCCCGGCGAAGCTCGTCCTTTCCCGGAGCACCGCAAAACGCTTCTATATCCGTACGTATAAACTTGAGACGTTAGCCGTATTAATTTTCATAATTGCCGACGCCTGCTTGTCCATGATATTAACTCATCACATGTTTTTTTTCTATTTTTTCTAATAAAATCTTATTGAAAATAGCGGTACACGAGATTTTCAGTTCAAACGGATAGAGTAAATTTTTTTTGTTCGTATGACGTATACTTCATGAACGATTTGGTCGACCCGTTTTACGGAAGATTAAATTTTTATTTATAGACCATCATTACCGAGGTCTAATAGATAGCTGAAAGTAATGAATTATTAATTACTTCGATTACAAAAATATCCTCACCAATGCAGTATATAATCGTACAGTATATTATATAATTATTTTATTTTATTCTTTATCTTAAGAATATCATACTGTTACTAATGCTGTATATGCCACTATATTAATAATAGCATAAACAATATTAGTAACAGTATGATAGACTTAAGATTAAGAGTAAAATTAAATAAATACATAATATACTATACAATTATATACTGCATTGGTGAAGACATTTTTGTAATCGAAGTAATTAATATTTCATTACTTTCAGACATCTATTAGAAGTCGTCTACATTTTAAACATTTAATCTTCCGTAAAACGGATCGACCATATCGGTCATGAAGTAGACTTCACGTGGTTAAGAAAATGCACTCTACCCGTTTGAACTGAAAAACTTATGTACCGCTATTTTCAATAACATTTTATTAGAAAAAAAAAGAAAAAAAATCTAATGAGTTAATATCATGGACAAGCAAGCGTCCGCAATTATGAAAATTAATACGGCTAACGTCCCAACTTTATTCGTACCGATACAGAAGCGTTTTGCGATGCTCCGGGAAGGGACGAGCTTCGCTGGAAAGTCGTCAAACACGCGAATTTTGTTATTAATTTTGTATTTGTTATTATTGTAAAAGTTTGGCATTATCTGAGCTAAATGTATGTTCAACACTTGATGGGGCGTGTCTCAGGGAGCCAGATAAATCTCTCTCTCTCTAACAAATCAAATTACGGCAGTGTTATACATGAGGTTAACAAATATAATTTTCAAGGTATTTGGATTCGTGTTCAAATTAAGAGTGAAACTCAAGTTTGTGATACACAGACTAAGCAACAAGTTTATTCAAAGAATCAGAATGAATATGTCTTTTATAAGGACTTTTGACTACAGTCGTTAATTTCTCTGACCACGAGCCTAACTCTGGAACCAACCTCTCTGTTCTCCAGTCGAGTTCAGCCTGCAGATACATTTATCTGCTAAAACATTCATTTTTTTTTTTTTTTTATTAGATATTCTGTAAAAATATGCGAAAGACCGTAATAAATAAAGTCCGTGTGGATATAATTATATGACAGTTTCGAGTTCAGTGCAACAGTTCGCTGGCTCTATATAATATAAACGTTACCCCAACGAAATCTATCATCGGCGGTTGAACGTAACGAGAACGTGTCAGCTGCGTGTAATAATAGACGGCAGCGTTCTTCTGGCATAATACCAGCGATATTTATTACATGCAAAATCTGTCGCGTCTGTAAAAAAATCGATCAAAAGCATCCGAGGCTGTACAGCCCGACACGCCCGAGGAACTTTTGTTGAACGCGAACGAGTCCTCGATCCAACATTCTTGCAATCGACGCGCTAAACTAGTTTATCGAGAATAGAATGGTATAAAATTGGCAGTGAGCGTGGAGAACCGTCGCGACGACGAGTGTTCTCTCGTCTCGTCTCGTTTCAAAATTAGCATCGATTGTCATTCCCGTTCGAGCCGGGTTTTGTCGGTCGGGAGAAACGCCTTCCGATCAGATCCCGAACGTCACTCGACAATAGTCCCGGCTACGGGGAGATCCATTCGATTTTAATCAATTGATCGAACGTGAATAGCATATTTACTCCGCAGCTGCGAAGTAGAGGAGAACGTGACAAAACACGCAGGCCGAGGAACAAACACCGTTCGGATGTGCTCCAATTTACGAATTGACCTTTTCCGAAAAAAAAAAAAAAAAAAAAAAAAAAACGAAGAAATTCGCGACAATTTCTGCGACCAGCTGCAGCGCAGAGCTCGAAATTCACCGAGCCAGAAGCCAAGTGGATTCAATTCGGAATTTTCTACACTCGATCTGCCGAGCGCGAGAGTAACCGGAATAACCGCATTCGGAGTCCCATAACGCGAGTTCCCAAGGAATCCGCTCCCGCGACTCGTTCGCATCATCGAAAGATAGACGTCGACTATCTCTCGCGAGGAATGCACTTATACGGTATCTCATGGGCGGGAAAACATGTATAGCTTACACGCAGTTCACGAAGAAAATACCGGGCGCACGCATGATCCTCTCGCGTCCAACGAAAGTAACGCATGACGGTTTTCAATGAAATTTATTAGCAGCGCAGTTTGCACGGTATGCGCGACGTGTGGTGTGCGCGCGCGCGCGCATGCGCTCCGATACTTGTACTCAGATCGTTCGACGAAAATCGTCGAGGTTTATTTGCAAGAATAATCTGACGGCAATAATCTCGTGTACACGATGTCGTGTAAACGCTGGAACTCGGCAGGAAAGATACCGGCGAGTGATACGCCCGAACGTTTATGATATTGCGCAACGAGAGAAGTACGGGAAGATTTGCGGTGATACACGCGAACGGTTGGCCGAAGAGACGGAACCCATTCGAGAGCCGCTGCGGCACACGCAGCTGTGCGGAAAAACGTTTGAACGCTGGAAAACTATTACTCGAAGGATATTCCTTCGATTCCAACTAATCTCGCTGCTGGATGCTACCGACGTATTAAGCTCTGAGCATGCACATCGTATCGTACGCCTCAACATTCAACCACTCAAGGGCGGTATCCACTTACCGGAGGCGCAAACTATCCGGCCAGTAAGTAAATTGTACACCGAGAGATGAGGGGACTTTGCCGGATATTGTATATCTGTGGGTACGGGCACGTAATAACAAAGATTTCGATCTGCCATTGGGAACAAGCTGAGTGTCATCGATAATCAATAATATGTGTGCAATTGGCAGATTGTTGTCTCTCGGACGCTCCGCGCAATCGCTATTGACTATGGAATTTAGAAACTGGGAATTTGTATTTCCGGAGATCTACCAAAAATACGTTACGTACACTTTTAAAATCTCATTTTTCGACCGGAAGTAGCGTCATATCGGAAGTACGTTACTTCCGGTTTGAATATCTCATTATTGGACGGAAAGTGACGTCATCTCGGGAGTACATCAATTTCGGTTTGAAAATCTCATTATTCGATCGGAAGTAACGTCACTTCCGGTTTGAAAATCTTAATTTTCCACCGGAAGTACCGTCATATAGGAAATGCGTTACTTCAGGTTTGAAAATCTCAATTTTCGACCGGAAGTAACAGGACACGCTCACCCTCACCGGAGGAAATTACATTCTTTGATGCGTCCCAATTTAACCCTTTATAATTCACACCTCTATCCCCACTCTCAGGCGCTATCATAGAAACGTGTGATCCCCATGCCGCGTCCGTTAGTCCCGTTTGGAGCGGTGTGATTTTCAGAGGATTAAGAGGAACCCCATTTTGCCCCGGTCTATTGCATGGGAATCGGCGGATATTTAATTCTTATCATTAAATCGCTCTGGGTTTCGAAAGATCACACCGACGCTCAAATTATTTTCTCGCAATATCATTAATGACGTGTGGATTGAATTGCTTTGCAGCTGATAATATACTCGTTACGTGCATTATCGATGACAGGAAAAAAAAAATTCCATCGACCCAGTGATCCAACGAAAATCGTATATTCGACGCGTCGGGCGCGGCGTATATTTACGTATGATATCTGTGTAAGGCAATAAGGTAATAATATGTATTTCAATGCGAAGGTTTTTTTTTTTTCATTCCCCCTCGCGCCGGTAATTAACTAACGTTACGCCGACACAAGAGAAGCGAAACGGAACAGATCTTTCCCAGGATCATACGGGGCGAGCCGCGGTGCAACGACGCGACGGCTTGCAGCGGTGCCGAGACACCGGTGTCGTTATCTTGCTTCTACCAACTATTAAGATCCCGATACACGATAAAGGTGAAGGCAGTTTACGTCGGGATAGACGTAGGAAAGAGCAAGAGAGATCGGGAGACATCTGGTTACGACTACAGAGATTTTACCTCGGCGGAAAGCGAAGCGGCGGTGAAAATACACGATGGCGAATGCCCGAAGATCAATTTTCAATACGGTAGCTCTATCCGCGCGGCTTGTCACCCTGCCAAGCTCACACGGTTGTTAATAAATTGTCGCGACGATGTACGTTAATTCTTCGACGAGGAAGTCCCTTTCTCCCGGCGCATGCACATCCATCGGGATGGAGAAGGAGGAGAGCGATAGAGAGAATATCAAACGCTCGCGCCACACGGGCTTGCGCGATTTTATCATAGAGATTCACGTAAAACAGGCGTCACGGACTGGCGAATGAGCTAAAAGTTATATCGCTGATAAATCAGTAAGGCGAGAAGGACTCGCTCGCTTGATGTTTATTACTCTCGTTTTCACGCCGGTGCGTAGCGACTCTCGTCCTGAGAACATTCCAGGACGCGCGGCACGTAAGAGGCCGGATAGAAATTTGCAGGACTGAGTGGAAGGATTCTCCATGAAGATATTCTCGAAAAGATCGTCGTACCGCAATTTGCACGAGAATCCCATATTTCCATGTTTCTTTCCGCGGAGTTTTGGTCTATCGAAAATAAAAAGTTTAAAATATATTTCATCGTTTTGGGGGCGATACGTGCACTGTAAAGAACAACTATTGTTTGACAATCAATGAACGGTATTAAAAGCTTTTTTTTTACATAAACAGTTTCTAAAATTTCAAACACATGTTGCAATTTTGCACTAATATTTTTATTTTTAATAAAAATATTTTAATTGTAAATTACGAGCGAACGATTTGTAATTTCAATATCTGGTGTTTTAATTTTACAAAAAAAAGTACCTTAACATTCAATTAATATAAGCAATGCAAGCAAATTTCAAGCTCCAGTACGTTGAATGTACAATTAATATTTACAGTATGTTGTTTAGGAAAATATCAAAGTACCTTATGACACCTCGTAAAAATATTCTCTCCCGATATTTCTCAATTACTCGTGAATCATCCTCGTGTTCCATGAAAATTCCTTAGATAATAGTATTACGCTTGACCGAAACTATTAACAAATTAACCTCGGCCCTGAGCAAGTGACGTCACAAAGTTACCGAGATCCCGACGCGAGCCTCGTCGTGTGTACGCTCGTTAGAGCAGAATGGTATGCATACCTGGCAAGCATTCTTTTGTGCTCGTACCACGTGTGCATACACACACATGCATGCTATACAGCATATATAATACCGTGTCGCCGAGCCGGTCGGCTCGCATGACTTACCAATGTCCCCGGTCCGAGGCACTTCGTCCACACACTGTAATTATTCCCGAGTATAGGGCAATATGTGACTTTCGTGGTATGTAAAGATGCGAATGTCTGACGTATTTCGCTTATGTACTGTGCGCGACCGCGGCCAACGACCCCGATTCTTCGACGTTCGGGTCTTCAACATTGTCATCAGAGACAACAGGCTCTTAGCTGGTCTATGCTCCACGAGTATGACAACCTTGTAATATACGTACGTTACGTTAGATACGTCAGCACTGTATCATTAGTCGTCTCCGTGTGTCCCAGCGAAATGAGTTAGAGCAAAAGTAAAAGAAGAAGAAGAAGAAAAGAAATGCTCACTGCCACACTCGAGAGGAAGTCTTGCATCTATACTCCCATACGTACTCGAGGAGCTCGCACAGAATAGCCTCCTTGTCCTCGTCTCCGCAAATCGCACCGGAGTTCCACTTTTCTCCGTGTTCCAGTCGAACCGGGAATTCTCATGACGACGACGGCGACAAGGACAAGGAACGTCTTGGATGGCCTTAACGGATCCGGCATAATTCTTGAATTTTTCTTCTTCTCTTCTTCTTTCTTACTTGTCTATTTTTTCCTTTTTTTTTAACGAGCCTTAGTACGGAAAGGAGAACCGTAAGATTAAGCTTGAGTTGAGTAAGAAAGGTAATTTACACTAAATTGTGAACTTAGGCTAAATGTGAACTTAAGTTTAACCTCAAGTTTGAACTTAAGTTTAATATTTAAGTTTGAATTTAAGTTTAATCTTCAAGTTCGAATTTATGTTTAACCTCAAGTATGAACTTAAGTTTCAATTCAAGTTTAACCTCGAGATTAACCTCGCGTTTAGCCCAAGTTTAAACTTAAGTTTGAACTTGCGTCTCTCCGGCCTCAGCGACGCGAAAATAATTTGCTCTCGCTGAAGGACAAGGAAGTGCGATCTCGAAGTTTTCGCTCATGGCTAGCCACGGTTTATTTGCAGCCCCGGGAGCCCGGCGTATTCGTCAAATATTCGCATAGGGTATTCAGAGTGGAGGATAAAATATCGATACAGGTGGTTATAGCGTTGAGCGTAGGATAGGTCGGGTTGAGAGAGGAGACCGGTGGGTTGGAACACGGATGCTCCGTGGAGGAATGTCGTCTTGAAGCGCGAGGATTTTATCCCCGAGGCTATATTCCCTTATCGTCGTCTCTGCCGGAGCCGCTGTTTGCGCGTCGCTCGAAGGCGTTCGCTTCAACAAAACGGCGTATACACCACTTCCATAACTACGAATGTTGCCGGCGGCTCGAACGGCGGTGCAACCGCGGCGGCTGCGAAGATCGCGAGACTTCAATCCGCTCGCTGTGTTCATGCGTGTTTGTGTTCGTATGTGCACACCGAGAACCTCCACACCCGTAGTCGCCGGGTGCACTCGAAGCATCGCGAGCGTTTTACAACAGCAACAGCCGGCTCAGTGTCAAGAGACGACAGGACATCGGCATTCGCACGGTCTTTCGTTTCCCTCCGACTAGTCCAGCTGCAGTATCCAGGCTCCGGCGATAACTGCGAGCTTAAACTCATTCCCAGATCTCGCGCAAACTCGCGACCACACTTCGATTCACAATCCATTTTGAGCACAAATTTGAGCTTTATATCGATTTATGTCGAATCGAATCAATGGAACCGATTTGCGGTACTGCGGATTCCGGAAAAAGGATGTAGATCAATGTTTTTTTTTTGTTTCTAATTGATATGCGGATATACTGATATTTAATTAAGGGCTGAATTTACAACTGCAAATTTAAACGCAAGTTCAGACTTTGACTGATTTTTACCTTAGAATGCATGGTCAAAGTTTCTACCTTTGTCAACAAGAAACGGGCTGATTGTAAGTGGTTCGCAATAGCGCGGATTGATGGGAGAAAAGTTGTCGATCTTGGAACTTTATTTTCTGGGGTAATATCGGACTCAAGTTGGAACTTGAAGCGGAATGTCAATTTTCGACACAAGTTCACTCACTTGGGACTACAAAGTAGGCGCTAAGACGATATGCGTGGACGGGAAGTAGTATAATTGGACTCTGTCCTCTTGAATTTCCGCGTTATCGTCATGAATTATGATAACGATCCGAAGACTGTTTAAGAGCGGAAGCATTATCCGTCTAAGTATCCAGAGGACATAACGATGTTCCCCAACATGCCATGTATCTTTATGCTACAATTCCTTCGCCGAATACGCTACACGGATTCATTTCGCTGTAATAAACTCGATCGTTTCCTGTACAACCTTAAGTGTATAAAAATGTTGAAAGACTTTGTGGCTTTCAGACTCGCGCGGAAAGAATTTGTTTTCTTTTTTTGTTCCTCCATCGTCCCCAAATTCGGCATTAAGAGTCGAACTTTAAGACGTTAAATTGAACTTAAGATCGAACTTGAGCTCGAAGTTTAGCCCAAACCTCGTTCCGTGCTTAATCTATCTTAAGCTCGAACACTGACTCAAAATTCATTCCAGGGATTAAGATCTGTCTTAAGTTCGAACGTAACTCTGAACTCAAATTCAATTGTAGTTAAAGTACGACATTAAGTTCGGATTTAAGATAAAACTTAAGCACGAAATCAAGTTCGAAATGACGTTCGAACTTAAGATAGATCTTACGCGTGCAATGAAATTTGGGCCAAACTTAGATCTTAAGTTCGATCTTAAGTTGAATCTAACGTCTTAAAATTCGGCGCAAAGTTCCCGTCCGCGCATACCGTATTAACGGTATGTGTAGACGGGAAGTACTATAATCGACTCAGTCCTCTTGAATTTCCCTGTCACTCTCATGACTTACGATAACGATCCGAAGACCGTTTAAGAGCGGAAGCATTATCCGTACAAGTATCCAGAGGACATAACGATGTTCCCTAACGTGCCATGCATCTTTGCGCTACAATTTCTTCGCCGAATACGCTACACCTATTTGTTTCATCGTAATAAACTCGATCGTTTCCCGTGCTTTATACAACCCTAAGTGTATAAAATTCCGAAAGACTTAGTGGCTTTCAGACACGCTCGAATTTTTCTTCCAATCGTTTTTTTTTTTTTTTCCCTCGTTCGTTTCAAACCGGACGCAAACTACTATGTTGCACCGAAGCCGCTTAACGAGGGACGTCTTCCCGGCATCGGCGCTGCTTCGAGGTCGATGAAATCTTCATTACACCGACTCGGGGAGTTTACTTTAATCGCCACGAACGGCACATAGTAGCATCACTCTCCCGTACACCGACGCGGAATCTCCGTCGTCCTTGATGCAACATTTTCGAGGCCGATCAATGCCACGGAGCACGCCAGGCTCCCGAGAAAACTTGTACTACACGTTACACTCCGCCCTCCCCCATAATTCTCCCTCTCGATCTTCCACCCGGGTGAATTCTCCTCCATCAAAACAAAAAAAAACAAAAAAATATTTAAACGCAATAAACGTTTCGCCCCTTTCGACCCGACAGCCTCGGAATACCGATTGGCTCTGATAAACGGTCCTTATCTGATAAATAATAAGCGTTATTTGTCCCCGTCGCTTCGCCGCAACGAGAATGCACAAGTGAATATCATTTCCATTTTCCATCCACGCACTCGGCTGCACGACGTCCTCGAGAATCCTCTCGGGTCGATATCGTGCGGAAAAGCCATGCACCATACCAACTACATATACATATATATCGGAAAATATATATGCGGAAAAGCCATGCACCATACCAACTACATATACAATATATACATATATATACACACGATGCAATATAGCAAAGGTTTCGAATAAGCAAAACTGAACGGAGCCATTTATGCGATGGTCTACTATAGGCGCAGAGCCGACGAGGCCTCCCTCACTGTCGAAGCAGGAGTTAGTTACTATCGATTGCTCGAAGGCACGCGGGCTGCACAGCAGCAACAGAGTGCAGAGGAGACGGCGGCGTACATCTATTATTTATCGGTGTAATTCATGGTATATATATGTATATATATATATCTATATACGAGTGTACCGAGAGTGGAACGGAGCGAGGGGAGAAGCCCTCTCGAGGGAACCGGCGCGGAGTCGGCCCGGAGGGTCGTTTGACGAGCCGGGCCCAACGACAACGCGAATCCTCCGCGGTGCGGCGCATGAAAGCTCTGAAAAGATTGCGGGATCCCACGCTACCGCTCTCGGACGCTGGTCCCTCTCGGCTTATTATTATACCCTCTGAACCCTCGCTCTCTCGCCTGCCTATCCGTTACCTAACAGTTTTGACACTTGTACTGTACATAACGGTATATGCACGCGATTCGACCACCGCTGCGAGAACTGACCGACGGTCACGGGACCGACGAGAGACACGCAGGGAGAACTCACGCTGGAGTTACTTCTTCGTGTACCGGGAACAAGGAAACTTCGCGCGTGGAGAACAATCGCACGGTACAGTAGTCGAATACCGGTGGCGAGGTATCTTTTTAATGGGTCCATGAAATTTTTAGGATTTTTTTTTTTTGGTTCTTCGTTCGATGATTGTATCGGAGAATTTTTTTTTTTTTTTTTAATTTCATTGTTCGCACTAAATTGTACCCCTTTTTTTAGGAACAAGATATGAGTTTTATGTAGGTAAGTCGGAGTGAAAAGATTGATCGAAAATCTATTGTAAGCGACGATATTAAACATCGCTGTTCAATATATCACGCCAAAGATTTTTTCAATTCGATATTACCGGAAAAAATGCGGGGTTTCGAAGAGTATAAAAAATAAGAATATATGTATGAACTTTCCCTGACTTTCCAAAAATTATGAATATCATATTTTTACCGGTCCGACGGAGTGGTTAGAGCGTGGCGAAAGAGGTCCGCTGAATTCATCAATCTCTCTAATACCGCGACGGGCGTTTCACGTTTCGGCCGAACAATCCCAAGTCGGTAACACGACGCATTTACGTTGTTATAAATCGTGCCTCGTCGAGTTACGTTCACAATCGTCGAGATATACGCGCACTCTCGGGCGTAACATCGATTACACGGGCAAACGTGTACAATAATCCGAGTCCCGAGTATGAAATTTTGCATTTTTTTTTTCAACATCTTTATTTGACACTCATATTCAAGAATTTTTTTTATTTTGTGCTCAAAATCATACTTTTTTCTGAAAAAAAAATATGAGTTTTGTGTAGGCTGACTTCGAATGATATACCACGTTTTTTCCCGCGATAAAAAATGTGTTGAAAATCGGTAGTACGCGACTCTGCAACATCGCTGTTGTATGCATCAAGCCAATAATTTTTTTCATTCGATATTTACGTAATAAATTTGGTGTTTTCGACAGTAAAAAAAGTATCAACTTTCTCCGAGTTTGCAAAAATTATAAATATCATATTTACCGATCGGAGTGGTTAGCGCGTGGCGAAAAAGATTCGCGGGATTCATCAATCTCTCTAATGCCGCGACGGGCGTTTCTCGTTTCGGCCGAACAATCCCAAGTCGGTAACACGACGCATTTACATTATTATAAATCGTGCCTCGTCCAGTTACGTCCACAATCGTCGAGATATACGCGCACTCTCGGGCGTAACACCAATTACACGGGCAAACGTGTACAATAATCCGAGTCCCCGTATATATATTTGCTGTTATGCATTCGCGAGAGGGCTCATGATCGCTCGCCCCCGCACTCGCGTTCCTCCCGCGGAACAGGCAACATAACATGCAGGAGGAGCCCGGTATAACCGCGGCGCGTCCTGTCACTATATCCGCAACGTGCAATGTTCAGAAATTTATAGCGTACTCTCTATTCCATTATTATCCTTCCTTTTCTCTCTCCCTATCTCTCTCCGCCTCTCTCCTATCTACTCCTCCGTGTCTTTGTCTCTGGGCTCGAAGAATTATTCACTCCCCCGCGCGCGCGCGCGCACACACACATATACACGGGATCGTCCTGTCAAACGCGGAATCACGACGGTTTATCATTCCCGTGTAATAACAACAATACAGATATATAGAGAATAATTATTTTAATGCAAGCTCGCTCGGTGCTCCTTCTTCCGTGTCTCTCTCACGTCGTTATACGAATCGTTATGTATATCGGGGAATGATGAGATGTCGAGAGAAAAATATCCGAGAAACTGATACCGAAGACACGCACGGGAGATACAGGAATGTAATTATCGACAGGTTGCGAGAGGACTCCGCGTGCGATAATGAAACATATTTTATATGTTTATCTACATAATAATAAATTTCATGTCGGTTGGACACACACAAATACTCACAAATACCCACACGGATACTCACAGATATGCCTGATACTCACAGATATGCCTGATACTCACAGATACGCCTGATACTCACATGGATACTTACACGAATACTCCCAGATACTCACATGAATACTTACACCAATACTCGCACATACTCATACGGATACTCATACGGATACTCATACGGATACTCATACGAATACTCATACGGATACTCATGCGGATACTCATGCGGATACTCATGCGGATACTCATGCGGATACTCATGCGGATACTCATGCGGATACTCATGCGGATACTCATGCGGATACTCATACGGATACTCATACGGATACTCATACGGATACTCATGCGGATACTCATACGGATACTCATACGGATACTCATACGGATACTCATACGGATACTCATACGGATACTCATACGGATACTCATACGGATACTCATACGGATACTCATACGGATACTCATACGGATACTCATACGGATACTCATACGGATACTCATACGGATACTCATACGGATACTCATACGGATACTCATACGGATACTCACAGATGCTCGCACAGATAGAGCGAGGGCGCGAAGCCCGCGAGCCAACATAACCGTTAGTATATATATATATATATATATAGCGGATAGTGGGGCAAAATGGACGACCTTTAGAAATTTCTCGCCAAATGGAAAAAGACTCGTCTCAAATAGCGAACCATCTTGCCCCGCGTGTATACATAGACTTTAACTCGTTTCGCGCAGTTATTCAGTATATCCAGCCCCCACATATATAGGATAGTCGAGCTTGAGGGAATCGTTATTCCGCGGGCGTGCGTTCGTTCGCGAGCTTCGAAGCGCGTGGTTCTCCGTCTCCGCGGAGTCGCGAGGCCGGTGCGACGTTCACCGTCGGCTTATCCGTCACACGTGGATCGCCACGACAAAACGGCAAGCGACGGCGTTTGAGCGAAGACCGAATGAGAACCGCTTTTGGCGCCAGACGCCACCGAGGAATGCGGTTCCCAACTCCTTCCGATGGCGATATATCCAGGCGATATCCACGTGGGCCTCTCCCACGCGGCCCACGTGCGCACATACGTCTCTCTCACTGGTATAATCACATCCTCACCGTGCCTACTTTTATCTCATTTACTCCCATCTTACGTTATAATAATATAGTAAATATACATAATACGCAGATATTTATGTATTCAGGTTTATCGGAGTTATGTGGCCGCATCGAGCATGTAAGGTACGGTGAGGCAGAAGAGAACGGTGTTGTCGCGACGGCAATTGGGCAACGCTCCGAAGAAGTTGAGATCGAATGTTTGTATTTTTTTCCCATTTGTTTTTCTTTTCTTTTTTTTTTCATTTTTTTTTCTCCACTCGTAAAAATGAGACTGCGACCCATGAAGAGAGTGCGGGCAATGCTCGTATGCGATCAAGAGCTATCGACGGGAACGAGCCTCTGTCGCAATCCATAAGATCGCTCGAGCGCCACTGACAGTCGTAAACGGAGGAACACCGGGCCTGTCACATGTGGCTTCGTTTATCGTTGAGTAAGAGTGAAAGAGGAAGCTATTCGTTATTGAGTATATCCCTCGTCGCGTCGGGAATATTGTTATTTTCAGCTCGGGCATTAAAAATCAACAAGTCTATCGTCAGCGCGCGGAACTTTCGAGCACGGTAGTTCCTCTCCGCTGCCTCGTTAAACTGCCGTCTTCGTTTGACGGCTCGATAAACACAAAAATTCATTCATTTTTATGACTTATCCGCGGGGTTTTCGATCAGACTGGGTCGGAATCTTAGGAGCCAGAAAAGGTTGCCGCATCGGAGATAAAAATTTCTAATTTGATTAACGTGATTCATCGTCGCTCTTATCGGGCGCGCTCCAACGTAAATTCCTCTCAATTAGTCTTTTCTTTTTTTTTTTTTAGCCACTCTTCCGGCTATCATACCTCAAGTCGCTGATAACTGCGCAACGAGATCTCACTTGCGATTCCTTTATTTTTCTTCTCGAGCTATCTATCTTTAAACTAACTTAGCCTCGGTGTTCTCTAAATATTGATTGATAAATCAATATATTGTTAATTAATATACTGTCATTTTCATCTCGGGTATTAAAACCAACAACTTTAGCGTCAGTCACGGAACTTTCGAGCACGGTAATTCTTCTCCGCTACCTGGTTAAACTGCGATCTCCGTTTGACGGATCGAAAAAAAAATAAATAAATTTGTATCTTATCCTCAGGGTTTTCGATCAGACTCGGCCAGAACTGTTGCCGTATAGGAGATAAAAATTTCTAATTTGGTTAACGTGGTTTATGGTCGCTCTTATCGGGCACGCTTCAACGTAAATTCCTCTCAATTACGCTCAATAGCTTGTTGCCGGTCTTTTATTTTTATTTTTTGGCCAGTCTATCAGCTATCATCCCTCAAGTCGCTGATAACGGTGCAGCGAGGTCTCCCCTGGGCTACCTTTTTTTTCTTCTCGAGCTATCTATCTTTAAGCTGACTTACCCTCGACGATCTCTAAATATCTCTCGTGCATGTTCGGCTAGATATAGTCAAAGGAGTTCGGTTACGAGGAAGGGTGCAGGGAAGCAGGGGAGTCGCGCAAGTTTTCGAGTAATTTGTCTGGGAGTGTCATAGAGGCTGACGTTTTTATGGCCATCCGAGTGACAACGACCCCCGGGTGGGTTGTAACACTCTTGAAAGTCTCGTAGATTCTCTCTCGTCGCCACCGTGGAAATCGACGGGGACGAGCCCGAGCATTGCATTTTGTACCGGTAGGCAAAAAAAAAGTGTTATACAACGCTACGAAACGTTTTAAGTGCGCATCTGTTATGTTCGACCATAAAAAAGGGACTGTGCAGCGAGATTAGCTTCAACGCTCTAGACTCACAATTTAATGACTGTTAGTTTCTCAGTTAACGGGTTCGAGTTCACTAAAAATTGCTGTAAATAAAAGTGAAGCGCAGTTGCATAATGTCCAATCGCAATTCACGGTCACTCAAAAATCCATGACGGTTTTTCAGTGACCCGATCTCATTGGATCGATAACGAGTATCGCAGAGGAATTGCCGGTCGAGCAGAGAGCGACGGAAGTTGTAAGTGAGATGCGGAAATAAAAATAATCATGAGAAAAAAATGTGCACTGTATGCGCACAGAACATAATAAAAAGCTCGGAATTGTATTTCCTACTGAAATGTAAAACAAGTGTTAAGGTAAGCGCATCTGTTAGGCTCGACCATAAAAAAAATCCTCGGGGAAATACCTGCGCAGCGAGATTAGCTCGAACGCTCCAGACTCACAATTTAATGACTCAGTTCTCAGTTAACGGTTTCGAGTCCTAAGTTGGTGTAAACAAAAGTGGAGCGCAGTTGCATAATGTGCAATGCGCACTCCACTTTTATCGACTCGATTTTTGAGTGACCCGATGACGAGCATCGCAGAGGAATTTCCCGTCGAGCAAAGAGCGACGGAAGTGCAAATGAGGTGTGCAAACAAAAATAAACGTGAGAAAAAAGAAAAGTGCACCACGGGTATAGGCAAGGTCCGTGCGCGTCGCATGCGCGCGGAGCGTGAGTCACTTGTCGACATAGTCATACGGTAGGTGCGTACCGCAGCTTCGTTTATTCTATGCATATATGTGCAAGCCGTACATGCATATACATACATGTAAACCCGAGTGCCGGCTTGTTCAAGGTGCGGTTTTCTCTAGGGCCGCGACCTCGGCGCATCGCGGTTGCTCACACGGACCGGGTCAGCGACGACGCGGACCTACCTGGACCTAAGCCCGCATGCTCATCACGAAAGTACCGTAATGGTCTGCAGCCGTAGCGCCTCGAAATTGTTTTTAATTAAGCCGCGCTCCCATTTTTGGATTTCTCAAACTCACCCGCCTAAGTAATTAGCCCACTCGCGCGCCTAGATTCACTCCTGATACTGCAATGATGTAGGATTTGAAGAGAACAAAAAAAAAAGAATTAAACGTTACTTCGTCACGCTACCGTTACCTGGGTCTTTAACCCCTTTTTCCATAATTTATTCCCCAGCGTACCGTAGAGTACAAAAAAAAAAGATAGAATTTAAGTGAAAAAGGGTTAAAGACCAACCTGACTCAAAACGATGGGAATCATTTTTGTTTCTTAAATTTGACAAGATCAAGGCTTGTCCTTACCGTGAGAGCGGCAAAGTCATAGCACCAAAAAAAAAAACAACGAATAAAATAAATAAAAATAAATATAATACAACAAAGCGGGATCGAACCCACGATCTCTTCCCGCGTTCTATCGCCGGTGCGCTACGGGGCGTAATTAGCGTCCGGTATGTGTAGGTGCATCTCTCGCGGCGGTGGCCGGTTGCATCTTTGCCTGCTCTCAACCGCGCGTACCCACGCCTCAATGACGTACACAGGATAGAGTCGCAGGCAGGCACTCTAACCGGCGCTCGATCTTTCACATCGTAGATACTGTAACGTACGCATTTGCGTCCAGTGCGGAATGCTTTACAGGCGACAACGTCCAACTTTACGAGTACTAAGAGCTAGTAGCGACGAGAATTTATACATGCGCACGATCGAGCCGAGGATGGAGGACGGAGGGAGCGAGAGTGGGAAAGAGTTTGCAAACGGAAAGGGTCGAAGAAAGAAGGAGAGCCCTTATTCAACCGAGGCAAAACGTTCGACTTGCGGTATAATTATTATTTGCTACTTCGAAGCTCCATCGGGAGGGAGCGCGGGGGAGGGAGCGAAAGAGGAAGAAGAGGGTCCATTTATAGTCGCCGTGGGGTTCATGAGGCAGCTCCTCTGCGTACCGCGTGTCTGTGTTTGTGTGTGTTTGTATTCGCAGAATACAGTAAACGTTGCATACTGTACATGGAGGCAAAACGCACGGGCATTTGCTCTCATCGATAAATTAATAGGCAAGAAGAAGAACCAGCACGAGCAAGGCATCCCGCGCTCCGCTCGCTCCGTCCAGTTGTATAGCCAGGCATGTACGCTATAGAGTACACATACCTACTGTGTACCTAGACCCGGCGCGGGCAACTCGAACCATAATAACGTAATAATACCACGGGCTGTGCCACTCTAATTTATTCCCGATTGGCGATGAACGAAAGGAAGAAAAAGGTTTAAGAAAAAAAAGAAGGTGAACGTTAAAGACTGGCCTCGGGGTGGGTTAGGGAGCCTCGAGTTCCTGCGAGACGAGGCTCAGACTGCTCGGAGCTATACACTGAATCGAGCTTCTCGCTCAAGTTGGAAGCTACCGCGTCTCGTCGTTTGAGCCGCAACTCGGGCCAATGGCATCGACGGCCCGTTAATTTTTTTTTTTTTTTTTCGCACATACGAAACATACATAGTCGCGACTCAACTGCTGAAGTTTCATGAGCCCCGAAGACGGCAGACATTGACACGCGCCAGAGAATCGGAGTCGTCGCGAGTGTCTCTTGTCGAGTCTTTCTCGAGCCGGCGCGATTCGGCTCTGTGATCGCTCTCCTCCGCGCATCGCCATCGGAACCGGGTTACCGACTCCGCGAGTCTCGTCTCGAGACTCGCCGAGGAGTGCGGAGGGGACACGTCAACTTCGATGCACCGGGCTGCCGATGCTTCGTGCGAAACGAAAAAAAAAAGACACGGCAACGATGAGAGACATTCCTGGAGTGCCGATGCGCGTAGAGAGCTACTTGCAAAGACCGCGGGGTACCTCGTCCCCATAGGTGCACGAACTATTACATACCGGTCTCGGAACGATTAAGGCGACCACTGTGCGCTGCAACTACTGCGACAGAGTTATTGCTAAACATTGCCAGTATCTTGCGAAAAATGCTTCTATCCCTTAGGAGAAATTTTAGAGCGCTAAATCGGGACCTAATAAGGTCCTGATAAGGCCGTGTGAGGGCCTTGTAAGAGTAATAATATAAAAAGGCCCTTATAAGGGCATTATAAGAGTAAAATGTCTACCAGGATTGGTGACCATTCTACTCTCTCCATCCGTCCGTCCGTCCGTTCGTCTGATTTTATCAGCGATTTCTACCATCGGATTCTACCAGCGGAATCTATCAGCGGATTCTACCAGCGTATTCTACCAGCCTATTCTACCAGCCTATTCTACCAGCCTATTCTACCAGCCTATTCTACCAGCCTATTCTACCAGCCTATTCTACCAGCCTATTCTACCAGCCTATTTAACCAGCCTATTCTACCAGCCAATTCTACCAGCCTATTCTACCAGCCTATTCTACCAGCCTATTCTACCAGCCTATTCTACCAGCCTATTCTACCAGCCTATTCTACCAGCCTATTCTACCAGCCTATTCTACCAGCCTATTCTACCAGCCTATTCTACCAGCCTATTCTACCAGCCTATTCTACCAGCCTATTCTACCAGCCTATTCTACCAGCCTATTCTACCAGCCTATTCTACCAGCCTATTCTACCAGCCTATTCTACCAGCCTATTCTACCAGCCTATTCTACCAGCCTATTCTACCAGCCTATTCTACCAGCCTATTCTACCAGCCTATTCTACCAGCCTATTCTACCAGCCTATTCTACCAGCCTATTCTACCAGCCTATTCTACAAGCCTATTCTACAAGCCTTTTCTACCAGCCTATTCTAGCGGTGTATTCTACTAGTGTATTCTACCAGTGTATTCTACCAGCGTATTCTACCAGCGTATTCTACCAACGAATTCTACCAGCGGATTTTCATTTGTTCTGCGCTGTGCTCGTTCGTACACAAGATCGCGCCTCTATCCCGACCAATTTATCTTCGCTCTCGTTTATGCAGCATCCCCGCCGGACGACGTGGGCCACGGTTCCCGGTTCGCGCCAGAGCGGTGCATGATCGCTCGCAGTGTGCATTCTCCCGACACTAGCCACAGATAGATCTCTAGGAAGCGAGAAGCGACGGAGAACGAGAGTGTTCGAGGACGGAAGCGCGCGAGAATTCGCGCCTGCGATAAATCATCGCGAGCTGTTATAATACACGTCGCGAGCCGCCCTCTCTCCCACTATCCCTTCCAGCGTCAACGCACGTTCTACTTAAGGCCTGGGCAATTACGTAGTTTTAACGCGACGTTGATTATACTGATTATGCAGATTTAAAATAATGTAAATGCGAGGAGCTCGCGAACCGCGCGCGAACGCAGATTGGAACTTCCCGAGCGCGGAGTGTGGAACGAGTCTGATTAATACCGCGTATACCTTCGGGGTGTTTGATTCTTCGAGAGATTGTATCGTGTCATCGGGGGGGCGAAAAAATCAACAGCAGAAGAAAAAAAAAATAGAAATAAACAAAACACCGCGAGACGAGAGATATATTCTATGAATATGGTAATGGACTTTTGGTATACTGGAAGATTATCCGACGTCGGGCAGCGCAAATGACGTGTCCCGCTCAGCGGTACGTTGCGGCACGGAGAGATAGGAGTCGGGATGAAATTGCAGCCTGATCTATCCTGTATGCACCTAGCGAGATATCGCCTCGAGCTCAGTGGGGAACTTCCTCTATCGGTGAAAAATCAGCGTCGCCTTTTTGTCTTGTAATTGGGCTATTACGCGTGATTGTGCCAATAAAAAATAAACAATAAACAATGAACCCAGAAGGTCTTCGCTGATCCGGTTAAATCGGATAAATAAAAAAGGTTTGGCAATATCAAACTATGCTGCGATTGCGGATGGTGAAGGCAATATTTGGTCGATTGAAAGAGATATTTTGTCGATTGAACGAATATTTAGTAGTTTGACCTAATATTTAGTTGCTTCAGCGAATAGTTACTAGAATTGAACAAACATTTTGTTCAATCGACTATAAACATTTCCTTCGCCATCCGCAACCGCAGCACTGTGGATATTACCAAACCTTTTTTTCGGCGTATGGAAGAACAGCACTTCGCAAACTTGGGGAAAAGTCAATTTTGATCTCCGTATCTGGAGCTTCTCTGTCTCGATCTCGCGATAGAGGCGCGATACCGGAAACCAAGCTGGATAAGCTCTTGCGGTTTCTCGTACGGAACTCTCCGGCGAACTTCTCGGCCTCTTCGACTTTGGTGAAACAAAAATTTGAAAAAAAAATTAAAGTGCGCATGCACATGCATTCGGAGAACACGCAGCGCCTGTGCGATTCGCAGTGGACCGTCAGAATGGAGCGGCAGCTCGCTAAGAGGAAGAGTACACTGGAAGTGCACCGGTGCTGCACTTACACGCCGAGCAGCGGTAGATAGGCCAAGTGCCAGAAGGAATGTCAGAATTGCGTGGGAAGAGGATTCGCCGCGGCCGAAGAGAGAACGACCGGAGACCGCGGGGAGCACGAACGTTCACCGTTATTGGCAAAATGCTGAGCGGCAAATGCTGTCGATAACCGGTATTACATATCCGAACGGCTATTCGTCTATTTTTGTTTATTCGCGACGCTGTCGTGCCAAGACTCGGCCGGGTTGTCCGAAGCGTGGACGATAAGCCGCGGCACGTGCGCTCGATCGGTCTCTCGAGTCTGCGATCGCCTCGACCGAACAACTCTCGCGAACTTTGATCGGTAAAGGATAAAAATAGTCATTTATATGTTATTATTGAAAACTGACCCGGTATTTCATTTGTAATCTTCGAAATGTCTATAATGTCGTAAGTCACTTTAACCCTTTTATATTTTGGCCTCTCCGAAGTTAATAATACGGAACGGATACGGAACGAGCAGCTTGTCGCGGCTAGAGCGGAGTTGGAGAACCGGAAGCAGAGAGGTGAAACTCACTGGACGATTAAATTTCAACGCGGCGTTACGCGAGTGGGGGATATTAAATAATTATTAATATTTGTTTAGCGTAATTCGCATATTGTTGGCGGGTTAGCTATGCAAGTTTAAATTTATTTCTTTATTTATTTAATTTTAAATAAATAAATCTTTTTGCTCTCGAAATTTTATAACGAGACGTATTTTTGTTATTTAGGCATTTTATAAGACTTATTTTATTGTTATGTTTTCACCTTGTTCAGCGAATAAATTTACTTATTTCTGCGACGTACTCTCTCGATATGCTATTGTCTGTTTCGCCGATACGTTTACGTATCGGCGACTGTAATTGGGCCCAGTCCGTGATTATACCAATAGATAAGTAACTAAATAAATAACACAAAATGCTGCAAAACATACAAATTAATATTCCTGTCATAGACGAAGCAAAACAAACCTATCACCAAGTTTCTAATTCTGCAAAGTCGTGTTCCAAGCGCATCCATCGTAGATCGCTCGTGTAGCCTAATGATTCACGAGAGATTCCGTACTTTCGGGTCGAATGACCGAATGCACGATGGAACATCGTTGAGTCGCTCTGCCGAGACACGCAGGTAACTTCGCGTAAACTTCACGAAGAATCGCGCAGTCTCTCTCCGTGTGAGAGCAAAGGATCTAAGGAGAAGCCCTGTGGCTCTCTCTCTCTCGAGGGAGAAAGAGAGTCCCGAGAGTGCGCGGGGCGATGAGAAAAGTCCGGAGGTCGCAGACCTCTAAAGTAAGATCGGCAACGCGTGCGACCGGGGCAAGGGAGAGCGAACGAGCGCGTTTCTCGTCGATCTACGGCGCGGAAGAATGTGCTCGCAGCCGCGAGGAGACTCTCTCGTTGTCCTCGCCGTCCTCGTCCTCGTCTTCGTCGTCGTCATGCCGCGGTTGAGGCTTGACATGCTGCCTCTGGTCAGTCCCCGCGGAGTACAGCTACCAGTCAGGTTGAATGACGCGAACAATCTCTGTCTTGCCCCCCCCCCCCCCCCCGCCCTCCTCCGGCATAACGGAATCGGATTCATTACGGACACGCGATCGAGTTCGATGTCACTGCCGCCTCGCCGAAGCGAACATGCGAGCGAACAAATGCGCAAGAAATATCACATCTCCGAGAGTCACCGAGAGGCGACGGAAAAAAAAGGAAATGTGTATGTGTATCGGTGTAAAATCGAGAGGCGCAATGTCACGCGGAGCTGAACCCGCGGACTCGAGGACCGATATGGTCGGGACCGGTAGCGGACTCCCGATTTCTCCCAGTTGGCGATCTCGCGCCTCCGGAAGGAAGCTTTCGAGGTGTTGGATTTCGTGCGCGAAGAAATGAAGCTGACGATCGAGGCGTTTTATGACGGGGCCAACAACCGGAGGGAGAAATCTTTGAGTTAATGCCTCGATGACCCGAACTGCTGCAGGAACTGCTGTGCACTGAGAAAATAATTGTTGGGTTGCCTAAGGCGTGGCGAGATACGTTCAAGGGTGTTGTTTGGTTGGTACGAGAAAAGTGCTCGGTTTAAGCGACAAATTTTGCATCGCTTGAAGCAAATGATCGTTCAACAAAACAATGTTTTATTTGTACTAAACGAACAAGAGCCTTGAAAGATCGTTGCGACTTTTGGTTAATCCGACCATTTTCGCTTCGCTTTGCTTTTTTTTTTTCTCAGTGTAGAGAAACGAATCGGTCATTAGTGAAGAGCTGTATGCAGCTCCCTCATTGCATGCAATGTATGATAAAAGTGGTGAATATGGACCGGCGGATTACGCAAGTTAATGATAGATGGGCCGGCCATATTCACCTCTTTAATTTATAATATCCGCAAGAAGTGTAAGAGAAAGAAACTTTCTTCATCGTAAAAAGCGAGAATAAGTACACCGTTAAAAAATTGTAAATTTAATGCTCCGGACTGGGAGTTTTCATGCAAAAAGTGGTTCATTAAATTTAATGTACAATTGTCATGAAAAATTAATGGACTTTTAAAGTGAAATGGATGTAAATTATTGGAATTAAAGTATTTTTATAGTAAAACTAAAATAAATTATTAAAAGTAAAGCAGCAGTAGTAATTGTAGTTATCGGCAAAGTTTTGCCTGGTGTGATCATCGATACATGTAGGATAATATTAAAAGTATGTATTTGAATTTCTACTGCTAACGGGCCATCGACCAAAATCCTTCAGCCCAAGTAAAGTATTTCTAAAGTTTTTAATACACTGTACGTTAATTTTTTCATCGCAATTTTGCATGAAATTTAATACACCAGTTTAAGCGTACAAACTTCCACTACCAGTGCATTAAAATTTCGTACGATTTTTTTTTTACGGGTGTACTCATACGTTCCGGCGTTAAAAAATTTGAACAAATTCGATCCCAAGAGTACATTAAAGCGCAGCTATTCCCGACGACTCATCAGTCGGCCTCCGACCCCGTGGAGCGGAGACTACACGGCAGGCAAGGGGGAGCGCAAGTCGATGATCGGGAACTCATAGGTAACTGACTCGAGCCCTCCCGATTAAATGGCTTCGCGATGATCGACCCGCGATTGCGCTTTTCACGCCCGATGACACGGATCAACAAACTCGCCCGCTAATAACCGTGACTGAAGGCCCGGACGAGGCCGGTGAGCTTTATAATCGAGCCTCGGGGCTTATCGAGTGATTATTAAAGTGCGCACTGCATTAGTATGCGCTTGGCCAATGCGCCCGGTCTCACCGGGCTCATCCGCGACTGCCCGATAAGATTAACAGCGATGACTTGCATCGGCAACAACGACGACGACCGGAGAGATCTTTCCGATCAATGCGATACTCATCGTCGCTCGGGCTCGCGCAGAGTTGGTCGTAAATAAAGTCGCTTCGGTGTGCCGCGATCGCGAGGCTTCACGACTCGTTCGTCCGAGATGAATTCATGCAGTGATCGCCGACTGCGAATCGAAAGGGCGCAAGTCCCACGTAAGAGCGCAGGTTCTACGCACTTTCGATTCTCGTTCGTCGCAGCATAGACGGGGTAGACTCAGTTACATATCGCTTGGTGCAACCGATAGACCGATAGTGCTAAGAAATTCCATAGAAACTTTTCGTTTCGTTGCCGCAGACATAACGGCTCGACGGGACGGCGAAACGTATGGATGTCCGAGGGAATTCATTTGCCGCGTGTCGAATCGCAGAATCGTGCCGATGACTGCGTCGATTCAGGGATCAACGCACTCGCAGAGACAGAGAATGCGGCGAACGAACGTGCGCATTGGGAGAGATGAATTCGAGCTATTCGCTCGATATTTATTCGAGTATCTTATCCGTGCGGCCTCGATGATCGGGTGCTTGACCCCGTTTGCTCTCGGGATGATACGCACCCGGTGCACACTTCCATTAGGAGGTAGGATCAACGTGCCTGGGCGGCGTGCAGGCCGCGCTGTCGGAGTCGTACCTACGCCACGGTTGACGGGACTGATGACAATGGTTGAGCGAGTTGCAGTTGCGCCGACGGTACTCTCGTGCGGCCTTGTCCCACTTGGGGATGATGCGATCCATCGACCAACATCTAATATTAAGCCCGGCACCGCGACAGGAAATTGACTCTTTGCGATCGTCTTCTGAAAGAAGATTCTTTAGCCTGTACAGTTAACTCGTGGATGGTCGGAAAGATCCGGTGGATCTACCGGGGCAAAACGGGCCCGCTAGAAAATGAAGGCCGGTCGGATGAGCTCAGAGCTATGACTTGACGTTCAATAAAAACATTAAGTAACAAAAATGAAATTCGTAATAAGTATTGCGGAACGTCTTCCGAATGAAGATTCTTCGGCTTTGCAGTTAACTCGTGGATGCGAGAAAGGATCCGGCGGATGCACGGAGGTGACCGAGCCAAAACAGGTCCGATAAGAAGTGAACGGATGAGTTCCGAACTATAACCGTTGGATTTTAGAAAGTAAAAAAATCGTTATGATTATTCCGGGGTTCGAAGAGTCGCTCCATTTTACAATTTTTCTGAACTTTTGTTTTGACCCATTTTGCCCCGTATTTGCAGCTTAAAATTTTGTATAAGTTTCATTTGAAACAGCCTTTATAGATCAATTCTGATGACCCCGCGTAGGGCATTTTTATCTACGTTTGATAAATGCTCTTCTGGCTCACCGTGCAATTAGCGTATCAAGGACTTCGTACGGGGTTGCGTCCGAGTTGCGCGCAAGAGCTCTTTTCACGCACGATCAATCCGACGTAACGCTGATCAGCGAGTGTATCCTCCGCGATTCAGGATTTTCGACTCCTCCGCCGAGCCGGAGAGTTATCAATCATTGTATTTCCACGCCGAAACCCCGTTTCTTACGACGACAGCCAACACGCTGCCGGCATGCCTCGCTCAGGATTCCTGATGGGAAAATAATTGGCGAAAGTCATCCAAAGGAGGAGGAAGAAGGGACGATCGTAATTCCGTTTCTTTTCACGCGTAGCGGGTTTTGTACGTACGGTGTACATAAATGCGAGATCGCGTGCAACTAGTCGGTTGATTGGCACTGAAAATTGTGCCGGCAAGTCACTTGTTCCTCGACCTCGCCAAGGGCCTCCGTGATTTAAAACACACTACCGTATCGGGTGTATGGCTCGAGGAAAGTTTGCCGTGTAACAATTTCCACTCGCGCATCCCTAGTCACGATCATCATGGTCGGCGAATCAAACGACGCGCCGTCCACGTGCGTTCCCTCGCTTGGAACTTAAAAAAAAAAAAAGAACGCTAATTCTAGAAATCGGCCGAAGGGAACGATCCGTCAATGTCTCGTTTGATTGTGGAGAAAATAACGATTTAATTCCACCGCACGTTATCAAATAAAATACGGTATTCGGCGCAAATTTGCATGACCCGAGGTCACGCGAGTGGAACTATCGCGACAAACGTGTCGCGAATTACTAAGCCTCTTGAGCAATGTAGCTCGAATCTAATAGCGGACGGCCTTTGGGGCCTTCATTGAAATTCGAAAAAAAGCCTATCGATTTAGTTAAAATAAACAAGACAAATAAAGAATCGGAGGTAATTTTTAATCTACTCTTCACCGGTGATCACAAAACTATAAGTCATTTTAATATTATATTCGTGTTCAGTTTTAGGACAATAGTTCAAAATCAACGCAAGTTGGAGATACCATAGACATTAAAAAAAAAAATTCAAAATCCCGAAAAATCTCCAATTCGGCCTCGATCTTCATAAAAATTGAATAAAGAAACGTAACCACTCTACTAGTGTACCAAATTTCAATGGTACACTAAATTATTATTATTAAATGGCTATTTCAAGCCGTTTCCAACTTACAGTCGCTTTAAACAATGCGTCACACACACACACACACACACACACACACACACACCCACATACATCCGTACGCCAGGCAAAAGTCACATTTCTCGACCTTTCAGAGTGTTTTAAGTACTCAGACACTAAAATCCCGATTTTTTAGCCATATTTTTATTTCAAAAATATAGCTTCCTTTATAAAGAAGCACAAGGTCTTCAGTACAGTTCCGAACAAAATTCAAGGCCTCTCAGATTCTTCAAGGACGTAACCAGGATTCTTCTCCCAGAATTCCAAAGACCCGCTAGACGTAATGAATATTGATTTCATGTAAAAAAAAAAAAAAAAAAGATCGTTCATAAAGAACCTCTTGCCGTTCCCAAGGGACTCCTAGTCACGATCCTTCAGCGTGCGCGCGGCTCCGCATAGATTCTCTTTGTCGTCCATCTTCGACATTTCATCGTCCACCTCCCCTCTCGGCTACGACCCTTCGACGGAGGCATGCCGGACGGTTTGTCCCTCTCTCTACCCTGTTCCTCGCGATGCCCTCCTGCGAGCTACTGCACGAGATACGGTTCTTGCGATGCTTTCCACCTGTAGAACCACGTGCGTGCGATATAAATGCTGGCGGAGCCCTCGGCTCCGCGGCATTCATTCATGCAGGTGAGAGATGCTGCGAGTCCCCCGGCATCGGGAGGCAAAGCGGTGTGCGACCCGGTGTGTGCATGCAACGCTCGGCGCGGCCTTCGTGCGGGCTCCGAGCGCGAGGGAATTCCTCGGGTTTTGCGCTACGTGAAACGTGATGGTACGTGCGGTCTCGTCGCCTGCATGCGACCGAGTCCGGGTCGTTAACGCTTCCGTGGACAGACGTGGAAATTACTATAGCTAAGCAAGCACCGAGTTCGCGATGCGTTACGCACCATCATTCACCGAAGTGGATACGCGCGCGCGCGCGCACGGAGACTCGACAAGAGCGCGGGGATCTCGCGGCGGATTCTCAACGCTCAGCTCTTCGAGAAAGTGCTGACTCGTCGCCGCCGCCGTCGCTGGGCGCAAGGACAATGCCCATTATTACGAACTTTGCCCAGTTACGCGCGGGGACCGCGAGTCTATTGCGCAAGAGAAGTAGATCGAGCGGTCGTCTCTCCCGGGCGCGCCACATGCGATGAGCGCGAGCGACGGAGCAACCGAGAGCGGTGGATGCGCGGTTGGTGTGCGACTTCGGCGATCCCCAGAGTCAAGCCGAATCCTTCGCGGTCGGTACTTGGATGGGTGACCTAGCCGTGCGCTCAGCGGCGAGTTGGAACCGTTGAGCGTGAGGTCGAATGACGAGGATTGGTGCACGTAGTCGAAGTATCGAATACAAAGGTCAAGACCCAGTTGGAATGATCGGCTATATCGGCGCAGGTTTTCCGCGGCTTTCCTGCGCCCTCGTGCAAATGCGATACAGCATGGAGGGTTGGGTGATCCTTAAATTTTTAATGTTTTGAATTTTCTAGGGGCAGCCGTGTATTATGGTGAGGTATATAATAAAAATGCACTGTGCGAAGGATCCCCGATATTCATAGATGTTTGGAGGTCGCTACCGGCTATTTAAAAAAAAATGTATTTACCTAATTCTCTTCAACAACTGGAAAAAGAGTACTCGTTTCAGCTGTTGAAATGAATTAGGTAGATAAAATTTTTCGTTAATTCGTCAATAGAGATATTTTATACATTTCGACCATTCCGGGAATTTCTCAACTCCCTTTACCTTCGGTTTTTTTTTTATTTAAGTTTTATTAGAACAAACATATCTTTTCAAATGAAATATTTGGTTATTTTTCCTCAGCGGATTTTCACCCTTTATAACATTTTGTAACTATTTTATTTTACACCTCACGATAATGCCGCCTGGCGCCGAGAAAATTCAAAAATATTCAATGTAAGGACCACCCTAATAGGAAGTAACAGCGGCTGCGGTCGTGAACTTTACAAGTGATTGAGAGTCGACAAACATTGATACGAGAGTCCTAGGTAGATAGCACACAGAAGCTAAGCCCTTAAATGGCTGATAAGAAAAAAAAATCCCCGGCTCGCGCGGCCCAACCGACGACCATTTAGCCCTGGCACTGTAAAGTTCGCCACGTCTCATGGCCGTTTGATTCGAGGTAACGCGAAATTCTGAAAAATTTGACGAGCGATGCGGTAGCAAAGAAGAACTCGGGTAATGCGAGGCGTGCGAAGGAGGTCGTGCGCCGTAACACGTCCGTCCCGCGGTCCGTTTCGACCAATGCGATTTCATGATTTCTCGGAAGGTCGGTCATGCGTTGGTCTGCAAAGTGGAAAAGTCGTGTTCACGAATGCCGCATGCAGCCGATGATTGCAACGAGTGGAATTTCGAGCGTCGCGCACCCGGCGTTGTCGCAAGCGTCATTTGCGGCAATCGGTCGGAAATTCTCGCGATGGATGTTTCAGGCGTAATTTGGGTCTTGTGTGACGAAGCTAGAGAGATCTCCGCGGGCCGAGGGATATGATTCAGAGCAATCGAGGACTAGACGCGAAACCGTGGGCGGATCGACCCTCTTTCGACGGTATCGACTGTCGATGCGCTTAATAATAGATCGGCTCGGGGTCGATTTATTTATTCGCTCGGAAAGCTTTGCACCGTTTCGCGACGATACTTATTTTCGTTTCTCTGGGCGGTAAAAAATAACTTTGCGAAATTCGAGCGCCAACAAAATTTAACGGAAAGTAAATTCATTTTTCGATTTATATTTTTATTTGTCAATTGTCATTCATCAATGAAAAATTCACGTGATTTTTTTTTTACTGTATCGTCGATGAGGAACTCAGTCTTGCTTGAGATCGTTGCACGATTGATTCACGGAAATATTATGAATATATTGTGTCCGCCTTGTCCTAAAAGTATGCGGTAGCGTGCGCATGCGTGTGTGCGTGTTCGTGTGCGACGTCGCACGTTTTGACGGTGCGGTCGACGACGCGACGGGGCGCACACTACCCAATCACCGGAAACACCGGACGTGATCGGTGTTGGAAATATCATGGCGCCCGGAAACTGCCCGGGAAACCGGAAGGAGCCGGCCGCGTGTACGCGTGTCCCCCTTTATTTTTTTTAAACTCTTTGCGAAAGTAGGTTTCCAGGAACGATATTTTGGTATGGACGAGAGACCTTTCTTCGACCTTCGATAAAAAAAAAAAACATCCATAAAGAAAACCAAAGAAATTGATAGAAATCGCCGTTCGTCTAAATACAATAAAGTATCCGTTATTTCAAAGGAAATTTAATTTTGGATGAGATGTAAAAAAAAAATGACCAAACAGACGTGATAATCTTTCAACAGCATGAAAAAAAATTTAACGATATTTTACAGAGCCAACTACAATCGATCGCATTGATCACTTCGAGTGCAGGTAAATGTCGTAGGCGATGAAAGATTCGCCGCGCTAACTTCCTACCTCGTCTCCTTCTTCGTCCCAATTCGTCCCTTTTTTTAACTCATTGCGAAAGTAGGTTTTCATGAACGATATTTCGACCTTCGATAACACAAATCTCCATAACAAAAAATTGATAGAAATCGCCGATCGTTACAAAAAATATATATATCCGTTACTCCAAAGGAAACATAATTTGGATAAAGTGTAAAAAATGTTTTTACAATGTTCAAGCAGATGCGACAACCTTCCAACGGCCCAAAAAAAAAAAGCTCAATACAAATCTTATAAAGCCAACGACAGTCGATCGCGGTCGATCGTCGGATAGGTAAATGTCGGGCGCGATTGAAGATTCGCCGCGTTAACTTCCTACATCGGCTCGTTCGTCGTCCCAAGTCGAGTGAGGATGAGAGAGCGAGGTTAATAGCACTTCAAGAATACTTGGCGAGTTATGCGCTCTGCCAAATACTCAACGTTAAAATAGCCACAGGGGCTACTAGAATGCATCACGGCGGTGTCGGCTTTAGTGCCGTCGAGGCGATAGAGAGCTCTCTCGCTCTCTCCGTCCCGCCCTCTCAGTCCCAGGCCGAGATCCCACCCGATGATGTTTTCCGAACGCGTGTCGCGCCGCACTTTGGGTCAAATCCGTGAATCCGAATGTATAACGGAGAGTCCCCGAAGCCTCAAATGGTTCCGTCACGAGATATCCGAAGCGAAGGTGTTTTTAGCATAAGTGCGAATCCCACGGAGCCTGAATCGGTCGAGCAGGTGGCAGATATTAGCATCCCCTCCGCGCCTCCGCCCCCCCCCCCCCCCCCCACGCGGTAAATCTCCGAGTGCTCCGCGCTCTATAAGTAATGCCCGGTTAATCAAGAGGCTTCTATTAGCGGTCACAAACAGACCGAACGGACATCGCCGGCCGGATAGAAATAGAAATAGAAGCCGCGGGGCTACCCGCCCGAGCATCCCAGCCGCGGCATCGCGATGAGCTTCCACGTCGCGGTTAGGTCGTGTTTCTCACGTTCCGCGGATGAATCACTCGACGGGGGAGCCTCGTCGGCACGATTCCGTCGTCGTCCACCTTGCGGCCGGCCGCGGAGCCCGACCGGTGCACCATCGTCGCAAGTGCAAATGCATATCGCTCAACGTCCGCGCGGCGACCGCTCTCGCTAGTGTCTCGAGGTGTTCCATATAGCGGCGATGCGGCGTTCCGCGCGGGGCGGGCTCGCGATCGCGCAGGGAGAGACGAGAGACAGCGGTGAGGAGTCATCGAGATCCGCGGACTCTCCTCGAGAGCGTAGGGAGTCGGAGCCAGAGAGTGAGAGAGAGAGAGAGAGAGATATCTTCCTCGGCTGATCTATGCTCGGCTCCGGTGGGTCGCGCGGGAGAGCGCGTGGATTGCCGCCGAGTCGTTGAATCATCCGGCTAAATGCGGTTGCGTAATTTTAGGCGGAAAACTAGACGATGATAGTATCCATGAGAAATTTCTGAAGCCCGAGAGATATAGACCCGGTTGCACGTCCTATTTAGGCACGCGGATGGTCATAGGCGAGAGCTTACCGGTGGGCCGGTGAGGACGATGACCAAGGAGGCCGACACGCGCCTCGGCGAATTCCTCGCGGCGCTTGACTCACGCGATTTATAAATGGAGTACCGAATTAATATAGCATAATCCCGGAGGCCGCCTCGTTGGAGCGGTGGCCGATCGCTCAGGGGAAACAAAAAATAGGGAATCTTCGACGATGAGTCCCGGGACGATCGCATTCCTCTCGGGATGGCTCCGAAAGGCGAACTCGCGGCTCTCATCCTTCGGTGCGGCGTCTCTCACTGGATTTTCCTCCGTAGGATTTCTCTTTATGAGGGAGTTTATATCGGGAGAGTTTGTATACGCGTATATAGGTAACAGACGGTGCGTTCGCGGCGGGCGCCAGGCGAGCGCAGCCTCCCTGCATCTCGATAGAGAAGACGCATTGTATATTCCCGCGGGCTCGCGCGCAGGATGTACTTCGCGGATGCTGGGAATGTGTGTATATACGCTGGGCGTCAGTCACGGGGAAGCCGGAGACTCATCTTCCTCTAACGGAGACGGAGGAATCGAGAAAGATGGAGCAACGGCGAAGAAGTCGATCTTCCTCGTATCGTTCCCCCCTTGGCTTCGTCTTCCTCGACCGGAGCAACAACAACAGCAACGCCGTGCGCGCGTTGCACGCTCGGCCGAGGAGGAGCGAAGCTTTTTAACCGAGTCCATACGCGGGGAGAGTGATTCAGACGTGAGATATTCTCGGCGATCCATGGCGCCACGGTGCATCCGACTCATGCGGCACCGGCTTGCCCCTCCGCCCCGATGCACTTCCTACGGAGTGCGGCGTACATGCGGCTGCAACGCCCGGTTGAATTAATAGGAAAGCCCCGAGTGATAGAAAGCCCGCTGCGACACCCGCGACGTCGCGACTCTCGGGACGGTGCGTCCGTCTCCCGGCACGATCTCGACAACCCTCCGGACGGGAATCGGCGCATCGCTCGTGTCGGGGTTGACACGGTTCGGGGGGGGGGGGGGGGGGGGGGGGGGCAGCGAACGACGGGACGATCGCATCGGATAAGTGGAGGATAAAGGATTCTCTTTGTTTTTGCGAGGTTCGAGCTTCTTCGGATGAAACGGCGAGTTCACGGGGTGAAGACGACACGCGAGGAGCTCTGGCGAAATACCACAAATTGTGACTCAGGATGACCGTGGTACAGTAGAAGCCCGTTTATACGAGGTAATATGTGGAGAGCGTACTACGTGGGATAAGTGAAATCAGACGGATAACCCGAGTAGAGATTTTCGGGCGTTACCATTGGGGCCGGGCCTGGTTCGGAGGTCTGACAAGAGTCTGACAAGGCCTTAACAGGATCGATGTAATGCTCGAAAGTTTCTACTCGGGCACATACATACATTTTGTCAGAGTTTTCCGTATTATCCGAGGGCTCGGATGGGTTGCGTGCCGCGGATAAGGCGGAGACTCGGTTGATCGAAGGTCGGATAAGCGAGGTTCTACTGTAGTTCCCATCTAAGGTATTTTTGGTCAATTCGCCGTCTTTTGCAGGATGTCAATCCACACGGCTGTTTTTAAGGGTTTGAGTTCGGAAACGTACAGTGAAATTCCGTGAAATTGAGAGCGAAAATATTTTTAAATACCGCGCGCTCATATCTGGTGTTGAGAGAGCCGCGACAGGGCAAAAGTCGAAGTTGGAGTAATAGAGAGGGAGAGCCGAATTCGGGTACGAGCTCTGAAATCGCGATAACTTCGGGGACGTCGCGCTAGAAGGACGACGTGTACAATATTATTTCTCCACGGAAATTAGCGACCTGTTCCTCGTGTTGGACGTCCCGATTGTGCCTGGCTGAGATTTTCTACAGACGAAGGAAAGTGGGGGAGACTGCGAACCCCGGAAGAAAATAAAAGATCCAACGAGGTAGCGTGCCGAAATCGAAGTTGAGTGAAATTTGAGTGTCTTTTATTACTTTCTTCTTTCGATATTGGATTGCGTTGACAATCAAGTCACTCCCTGTTCATGGAGAAGGATTTTCTGTGCGAAAATATGTTGTAAGATATATGATGACGTTGAGGCTGGAAGCAGAATTTGCTATATTCTTTTTGATTAATTTTATCAGTTACTTTCCATCGCCAAAGTTATAACGTGCAGCAAGAGAATTGGAAGAAATTTTAATTAATAAATATCATAACTGGTACATTTTTCATGATTTCTTCACGTGTGATCGTATGTGATTCTTTTAACTTATTAATTGAATACAATTCTTAATGGGAACCATTTTATCTGTCAACTAAATAAAAATATATCTTCCTCCACGTCGTTTTTAACTGTTCATGTTATATAAAGTATACAGCAAAACTATCCTTCCATTTTGCTACCAACCGTTTTCCTTGATAAAAATAAAAATAAAAAACGATGCCCAAATCACCGGGAATTACCCTATCCGAATACCGCTCAAAGATCCTTCGACGTTCCGCCTCACGGAAGCAGAACGCGTCCCTGGTGAGTCTCATAAGCTAAAGAGAAACGCTCCTCGCCAGGCCCGAGTCATGCGACGCACGTGCTCCTTGGAAAGCGTTCCAGTTATCTACGAAAGGAAACAAAAAAATATCGTCTCGAGAACCCTTGCAGGCCGGTCGCGTCGATGCAACCAGGAAGGAGCCTCTGCATGGCCCATTGATTAGTCTCCAGGGCTGTACTTTGCCCTCAGCGTGTATCCCGCTTTCCCTGCCTCGCCCTGAAGAGGCACGTTGCGGACGCATGGCTGCCTTTCGACGAGGGCTTTCCTATCGCCGAAGGAATGTTTCGAGTTAGCCGACCGCGATGCGCCGCTTTATTTAGGTGTTACGGCAGGTCCTCGAGCTTCTCCGGCCAGTTATGCTGGCCGGCATGCCAGTGCGCTCGAGTGCCGAAGAACTCTGTCTGCCGTCCGGGCACTCTTTCCTTATCTCGAGCGATGCTCCCGAGCGCTCTCGTCCGCGCGTACACGTCATAAAGCACACAGACAATTTTCGTCGAGCGAGAACGGCCGCAGCACGTGCTACGGATTAAGCCGTATCGTCCGTATCGCCGAGGATACGAGAGATATCTCAGTCCCGACTCATCCCTGATTCTGGAAAATCTCCCGACTCACCGGATGCGCCGGGATTTGAGCTTGCCCGTTGATGGACCCGGTCTGCGAGCTTACGAAAACATCGCCGGCCCGTCGACTGACATACGCGAACTTTCTGCGCTGGTGCACGAGCCCGTTTGAAGAATCTTCAAGCGAACGTACACGAGACCAGCGCACAGGCTTACCTTTTAAAGGCTTTCAACCCCCGCTTCTCGGCGAGAAGACACGCCTCGACGATGCCAAAAGGTTCTCAGTCTGACGGACTTTGGGATTTTTTCTTTCGCGTCTTTGCCGCAAGACCTTCGAAAGCTATTCACGGACATAAATAAATGACATAGGGTAAAAGTGGGGAATATCGACCGGTCCATATTTCATTGATTTGCGTGTTAATCGGGGTAGTCCATATTCACCACGTTTATCCTAAATAAATAAGATACAAAATCACTTATAAAATGGTCAAAACGCAAAGTTACAGTGGTATTATTTAGTTTTCACACAGTAACAGATTTTGCGCTGACGAATGTATGAGGCACTTCTGTTCGCTTAAGCTCGGTCCTGCCTAAAAATATAAATACTTATGTAAATTAATATACGAATTAATGAATTATGTGCAGTAGAGAAATTTCGGTGCAATTGGATTGCACCGAATAATTGAACGTGAGTCGGGCAATTTCGCATGCGAGTTGAAAAGATAAACGAAAGAGAATTGAAAAAACATAAACGAAGGATCACTTTTATTGACAACCTCTATCCGCCCGGCGTTCTGTCCGACGCATAGACAGGCGGTGGATTCTCCTCTCCGCGAACTTCACAGAGCGATAGACGCGGGAGCGAAACTCTTTGACACGAGCCCGAAAGATAGAGCGGCGGAGCAACCAGAATAAATGCATTTTTCCTCCTTTGACGCGGGGGGGGGGTCGTTTTCGCTCCGCCATCCACCATCAGCAAGCTGTCCCATCGTATCGCGATAGTAGTCTCAACAAAGAGAGGGGTGCGGAGGGGGTGCTGCATGTTCAAAACATGCACACGTCGTGCAGTGTGCAGTGTGTGCTCGACGCGTTCCGAGAAGCTCATATTTTTCGAGGCGGAGATAGTGCTGCAGTCCATTTCCGGCAGAGGGGCTCGCGGTGTGTGTGCCATGAAAGAGAGAAATGGGCGAGGCGCACTGCTGGATTTATATACGCGAGGAGGCTCGTCAAAAGCCCGAGCGAACAATGACGAGACTCGTTGGCTCCAAAAAAAAAAAAAAAAAAACCTACGAAACCTTCCATCCCAACTCCCTTTCCGTCCTCTTTCGTGCACCGCATACCTCCGCGTGATAATTATTGTTGTCAGTTTTTTTTCAGCTTTTGATAAAAATTACTTGGCGTTCTTCCAGCATCAATATCACTATTGTCATTCATCCTCGTTTTTCCATCCCGAAGAGAGGAGTTCATTAAGGCCCGGACAAACGCTCGTCCGAGACTATTGTGCTGGATATCTAATGAAACTTAATTGCCCCCGGTCGTTTATTCGCTATGTGTGCCGGGTGAAATTAAGATTTAGATAGCTCGGCGGTCGAAGGGCGGCGGGCAATATTGGTGAGTGAACTTTGCGCGGAAGCCCACCGCGATAAATAAGGGCCCGCCCCTACGATCGCGCCGTCGGGCTGAATGGCCCATGTGCGGCCGCTGTACTTTGCAGGCGCAGAGGAGAAACACAAACACGGGGCAAAATGGATTGTTTTTACAAATTTATTTTCGCGCGGCATGCAAAGTCCTCAACGGTCTCATCTGTGACGGAGCGCATTGAACACTTTTGCCCCGCTTTTGCCTCAGCTCCCTTCTCTCTCCAGGGACCTCGAAACGTTTCGTCGGGCAATTCCGGTAAGGAGTATCCCACGCGATAGGCATTGAAGCCAAACCGTCGAGTGTTTGTAGTCCGTGCGAGCAGCCAAGCCGCAATACAATCGGCTAATTCGTGAACGGGGCGAACAACCCTTGTGCGTTCCCTCGTGACTTAACTCTGCACCGAAAGCTCATCCAGCCGCACAGAAACGTTTTCAAAGGATGTTACAATAATGGGTGCAATGTCGCTGCAACTACGACATGCGGGTACGAGTGTGCGCGACATTGGCTGGAGATCTACGATGGATTGCCCTAAGATCGCGACGTCGGGACTGAATGGTCCATCTGCGGCGGCTGTAATTAACAGGCCTAGAGGAGAATCACGAACATGGGGCAAAAGGACCATCTTTACAAATTTCTCTCACGCGACATGGAAAGTCCTCAAGAGTTTCATCTATGACGGAGTAAAGTAGGACCTCACTTGTCCGACCTTCGATTAAGCGAGCCTTCGCGTTATCCGAAGCACCCGACTCATCCGAGACCTCCGCGTTAACCGAGATGCAGACTCGTATAATACGGAAAACTCGGATAAAACGGATACAAGAGCAATGCTCACGCGCGGAATAATCCGTAAAGGCAACTTCGTTGCATTCGCGCTTAAACTTGTGCAAGTTTGCTTTATATTGCGAGCCGCAAATACAAGAGTTCAGATTTTAGAGTCAATGGTTTATGTTTATATGTCATTAATGTTAACTAACGAAATTACAATTATATTAAAAAATAACTGAATTAACTAATAAGGTAAGTGTTTATGTGAAGTGGTTTTATTTTTAAACATATATAATGGTAGTACAAGTTTGAATTGAGTATGTTATCCGTGTTATCCGAGATTTCACTTATCTGACGAATGCTCTCCCCACATTACCTCGGATAAGCGGGGTTCTACTATACATGGATCAATTTTGCCGCAGTGTACCATTTTTTCCCCCTCTTCCTCATTCTGTCCTGCTCCAGCTCTCTTCTCTCTCCAGAGACCTTAATACGTTTCGTTGAGCAATTCAGACAAGGAGTATCCCACGCGGTACGCACTGAGACAAAACCGTTGAGCGCTTGCAATTCATGCGAGCAACCAAGGCGCAACACAATCGGCTAATTCGTGAACAACCCTTGTTCGTTCCCTCGAGACTTAACTCTGCACCGAAAGCTCATCCAGCCAAAAAAAAAAAAAAAAATGTCCAAAGGATCTTACACTAATCGCTGCAAAGTCGCTGTCGCTTCGACATGCTGCGAGCAGAGTACGCAAAATTGGCTGGAGATCCGCGATGGATTGCCAACGAGCTACCGATGCGGTTCCGGGTGTGCGACTGGCAGATCTTGGCACCCGAATTTACGGACCGGTCGAGTTTCGCAACCGCTGGCAATATGTTCGCGTCTGTCAGTGAATTTGTAAGAGTTGATTAGTCTCATCGGACACATAAATTCACTGTCAGCCGGCGCAAACTCTCGCCCAAGCCCGGGGCGAATTTGCGTTCGTCGTGTAGGGTGTAATTCGGGATTCGTGACTCCTGTATCGTCGCCACCGCTGTGCAACAATCGTTTCTCTGGCAACCACTATAAACAGCCCCTATATTCGCCCCTCGGGCCTAACCACCCTTCCTCCTGCTGCACAAACACATGCACACTTCTGCTCTCAATGCCGAGTGCATAACCAGTCGAACAATGTTATATGGAAGTGTCATTGCTCATGCATCGCCACGTGGTCATCAGCACGGAAGAAACTAAGTCGAGGGTCGGCTTGGACTGGAGGGAATCCTTTTCACGGTAGTTCGAGCGCGTTTTTCCGACTACCGGTGAGGATACGACTTTCCGGTTGACTAAAGCATCGACCATTGATCATTGGGCGAAGGACTTTCTCTTATCGGAAGTTTTGTATTTCCGAAGTGGGATCGACCATCCGAGATGTCGCAGACACGTGTGGAACTGTTCATTGTCCAATCGTTTTCATGCCGGTAGGAAGAACGAAAGAATGTCGGCCAGCCAAGGCCGACTACTTGATATGTTAACTACGAATTCTAGCCGTTTACTCTACGAACCTATCGGCAGTTACTGGTTATTGACTATTGAAATAAAAGTTTCGTCCGGCCATTGCCCATCAGGCGCGGGCTTGTGAGCCACGAATTTTAGAAAGATTCTATCTGACAATAAAAGGAAATTGTTTAAATAACATTTTCCACAGCCCATTTTTCTCATCGTGTTTCCGACTACCGGTGAGGATACGACTTTCCGGTTGAGTACAGTATCGACCATTGATGATTGGGCGCAGGACATCCTCTTAACGGAAGTTTTATATGTCCAAAGATCGACCCTTCGAGATATTGCAGGCACGTGTGGGGCTGTTCATTGCCCATTGTTTTCATGGTGGTAGGAAGAACGGATGAATGATGGCTGGCTAAGACCGACTATTGTTTATATCACTGTTAAAAAAAATGGAAATTTAGTGTACCGGACTGTAACTTTTTATGCAGACTGATTTAATGTACAATTGTCGTGAAAAATTAATGAACTTTTAGAGTGAAATTAAATTAAATTATTAAAAGTAAAGTGTTTCTAAAGTTTTTAATATACTGCACGTTAATTTTTCATTACAATTGTACATGAAATTTAATATGCGAGTTAACTCTGTAAACCTATCGGCAATTAGTGATTATTAACAGTAGAAAAAAAAGTTTGTCTATCCGGTATTGCTCATCTCGCTTGGTACACTATAAAAAAAAAAATCTGAATTCAATGAAACTGGAAGTTTTTGTGCAAAAAGTGGCACATTAAATTTAATAAACAATTGTAATGGAAAATTAATATACTTTTTCATTGAAATTAAAGTAAATAAAAAAAGAGAGTATTTCCAATGTTTTTAATGTCCTGAACATTAATTTTTCATCACAATTATACATGAAATTTAATACACCACTTTTTGCACAAAAACTTCCAGTTCAATACATTAAATTTCATACGAATTTTTTTTTTTTTTTTTTTTTTTACAGTAAGATACGAGCGAGTCATTATTTTATTAAAAAAAATATCAAACAATAACGAGAAATTTTCCACAGGCCATTTATACGCGATGCGTCTCCCATATGCCGTTCGCGCGCCGCCTGTGTGGATTATGTCGCGAACAAACACATAAATCCCCATGGGAGAAGCGACAGTCGCGATTTAACTGTAACACAATCGAGCTGAAAGGCCGAATGGCGCGGCGCGAGGGTGCAGCCCCGAACAGAAGCCCGCGATTTCTGCGATCTGTTCAGCTGCGGCATGGAAAAGGCTCGTCCCAGTGTACGCGCGTCTGGGTCCGTGATACACTTTATGCCAGCCGAGTTTAATTAAATTCATGGCCCCCGGCGGTGACGAGACGCAAAGAAAAGCTCCCCTGCCAGACCGGGCGTCCTAAATCATCCGGCAGTATAATTTAAATGGACGGTGTATCAATTACCAGCTCGTTTGCGCACATGGCAAAATTAATAATTCAATTGTGTGCGCCACTCGCTGAGAAACTTAATCCCCGATATTTACGGTAGTCGCGCTTTCGGAACGATAAATACCAGAACTATTTATTTTCTCTTAATTTACGAGGCAGGTAGTTAGGATGTACAGGCGTACCGACCCGGCTCGGGACGGCGAAGGGTCGGTCGCGCCCGTTTCTCTACCTCGCAAATCGGCGTCGTTGGGGGCTGCGCGGAAAAACGTCTTTCCATAAATTCCAAGAGTGGCCGAAAATCCGGTGGTCCGAGAAGCGAGGAGCGAAAGTCGTTCTACCGTAGGTGCCTCGTTCTCTCGAAGATTTCCGAAGCGACTACAATGGAGCGACACCCTGCGTCGGATAATCTCTAACGTAATAGCCCGCCATACCTCGACTGGATCTTCTTCCCCTTTTCCCGGAAAATCACTCCCGACGGAGCACCGCCGGTCGCACGGAAAACGTTTAAGCGCCGGTTCGAGGTGATGACGAAAAAAGAAAAAACCTGTAAATAAGATCAGTCGAGTTCCGACTTGGTACTTCGCGGAAGCAATAGAGGATCGTGAGGAACGATGAGCTGATTCGTGAGATCGCGTTGGGGTCGAACATTCCGGAATGATACTTGGAAAATATATCGACGGAAAGTGGAACGGAGCATTATTTTCCGTTTTCCTGCTCTGGGACAGTGCATACATGTGGAGGGGAGAGCGGAGCAAAATGGGTCAGTGCGGCGAAACGCAATTTTCCAATCATTTTTCGATGCCCCATTTTGCCCCATCGATACATCCTGAATTTCTACCCCCGTTTTGCCCAACTGTCTCATCCAAAAATTATCAGAAAATTGGGTGTTGCCGCACTGTTCCGTTTTGCCCCATCGATACATACGGATTTTCTATGCCGTTTTGCGCAACTTTCCCATCCAAAAATTATTGTAAATTTGGGTTTTGCCCCACTGCCTCATCCAAAAATTATTGTAAAATTGGGTGTTACTGCACTGTCGCGTTTTGCCCAACTGTCCCATCCAAAAATTATTGTAAACTTAGGCATTGACCCATTGTCGCGTTTTGCCTAACTGTCCCATCCGAAAATTATTGTAAAATTGAATTTTGCCCCACTGTCGCGTTTTCCTAACTGCCCCATCCAAAAATTATCGGAAAATTGGGTGTTGCCACACCGTCCCGTTTTGCCCCACCGCTATATCCAGATTTTCTACGCCGTTTTGCGCAACTTCCCATCCAAAAATTATTGTAAATTTGGATTTTGCCCCACTGTCTCATCCTAAAATTATTGTAAAGTTGGGTTTTGACCCATTGCCGCGTTTTGTCCAACTATCCGATCCAAAAATGATTGTAAAATTGGGTGTAGGCGTTTTGCCCAAATGTCTCATCCAAAAATTATAGTAAACTTGGGTTTTGACCCACTGTCGCGTTTTGTCAAACTGTCCCATCCGAAAATTATTGTAAATTTAGATTTTGCCCCACTGTCGCGTTTTCCTAACAGCCCCATCCAAAAATTGATCGTAAAATTGGGTGTTGCCACACTGTTCCGTTTTGCCCCACTGTCCCATCTTGCCCCGCTCATCCCTACCTACACGTACACGCGACGATGTAAATTTGAGACCACACGTAATATTTCCAAAGAGCGGACTCTATATCTTCGGTGAGACGTGTAGCCCGGGCAAGTAGTGCATTTCGCTCGATGTGAATCGGCCATCTGTTGCTCTCCACGGCTATTAAAAGTTCTCCCTCTTTAAACGGACGTAACTCGAACCCGGGGGGGACGGGGCATTTTACTAGCCTTATATTACCCGACTTGGTTCGCTCTTTTTTTTTTCTCGATTTTTTTTCCTCCCCTCTCCGTGTCGTCTTCTTCCTCGTCAGCGTCGCCCGGAGCGACCTCTTCGGCAAATGTTTTCGCGACGAGATATAGTCGCCGTTTCGCGGCGCTCACGTCGGATTGTGTCGGGGGGAGGAATCGCGGCGCGGTGGCGAGCGCTGCGCGAGAGTGCACTCTTCGATTCACCGGACTGCTATCTCGCACGGTGGAAGGATTTCATTGAAATCCCCGGGTGCACGAGAGTCCGCGTAGTAAATACGAGCATTCCACCGGCGGTCATAAAAAGGACGTAACAGCACGGGGAAACTCGACGGGGTTTTCTCCGAGGATCGCGCCGGGTCCCGACGCGGTGGGAGAGCTCGCCTCCCTCGAGTACCCCATCTCGCCAGGGTATACGAGCAGAAAATCCTCCGTTTACGATGCCATAATTAATAACGATGCGCATTGGAGTTAGCGAAGGGAAACGGATTGTTATGAATGAAACGAATCGATCATACGGACGTTGATCCATTAATCGAGGAACTGCAGGTCGTTTAACCGCGCATCTGCAGGATGCGCAGAAGCTTCGCGGGACGATGAATTTCCTCGCTGTGGATACGAATCGGATAGCAGTTTTGGCCCGAAGTCAAGACGGAGATTTGCAATTGGCGAGTTTCTTTTTTCTTTCTTCCTTTGTGGAATCGAACGTCTTCGCGAACTTCGCCAGCTTCCAAGCGAGCAATCATTTTTATGGATATATATATATATATATTTTTTTTAGATATAAGGAAAAATAGTGGAGCCGGTCAAGCGACTGTCGACGATAAAGCATCAACTCGTTGAAAGTTAATTTTCATTGGTAAACAAGTGGACTCGCCGGTTCGGCGTCGGTGTCGGGGACTCTTTGGCTTTGCGCATACCAAAATCGTCGATGACATCGTCGATCGGCAAAGTTACCTCCGCCGGGCCGGCGAGTTGTTGTTCCGCCGGGCGGGAACCGATATCGTTCGGGCCGCCGGGCCGGTTGACTAAAAATCGTTGGCTCGTGAAGAGTTCCGCAAACTGGTTCCCTAAAAATATCCTCGTGCCTCCGGGAGGCTGGGAGAAGGTACGAGGCGGCGTGCACGAATTGCATTAGACTTTGAGATTCGCGCACGGCGAGCGCGCGCGCGCGCGCGCGCCAGAAGCGGCAACAGCAAAACCACCGTGAGCAGCGGCCGCGCATGAGAACAAAAAGGATCGCAAAACTAGTTTCTTTGCTCGGAGAAACTCCTCCCTACCTCTTTCTCTCTCTCTCTCTCTCTCTCTCTCTCTCTCTCTCTCTCTCTCTCTCTCTCTCTCTCTCTCTCTCTCTCTCTCTCGATTTCTGCCTCTCCCTCTCCTCCTCTCTCGCATGTTTTGAAATTTAAATTGCGACTAGCAACACTTGCCATTGCTGCGGGCTTTGCTCTAGCGGCGAGCTGAACGATATTGCTACTGTGCGCGCACCGCTCAAAGAACCCTCAGGAATTACAAAATTCCACTCCCGTTGACCTCGACGTCGTACTAGTTTTCGCTTATTTTTCATTTTCATTGTTTTCAGCTCGTATCGAATTCATTGATCGAAATATAAATTCTTTCTAATCCCTTCCTACGTAGAAGTGTCCGCGAAAATGACGCAACAGGCGCACCGAGAAAGTAATGTGAGCAAAGTTTCTACATTCAGACAGTAAAAAATAATTTCGTAAAATCGGAATAGGAAGTTTCGTAAAAGTAGTTTTGTTAGATAAGTGACAAACTTGTTTGTTTAGGTTCGAATACACAAACCTGTCAGTTTGTTTCCCGTTTTCTTGTTTTTACTTTTGTTTGTAAAGCTATAGTGCGATGGTGCGATCGGAAAACAAATAAATGAACAATTGTGGTCATAATTTTTAGTGTACCGGACTGTAACTTTTTATGCAGACTGATTTAATGTACAATTGTCGTGAAAAATTAATGAACTTTTAGAGTGAAATTAAATTAAATTATTAAAAGTAAAGTGTTTCTAAAGTTTTTAATATACTTCACGTTAATTTTTCATTACAATTGTACATGAAATTTAATATGCGAGTTAACTCTATAAACCTATCGGCAATTAGTGATTATTAACAGTAGAAAAAAAAGTTTGTCTATCCGGTATTGCTCGTCTCGCTTGGTACACTATAAAAAAAAATCTGAATTCGATGAAACTGGAAGTTTTTGTGCAAAAAGTGGCACATTAAATTTAATAAACAATTGTAATGAAAAATTAATATACTTTTTCATTGAAATTAAAGTAAATAAAAAAAGAGAGTATTTCCAATGTTTTTAATGTCCTGAACATTAATTTTTCATCACAATTATACATGAAATTTAATACACCACTTTTTGCACAAAAACTTTCAGTTCAATACATTAAATTTCATGGGAATTTTTTTTTACAGTACGATACGAGCGAGCCATTATACGTTTTCTTGTTTTTACTTTTGTTTGTAAAGCTATTGTTTGTAAAGCTATTTGTTTGTATAGTGCGATGGTGCGGTCGGAAAATAAACAAATGAACAATTGTGGTTATAATTTTTCTACTGTGCGCTACTGTGCGCGCTCCGCGCAAAGAACCCTAAGGAATGGCAAAATTGATGAATGGCGCCTGTTGATCTCGACATCCTACTAATTTTCGTTTATTCCTCATTATTTTCAGCTCGTAGCTAATTCATTGATAAAAATGGAAAGAATCTTTTTCCATCTCTTCCTCTATAGAAGTGTTCGCGAAAATTCGGCGTCCCGCGAGAAATAAATTTTTCGCGTGTCCGTCCTGCGATCCAGTCTCGGATTCTCCGACTCGTAGCCCAGGTTCCAGTTTCAGGTTCAGTCTCACTTCAGCTTTAGTCCTGTTCAGTTTTCCTTATTTTGAATTCCACCTACGTTCTGCCAAACACTGACTCTGGTGACCTGACTATGCAACAACTGAAGCACAAGAATAACGTCACTTGTGCAATCGTACCCACATTCCTGCAAAGACACTTCGTCCCGTGAACTCAAATAAAACAATATAAAATAAAATAAAATGGCACACCGAGATAAAAATACGGGAAAAGGACCTACATTAAACCTGGCAATTGAGACGTGTTCCAGAATTCTTCAAAAGTCGTCCGACTCAAAGAACAGTGGCTGCACCGAAAAGCTACAGCGATAATTTCCATGCGCTTTCGGTAATTGTTTTTTTTTTTTGTCACTGAAAACATCTTTAGCAGGACTCTTAAGTGAAAAGCTTTATCCGAAAAGCCTTACGCTCATCAAAATATCCTGAGGTATAAAAAAATTCCCAAAAAATGATGTGCGCGCGGTTCTCGGTACGGTCTCCGCGGTGCGTCGCGATCTCGGAATCGGACGGGAAGAGCGCGAGGAGTCGAGACCGATCCGTTGGAGTGTCGGTGGACGTCGAGGATGTTGCAGTGGCCCGGTATAGGCAGAGGTGTACTTTTACTGTATAACCGCGGTAAATTCTATCCCGTGGCTTCACCGCGCCGAGAGCTACGACCGAGTCCAGAGGGATAAAGGCTGGGTTTCGCGATGGTGTCTTGGTGGAGGAAACACTGTAGAACCGTACGTAACGCGGTCGTGTGTTGGTTGCCCCGGTGGAAGAGCCCAGAGTCGGTCTCGTCCGTTCTGTCGATCGGCGCTCTCTCGCTCTCTATCCTTTCGCTTCGTTTCTTTCTTTCGCGTCGACTTCCCGTGTCGCGCGGAGAAGCAGCAGCAACGGAGTGGCAAGCTCAGCGCATAGCTCTCTGTAGGAGCGATTCCTTCGGCCGTTGGTTGCACCGACGATCGCTGCCGCTGCCACTCGGCCTCGGCCGTCCTTGCCCCATGCGGTAGGCAACGCTCGCGCTCGCGTCCGTCTGTTCGTCCGTCCGTTACCATCAGGCATCAACGGCAAACCTGGCGCAGCGCACTGGATGCGCTCCTTCTGTTATTTGTATATATATATATATATATATATATATATATATATATATATATGTGAGCATATATATATATATATATATATATATATATATATATATATATATATATATATAGTTCGAACAACACACACTCTATAAACGTATACTAACAGGTTCGAAAACATTTGCGTGGACGGGCGCGTTCGGTTTAGAAAGGCCGTTCGCGTGTCGCTCTTTCGTTTCGTTTGCGTAGGAGGGAAAGTTGCCAGCAACACTGGGCCTCGATATATGTATATACCCCTTCCTCCCTTCGTTGCCGCTTACTCCTCGTGCCCCACACACACACACACACACACACACACACCCCTTCTCGCATTCAATGCAGCATCGATGAGAACGATATCGCGCCGCTGCCGCAATATCTTCGAGCCTCGCTCCCATTCGAAACGATATTTATCGAAGCCGCTTTTGTCGTCCCGAGGGGGCTTCGAGAGATGCTTAGCTCGATACAAACACGCCCACGAGGCGCCGATAAAAAAAATTTATATAAATAAATGCCTATAAGACAAAAATATGCTGGACGGTGTTCGGATAGTCCGAGTTGGCGGAGATTTTTTGCCGTATAAGGTAATTAAAAGAAGAAGGCTAAGAATCGCGGGGTAAATCGGCAAACAGCGATTGTTCGGCCGAATGCACAATTTTTTTTTTGGAAATTCCGCGCCAAAGTGTAAAACATAAAATTAAAGGAAGTTAATGCAGGACGTTTGATAAAAAAAAAAAAAAGTATTTCGCTCAAAACGAATACTTTCGTCGCGTCTCTGCCGATTCCCGGAGCGGTGACGCGCCGACGTCCGTTCGGACGTTCCAACGAGCCGCCTTGAATGCATGTTTTCCACGAACTCATAAAAATGTCTGCGCGGACACATGGACAGAGAGAAAGATCACACTATAGTATGACTATAGTTTATTTTTATAATTTTTTTTTTACTGTATATATATAGACACACATATACATATACAGATGTATATACATGTATATATGTATACATAGAAGCACACAACGAGGGAAGTGGCACTTCGTTAGTTACGTGAGATAGAGGATGATGATCGTGAACGTTTGCCGCAAGCGGTACGTTTCTGTGCACGTATAAATATATATACATATATATATATATACACACTGTGTGTGTAAGCGTGTCTCTCGCGACGTTCCGATTGCCATTCTAGAAACCGTATGATGCTCGCGGGCCGGCTCGCGTATAGAGCCGGACGGACTTCCTTTGGTCGACGCGGTGAATCACATGAGACGAGCCGCCGCGGCCGTTTGAGCCTCGTCGTCGCGAACCCGAGGACCCCATTAAGTTCATTATTGCGCGTCACCAATAACCGACTCGCGTTGCTGCCAGGCACTTTTCTCTCGGGTCCCCCCGGTACCGACACTGCAGTCAGGAGGCATTCCCGAACGACGTCGAGCGAACGAAAAATCACGAAGGGGACACGAGAGCAGCGCTGGCGGGATATTGTCGAGAAGCAATTATCAAATCGATCGACGATACCGAAGTCACGGGTGAACAGTCGTTTTACCGCGAACAAATGAAGATGACTGCGAAACGCTCCGTCCCGAGATGGCATCGGTAGATTGTCCCATCGTCAGCATGCCGCTTCTGCCGCTGCTCGATGCCCGACCCTTGGCGTATACCATCGGCATGCTAGATCAAACCCAACCTCCCCCCTATATATCGTTTTATCGAGGCTACATGTGTTCTACCACGAGATAGACCGCGGCGTAACAGAAGAAAAAGAGCCTGTCCACTTGTCCGCATGACATCGCGTCGGGTCTTCCTCCTCCTCTTCTTATTATTATTCTTCTTCCTCCTTTTCTTCTTCGTCCGCCTTTTCTGCTTCTTCGACCTTTTCTTCATCTTCTTCATCGTCGTCCTCTTCATCGTCTTCATCTTCGTCTTCGTCCTTCTTACTTTTTTTTTGTTGCTCTTTCTCCTCCTCTTTTTAAGGTCCGAAGAGAATAAGCTGAGGGCTAGGGAGAAGAGGAGCTACGCCAAACAAAAGGTCCATTAGAATAATGAAGGCGAATGCGCGAGCAAGGCGCGACAGCTCTTAGACTAGGATCCTGGACCTGCGGCGCACGATCGTATCCGTAACCGCAGGCCGATCCGGCAGAGCGCAAACTCTCCGAGAGCTCGGCGAGAAACTAGAACAAAGGGAAGCTCGAGTAATGGAAAAGGATCGGACGAACCGTCACGACGGTCATCCCACCCAACTCTCTCGGACGTATCCTTGGCCGAGTGACAGTCGAATCATCAGTCACGAAACTCACGAGTGTTTTTTTTTCTGGCGTTCTGACTCTCGCACGCGTTAAACCGACCGGCATCCCGCGTCCGAGCGCGGACGAATACGTACTTTCCGAGCCTCGGCCCACGAGGGAGATACTAATCTCAACGTTAACCTCTGGCAAACAGCAACATCGTCGACAAAACGGGCTCCACGTTTCGAGATTCTAGACGCTAATTGCTCGAGTGGGACTTCGTCCCGGTACACGGTAAAATACGCTCGGACATTCGACAAACATCTCTTGTTCACAAACGTTCATAATTCTTAATTTTTTTATTTTAGATTTTTTTTTTTTTTTTTTTTTTTTTTACAATTCTTGATAATTTCGTTGTGGTTGATATTGCATGTATTGTGTATAAGAGTAAAAGAGAGCACCCGAATGGTCGGAATATACAAGGTTACAAATTTCACTATATTTTTTACACTTCAACACTAGAATAGCTACATTATTACAATTTCATGCAATAATCACAGAGGGGATAACCACAAGTGATATTTAGGCCTGTGAATCTTAACATCACAGAAAGTCGGAAAGCTCAGTACGTCCAATTCTGACCCTGCTATTCAGGAGAGAGGCTCCAGGTTTGAGACCGTTGATCATACAAAAAACTTCATTCTGATAAAAGTCCGTCGTATAACTGACAGCGAGCTTAAAAAATGTGCGGCAGTCTCCGCTTCGAGACAATTGCACGTTATACAGAGCTGATTTTTTTTTTTTTAGTTAAGAATGCGATTCCTTAGTTTTTTTCCAAAAAAAAAAAATTGTAAAGTTATTGAAAAATAAATTGTGAACGTTCATCGACGAGAAATGTTTGTTAAATGTACAGATCTTTTTGTTTTTTTTTCTTTTACCGTGCGATGAATTCGAGCGTTTCGTACGGCGCTACGATAAAACGGCCTTACGATCTATAAATGTTTTGGCGGTGGAATATTTTGACGAAAATAGAAGAACCAAAGCGAGACACTACGGGCCGAGAGTATTGTTGCCGAGCACTTCGAATGCTTCCCGCTGCCTCGAGCAATTAAAAGAGATACTACACCTCGTGATGTGTCTGGCAGAAGAGAGGCTGCGCGACCACAGTCGTTCGGATGGATTTAGATAAATCGTCTAAAGTTTTCCGCTACCCGCTGCTCTGTTACGAGGATGTTACGAGGGCTCTTGTCGCCTCGAGCTGTCTCCGCTCTTAATAGAGCTGAAGTTCCGACGCGAGATGTATCAACTACCTCTTCTCGGCAGCTATTTTCACAAAACTCATCGATATATCGCTCATCCCGAGCTCTCAGAAATGATCTCTCAGATTCAGTACCAGCATCGCTTTGGAATTTTTTTTTTTTTTTTCTAAATTAATAATAATTGAACAAAAATATTTTTCTTCTTCCCGAGTCCCACGGGCAAAAGTATCCACGATAGTGCACTTGGTAGAGTTAAAAAAACGTTTTTACCAGTCTTGTTAACGAGCAATAAAAATAAAAAATTAAAAAAAAAAAAAAACCATTACAAAGGTTGAACGTGAATATTTTTGTTCGGGTAAAATCAAAAGGTTCGTTAATTATTTATAGTTTCAAGTTTAAACGTTATAAGCTCTTTGATGAGCGGTGAAAAAAAAAAAATGATATTGACGTAATTCTGTAATGTCCACAAAAGATTTTCATAGCCCAATGAGCATGGCCATTTTTACCGTTTAAAGCTATTATAATATGTGTATCTCTCTAGAATACATAAAAGTCTCGCCGCGGTGTCACGGATGGGAGGGGGTTTCATCATACAGAGACAAAGGTCCTTTTTTTTTATGAAGGTGACCCTTTTCCCTTTATCGTAAAAGACAGAGGTCAGCTTCATAATACGCGGAGCCTCTCACCGTTCGGGGAAGCTGAACCCTCTCCCACGGCAGAAATGCTCTAAGTCCCCTTACAGAGGTCGTGGGGGTCATCGAGGGAGAAGGTGGATCGAGGTCTTGATTACTCTAAGTGCCAATTCTAAGTAAGTTTTGAAGACACTTTGAGTGTCTCCAAAACTTACTCGGGAGCGAGCGACCGACCAGAAGCCTTAGAAAATACGCATATATTTATTGTACTTACGTTTCCGTGTCCGAAGATTCGTAGGAACTTTGGCAGTAAAATCCGGGCTTCATGGTTGATGATGATCGCAGTCCGTCTTGTGGCGCGTCGGATATCTGTAAATATATATATATATATATATAGGTACACTACGTGTAAGCGAGGCGAGTAATATACAAGCATTTTACCACGATAATCCTTATCCTTATCAAGATTAGCCGATTTCACCGCGACATTGAGATCACCGACTTATTAGGAGATGTGTTATATATAGGTGTGTATATATATATATATATATAGTGTATATATAAGACTCGAGTAGCAATGCGAACGCGAGTGAGAGAAACGATCCTGCCGCACAGTCATCCTCCTCCCGTTTATTACAGGACTCTCTACGCGTATATACGTCGAGAACGAAGAGGGCAAGTATAAAATCAATGAATTATGCATTGCATTATTCATGCCCCGCCGCCATAATCATGCATGATCGTTGACAAGATCCAGTGTCACGGTTTACGAAGCTACTCGCATCGCCTCAGCATCTGAGAGTTTCCTCGCACTCGTTTAGAGCTGCATCAGCCCGTGCGATACCTCTCGCGTCCAAGCAAAACAATTTTTTTTTCGTCTCCGTGCACCACCTTTCGCCGAAACGATAAAGTGTAAAATTTAACGCCGATCCCCGATAATCCGAGTGTCGTATTTCATCGTATTTCGCTGCGTAAAGCACGAGATGGCGATTATCGAGTGAAATGAAAAAATTCACGAGATTTTCTTTAAAATATTTCATCGAGAATGTAGGAGTCTGCTCGGACTCTCGAGAGTTTCCTGCTAACGGTTACGCTACTCTCACGTGCGACTTACCCGCCCGTGTTCCCAAAATGGCCTCCCTCTATTCAGGCTATTTCCGGTTTTTCATTACTCTCAAAAATGTTTTGAGGAATCTTCCGGATAGGTGTGCGCGCGACAATTGGACCGGTGCTCTGTGCGGAGTTGGATGTCTCATAAAAGGATCGAGGGAAGCTTGCGCAGGGGAAATACAATTGTGCGCAACGTTCGAAGCAAAGTGTTGGCCTCCGCGGGACCGAGTGGCTTCGAGAGCTCGGCAGCGGGACACTGCCGACGGAGACAGGTCTGAGCCTGCAGCAGGCTACGGGTACCGTAGGCACTGTTCGGCAATCTCCGGCGAGCCTCGGCAGTCGGCCCGATCGGACCGAGCGACCGTTGGCGGCGGGCCGAGGGGGGGGAGCGAGCGAAGCGCGTTCCCTCACTCGCCGTTCCGCCGCTACGGGAGAGACTCGACGGGGAGCACGAGAAGTCGTCAGTGGTGGGGACAAGCCGTCGAGCGAAGAGCGGCGCACCGTTCAATTGTTGGTCAACCGCCAGTGGGAGTGGTCGCGTGTGTTGTAGCTCGCGCGAACGCGTGCTATCTCGCTTTATATTCCCGCTCGTACGGTAGCGAAACGACGTCCAAGTCCCCGGCCGCGTGTTTAGCAAACTTAATCCGCTCGTTCAATGACAACAGATAAATATCGAAAATAAATAATAAATCTATCGTATCAGGTATTTCGTGATGCAAATGGCTAACGAAACAGCGACGAAATAGTCGTCAACGAAGTCCGGTCAGTTTGAACCGCGTTAGAGAGCTTCGAAAACATATAAAAAATAATAATAATAATAATAATAATAATTCGCAAGATAAACCGAAGCGTTTACATTCCGTGATGATGCGCAACGCCGTGAGGCTCATCGCGCGTTACAGTGACGTGGTGCTAAGTTTTTTACGCTGATATATTCGGCAACGATATATCGGTACAGGAGGAATTAGATTATTATTTTTCATTGTCGTTTCCGAGTTTGAAACTGAGTTCGGTTATTTTTCATCGCGTTCGGTCGAAGTCGTGCTCCTACGGAAACGAACGAAACTCGACCTGTGTGACTGTGTGAAACCCCCTCTCCCCCCCCCCCCCCCCCTCGCCCCGCCGAGCTTCGTTACACCTCCCCCTCGTCGACGGAGTCCAGCCACTCTTTTGGGATTATTCTTCTGTTTATCTGTGATAAGGCGCGCGTCGTTGACGACGCTCCGCAGCACAGCGATGACTGCCGATCGGCTCTTCGAGACTACCAGCATCCCGGGCCACCTCGCTCCCACGCCCGAGCGTCTGGAGAGGCTTCTTTCAAAACAGACCCTCGAGGAACTCTACGAGGTCGAGGAACAGCCTTTCGCACGGTAAGTTTTAGCACTGTCGCTTTATAACACGATGATACTCGAGTGGAAAAAAACGAACCTACAACGTCCACCGTACGTACTCGGGATCTTCTTTCGCCTACATTTTTGTTTTTTCTCTCTCTTCTCTTCGCTCTCGTTCGTTTCCTCGGCGGTGCATAGTTTAGTATAATAGTCTATCGGAGAACTCCCGTTCTCGCTGTCCTGAACGAGCTCGATGCGCCGCGCCGCTGCTCTCGAGCTGACCCGACGAGGTCGAGGATCGTCTTGTCGGTAACCGCGTCTGTCGCAGAGCGCGCACTGTGCGATGCCCCGACGGGCCGGTTTACACACGACTTCCGGCTCGGCCGTACGACTTCTATTATCCACGATTTAACTAGGAAAAAAAAAACAATGCCGGGCGTAACGTTTTTCGAAAACAAAGTCGATCATTCCTCGACGTTTTTTTTTTGTGCGATTCCATGAATGAATGGAAAATTATTTCGGACCTAAAATGACAATAATTGGAGGGAAAAAATGGATTAAAAAAAATTGGATTGTCAGACGATCGTCTTTATTAAAGGGAAACGAACATCTGTCTCTTCGAAATAGTTCGATGATCGATGGGAATAAAGTCGTGGTCAATTAAAGGCAGTTTTGCACACATAACGTCGGTCAATTAAAGGCAGTTTTGCACACATATCTCAGGCGGGTAATATTTCTCGAGCGGTTTTGCAGACATGTCTCAGAGATAACTTTTTGTTTGTATGAAAATGAACCGTTAGAATAATAGCTCAAGAGTAGAGGAAGTTCCTGTCGCGGAGCGTCTGCGTGTGTGTGAGCCGAAAGTGCCGCCGAGAGTGTCTCAAATTATGGTCCTTTGCAATATTATAAAAAAAAAATTAAAAACGATTTCAGCCCTAAAATTTCAATAAAGGACCAAAAAAATGGATTTTTCTGAGAAATTCACTTCCAAACGATAATCTTTGGTAAAGAGAAACGAAAATCAGTCTGAAAAATCTGTGAGAATAGGTCTTGGAACGCGGGTAACAATTTAGGGATTTCTCGGACGGTTTTCCCCGAGTATACCAGAGATAAATTTCTATTTATCAAAAAAAAGAACACCGTTGGAATAACAGTGCCGAGCAGAGGTAGAAGGAAGTTCCCGTCGCGGAGCGGTGTGTACGAGCCGAAACATCGGAAACCCGGTCACGCCGAAAGAATGCCTCGAATCATTGTCCAATCCCATGAAACAATGAAAAGATGTTTCAATAATAGAAAAAAAAAAAAAAAAGTGGATTTTTAAAATTCACTTCCAAACGATAACCTTTAGTAAAGATGAACAAACATCCTCGTCGTAATAGTTCGATTCGACGATCGAGGAGAATAGGTCGTAGAACGCCGGTATATTTAGGGATTTCTCGGACGGTTTTACACACAGACACATCCGACATAAAATTTTGTTTTTTTTAATGAAAAAAAAAAAAAAAAAAGAACACCGTTGGAATAACATCGACGAGTAGAGGTAGGAAGTTCCTGTGTGTGTGTGCGAGCCGAAAGATCGGAGACCTGGTCACGCCGAGCGACGGCGGCGGTGGTTGCCGTGGGTCCTGATTCCTCCCGAAGAAAGAAAGTGCCTTCACGGTGCGCCGGGACACACGGAGCGCGCGCGAGATCGAGGTCGAGACACTTCGCGGCGGCGGCAGCGTTATATACTCTTTACGACCTCCGTTTGGGCTCTCTCCGAAAGAGGCTCGTCGTCGGACAGTGTGTAGCGTTGGAAGCTCGATCGGTCAGCGCTGTGTGTATAAACGGTAAGGAATAATACGCACACTCCCGCGTGCGTTTTCATCGTGCGGATGGACCAAGGTCATGGGGGGGGGGCTGCGCGCGCATCGCCGCGGGCCGTCGTGAATCGAACGAGAGACGAGCTCGCCTCTCGATCGTCGTTTCTAAAATTAATTTCCATACGATCGCGCACCGTCCACCTATCTGTCTCTCCACACTGTTTTCACAGTGAATTCCCGTCCGGTCGCCGATCCGCCAGGGTCACGGACAAAATCACCGCGAGCCAATCTCGATAATAATTTACTACCGCGGTAATCGCGGTCGCCATTTCCGGTCCTATTCCGTTTCTCGAGCGCGGAGCCCTACATACATAGTAAAGCGTAGGAAAAAAGAAAAAAAAAAAAAAATAGACGATAATGTTATCGCGTTGGATGATTATTCAGAGGAAAATAAATAAAAGACTCTAACTGAATCTCTTGTAGGAGCGTTTATAATTTGCTGAGAATATATTATCGTTAATTCGATTGTCTCGATTCGATTGACGTAATTAGTCTCGTTTAGATTTTGCTTGTTTTTTTTTTTTTTTTTTTTTTTTTTTACATTATTGCTATTAGATTGAAATTCTGTGGCGAGAACGGTCAATTTCGTTGGGCGTGAAGCCTTTTAGCTTGGTAGAACAGAAACAGATTGAGAGGCCTGATAACGACCAGGCAAACTTGTCCCTCTATAAAATGAAAATGAAATTCAATGCGAGAGAGGTATCCGACGTGGGAACTGGAGTCACAAATTAAAATTGAACCGTGCCGAGCTTTTAGAACGATCTTTAAAACAAAACGAACAAAAAAATTAAGAATGTATTTTTTTTAACGACTTTCTCGATCCATTATCACGCTCTCGGCTCAGAGTGCGATTTCGCATCCTTAAATTCCAATCGAACCGGTCCGAGATTTGATCTATAAAGGAAAAGAAAACAATTTTATTAAAGAAAATATTATTTTCTATTTTTTTTTTTGGTTATTTTATCGATCGGTTCAAAGGTGCGATTCCGAAGTCTGAAATTCCAATCAAACCCGTCCGATATTTTAGAGCAATCTTAAAATAAATAAAAAAAAATAGTTAATTTTTTTTTTTCCATTGTTTGTACTGTTATTTTATCGACCCATTATCACGCTCTCGGCTCAAAGTGCGATCGCGCGATACAAACTGACGATTTGAGCCGGAGATTAAGTCTCCCTCGCGGTAAGCCATCCGTGCGGAGTTGCCGATATATCGCCGGATCGATCTCGAGATCAGGATGTAATTAAGACAATGGCCGACCGGTTGGATACTCGTACTCTCGGATCCTTCAAAATCGGGCGAACAAGCTACACACACCTACCCAAACACACACACACACACAGAGAGAGAGAGAGAGAGACGAGCTCTTTCCCTCCCTTTTCACCGATCTCCGGCCTCCGGTCTCGAAAAAGCAGGCTGAATCGAGGAGGGCGAACAGCGATCGGATATCTGTAGTTTATGCAGGTCGTGATCGTGATCCATTGCTCGAGTCCGAGATCACGGTAAAACGTGCCCCGTATCGACTATCGAATTTTCTTTCGACTCTCGCGACAACGACGACGGGTAGTCAGTCGTTCGTCGGTGTGAATCGCTCGGGACGTCGATCGAGCACGTTCACCCGACGATTTATTTCACCTCAAATCGCACAAATCTTGGGAATTTCTTTTTTCTCATTGTCCCTTTATTTTTTTTTCTTTACTCATCTGCGAGCCTCGATCGGATTCGGGCCGAGACTTTATTACTCAATCATTCATCCTCAAAGAGGTTTTATGCGAT
>OY754490.1:19494597-19544597 GCA_963575735.1 Amblyjoppa fuscipennis | reverse complement strand
GGAGCGGTTGATGATGGTTATCTCCGATCGTTCGGAGACTTCCTGGCCACGGCCGTGTGCCCGATGTCATGCCGTCGTGGCTGTGAATCTTCACGCCGTTGCCGAGCGAAGCGAATATTCATCGGAAGAGTCGCCGCGAAAAGCTCGACTGCCGTTTCAGAGAATTTGGAGGAGAGCGGGGGAGCAAGAAGGAACATTTTTTAAACCGATTTTTTTTTTTTTTTCTTTTTTTTTTTTTTCATGGTCCATTTTGCCCCATTCCGTTATATATTTCTCATCATCGTCGAGCTTCTGCCAGCTGCGAGTGTGTTTTGTTCGCGACACTGGGGGAAAATTACAACCGAAGACAGTGGCTTGTTATTATCTCGCGAGTCGTGATTGTCGCGAGGAGGGGCGGAAGGGGTGGGGGGGGGAGGGGGGAGCAAGCTCCATTCTCAATTACCTATTAGCGCGGTACTGTTACGTACAGCCGCGAGAAAGCGAGCGGTCGTGCGACAAAACTGTTCGTTCGAGGTATTTAAATCGCGGGAGTTTATTGCGACGCTCGGGATCGCGTTCACTCGCCGATCCACCGAGATAATGCGGGGAATGCTGCATAAAGCGCTCGGTTATTTTTCTTGCATCGTGGTAAATATCGCTTTCGAATCTCTCGATGCTCGCTCGAGGCACGCTCGGAGATTAGAAGGTCCGATGAAATTGTCATAAACTCAGAAAGATATAGAGTGGAGCGTTCGCCCCCCCCCCCCCCCCCCCCCCGCCCTCCCCTTCTGGAGTCGCGACTCGATATACCTTTATCGCACGAAAGCACGAGCTGATAACGGTGGGCGATGGAAAAAATTGAAAAAAAAAAATGGATCTTTTTTTTTTTTTCTATGAAATTTTACGATCGTTGAAAAGATGAGCCCACCCTTGAGATCAAACGCTGCTAATTGCAGACTCGCCTCAGCACGGAGGATTATCTCGGAGGAGAGGAAAAAAATTAATCTTATCAGAGTTTTTGTGCGGGCTCTTAATGCGGCGCGTATCTGAGGGGTGGGACGAGATATCTCTTAGGATGTAAGGCTGAAAAAAAAAAAAAAATTATCGAAATTCTCCAAGTACGATGAATGGTCATGCAAATTGGCTAGTTTCATTTAAGTAATTTAATAGATTCTCTTTTGTAAAATTATTTTCTTTTAAGATTGTAAAATACAATAATGAGAGCGGCCTAAAGGACTCGAATCGATGACTCTTTGTCAATGTGTACAATTATCGTTAGGTACGAAACTAGCACAAGATGATAACTGGTGAAATGTACAGCATTCATTGAAAAAATAAATAAAGTTAGATTAAAGAAATTTAATGTACGAGACTGGAATTTTTTTAATGCAAAAGCTCGTATGTTGAATTTCATGTGCAATTGTGATGAAAAATTAATGTTCAGTGTATTAAAAACATTGGAAATACTTTTTTTTTTTTTATAATTTACTCTAATTTCAGTGAAAAAGTATATTAATTTTTCATCACAACTTTAAATTAAATTGCCGTACAAGTTTTCGCTTAAAAACTTCCAGCCCGCTACATTAAATTTACAATATCGGCAATAAATTTCTTTCACCTCTACCAAAATAAAATGAGAATTTTGGTCAGAAGCGACGAAACTTTCCTACCACAAAAGTCTAACATCTCAAAGTGTTTTGTCTCTCGAATCGGGCGCGATGAAGAATCACCGATTTTTCCATCTCATCCTCGGACGATCCCTCGCGCATAGCTTGAAAAATATTTCCCCCGGAGTCTCCCTCGAAGATAAACATTTCTCAAAGTCGTCTCTCCGCTCCAATGAAGGGTTAAGCGAGATTAAAATTTTTTCAACTGCGGCATTCCGAGCGGAGCGTGTGCCGCTGTCCGATAAGATCGGACCGGTCCGTGACTCGATCGGATCGAAACCCGAGGATCCGCGATGGCGCACAGATCGTCGCCCGGTCGTGCACAGAGAGGTCCGGGAATGCGGTGTGCTCTGGATACGGTGGACGGAACCGGGCGACGGGACAGACGCGACACGTCGCTCCCTCCGCGCGCCCCGGCTAGACGCGCGGGCGAGTTCTCTCGGACGCTGTGTGCCATCTGGAAAAAAAAAAATAACGGTAACGGCATCGCGCAATTAGCTTCCTCGTCGTCGTCGTCGTCGTCGTCAGCGCGAACACTGTCGCGCTCCACCGGGGAGAGAACTCGTGGGTGACCTCAGAGGGGAAAACGAGATCCGCCGCTGTCGCCTGCCGCGCCGCACAGCCCGGCCTTTGCGCCGCTGTTGCACCGCTGACGTCTCGCCGATTGCTAACGATGAGAAAAACCGCTGCGGCAATGATGCACCGAGCGCGCACACGCTCCTCTCACGATCAACGGTCCACGAATCGAGGTCTCGAAATCTCGACCTTTCTCAACTATTTTTTTTTTATTTTTTTTATTATTTACCTTTCTTTTCCCGTATATTTTTTTTATTCTAAGGCTCGGTCGTTAGTCGTATCCGACGATCCAATGAAAATTGCAGGACCGAGGCCACGAATTGCATATCTCGACGGTCGACGACGAGAGATCGTCGGAACGTCACGTGCGGAGTCTTGAGGAGTTTCGAGCGCTTTGCGCCAGTCAAATGGGTGCTACATTTTTTTTTAAGTCATTTGTGCTAACTTTTTGGGATTTATTTATTATAGCCGATGGTTATTTGTATTGCGGCAGATGTCATTGACCTTGAACAATATTAATTGCAATGGATTTGCGAAAATATTAACTGGTTTGTGCTCATTTTCGTAATGGTAAATATTCGTTCCGTTTTTTTTTTCAATTGAATAATCCGTAATTTGTACGCGATTTTGGTGTATCGCGGCTCGTTCTCTTCCTCAAAAGATGCTCTAAGTATTCACCGTCTGGATATTCGATAGACTTTTCTGTTTAATAATTGCAACTGTTTTGGATGAAGGAATGTCGTCGATGGACAAAAAGGCTGTCATTTTGTAAACGGAAAATACTGTCGAATATTTTAATGGCGAATTTGTAAAATATCTATCGAGGAAGAGAATGAGCCGTAATACATAAAGATCGAACAAAAATGATGTATTATTCTTTTAACAAAACCGAACGAATATTTGCCTTTTCGAAAATGAGCACAAATCAGTTAACATTTTCGCAAATCCATTGCAACTAATGTTTCTCTAGGTTAATGCCAGCTGCGATACAAATAACCATCAACTATAATGCATAAATGCCTAAAAGTTTGTACGCGACTTAACGACTTAAAAAAAAAAAAAAAAAAAAAAAAAAAAAAAAAAAAAGTTTGTAACGACTTAAAAAACATAGCACTCATTTGACTAGTGTGAAGCGCTTCAAGTTCCTCAACCAGCCGAATCACGGACGAAGCACCGTGGATTCACGCTATTCCCTGAATTACCCAAAAATTCCTGAGATCGTTATTAACGACCTTCTCCGGTTACGTCCTTTGTGGAGGCTTTTTCTCGACTAGTGGAACTCGAGGGGTTTTTCCCTTTATTCTCGACGCTTTCTTCTGCCATCGCGGTATTTCGTCTTTTTTATTGTTTCGGCCCGCGTTCGATCCTCTGTGAAAGAGAAAAATTCCATAGTCTCGCGAGCGCTTTTGGAGCACGAGCTGGCCAAGTTCGTGCAACCGAGGAAACATCCTGCGAAGGACGAGCCTTGCAGCTGCCTGCCAGCCAGCAGTCTCGGCTGGGCCACCAGCTGTTCGCCTCGGTTTCATCGTCGGACGGGATTGGCCAAGAGGCTGAATGTTCGGGGCTCCTCGGGACGGAACAACAGTTCCGCGACGATTGGTCTGTGGAGAGGATAACTTCTTCTTCGTTCCAGGCTTACTTACATTGTACATACGGCAGACACACGGCTCGAAATATCCTTTTCGCAGCTCGCCCCGACGGGGCGACACGCTTCTTCGCTTAGCATAACAATGCTCCACTTCCACGGCCGGAGCCCCGGGAGAAGAATATACAACGGTATCCTTATAAACATGAAAGCCGCGAGACGGGACGAGAGAGCGCTCGCCCGACGAGTGTGCATACTCCTCCGTTCGATGCGCCGTGCACTTTCTTCGAGCTCTCTTCCAGCCACGGCCTGAATCCCGGAAGACGCACGTGCTCCGGCTCTTCGATCGGCTCCTCGAGGCAATATTCGAAATTCGTTGGAAAAAAAAAACAAACGTCGTCGTCGGGAATCGACGACAATATCCCCATAAAAATGAACCTCTGAGACGCTCCAATTGGGCAACCGATGGTGCAATTTATTGTCCCGATGAAAATGGAGATTGTCGGAGGAGAATGTTCAGCAACGACTTGATCGCTTACTCTTGTGGTGCGGTTGCTCCATTCGATTATTCTAGATGATCGCCTTGTGATGGAACGGCGGAAAATCCTCGCCCCGTATCAGCTCCGCGGTTCTTAGAAACAACACCGAGATAAATCCGCAGCGTACTTTCGAACATATCGCGGGTAGCTTCTTCGTTCACGCGCAATCTCGCGGACTCGAATCTTCGGTAACGATTTGATCGCTTACAGTGAGAAAAAAATACATAGTAAAAGCAACAACACTGACTTTGTACCATAAAAAATAGTTGCCAAGAGGAACGTCCAGATTTTATAGTTACGACAGTGACAAACAATCATTGTCGCAACCATAATTATAGTTTACCAATTATAGTTAACCAATTGAACCATTGGTTAACGTTATAGTTGACCAATTGAACCATTGGTTAACGTTATAGTTAACCAATTGAACCATTGGTTAACATTATAGTTGACCAATTGAACCATTGGTTAACGTTATAGTTGACCAATTGAACCATTGGTTAACGTTATAGTTAACCAATTGAACCATTGGTTAACGTTATAGTTAACCAATTGAACCATTGGTTAACGTTATAGTTGACCAATTGAACCATTGGTTAACGTTATAGTTGACCAATTGAACCATTGGTTAACGTTATAGTTGACCAATTGAACCATTGGTTAACGTTATAGTTGACCAATCGAACTATTGGTTAACGTTATAGTTGACCAATTGAACCATTGGTTAACGTTATAGTTAACCAATTGAACCATTGGTTAACGTTATAGTTAACCAATTGAACCATTGGTTAACGTTATAGTTGACCAATTGAACCATTGGTTAACGTTATAGTTGACCAATTGAACCATTGGTTAACGTTATAGTTGACCAATTGAACCATTGGTTAACGTTATAGTTGACCAATCGAACTATTGGTTAACGTTATAGTTGACCAATTGAACCATTGGTTAACGTTATAGTTGACCAACTGAACCATTGGTTAACGTTATAGTTGACCAATCGAACCATTGGCTAACGCTATAGTTGACCAATTGAACCATTGGTTAACGTTATAGTTGACCAATCGAACCATTGGTTAACGTTATAGTTGACCAATCGAACCATTGGTTAACGTTATAGTTGACCAATCGAATATATACTATAAGAAACTGTCTATATAGACTATATAGACTATATAGACGTCTATATGTCTATATAGACGTTCCTCCATGGAACTTCCGTTATATAAGGAAATACTATAATTTTTCTCAGTGTAGTTTTGCGCTGCAGTTGCTCGATTCCACGATTCCCGTTAATCCCCTCGCGATGAAGCGAGAAATCCTCGCCCCATCCGGACCGCGTTTCTTGAAAATAACAGCGAGATAAATCCGCTCGCAATCACCGGTAGTTTCTGTGTTTACGCGGAATTTCGCGGAGCCGAATGTTCATTAACGATTTGATCGCTTACTCTCGTGATGCGGTGGCTCGATTCGATGACTCTCGTTAATCCCCCTGCGATGGAACAGCGAAAAATCTTCGCCCCATCCCGACCCGAGGGTTCTTAGAAATAACAGCGAGATAAATCCGCAGCGCACTGCCGAAGATATCGCGGGCAGCTTCTTCGTTTATCTCAGCGCCGAGATAGCGCCCGGTTACGAGTGTTCGATTACGAATTCTACCGGGTTAATAATTCATCGGGAAGGGAATTCCGATGGGATACACACAGCGCGTTGCCAACTCGGCTGGGTAAGACATTGATTAAAAAAAAATAATAATAATAAAAAAATACGTGTAGTTAATAACAGTGCTCGAAGAAGCTGGTTAGCTCGTTCACTTCCGGGATACCTATCGCGAGCCCCGCAGTTTCCGCTTCTCCCTTTGGCAACGACGCCACCAGGGCTGCAGAAGCGGATCGGGCTCATCGACAAATAGAACAGACCGAGAATATCGTGCGCCGGTTCTATTTCGCTCGCAATCTCGATCGCTCGATCGAAGTCCGAGCTGGATCGTAACGTCGGTGGAATATAGTTTTTGCCGTCTCGAACAAAGCTGACGTACAAGTACAGTCCCATTCACCGTTTAATCGCGAATGATTGTGGCGCTTCAAGGATCGTTTGAGTCTCGATGGAAGAACTCAAATTATCCATGAAAACGCCTATATACATTTTTTTATTAAACCTTTTTTTTAATGATGTAAGTTTTAAATAGAAAAAAAATTAATCCGAGGATCATGTTTTATTCTCGATCGCAGGAGCCCGAAAATTTTGAACTTCAATGGACGAACTCAAATTATCGATAAAAAGGCTGAAAATCATATTTTTTTTTATTAGACCTTTTTGTGAAAAATGTTGTAAGTTTTTGTCGAAGAAAAAATTCCGCGGTTCATATTTTATTCTCGTTCGCGGGAGCACGAAAAACTTGAGTTTGAATGGACGAACTCGGATTATCGATGAGAAGGCTGAAAATGAATTTTTTTTTTATTAGACCTCTTTGTCAAAACTTATACAAGTTTTAAGTTAAAAAAAAAAATAATTCCGCCGGTCATATTTTATTCTTGTTCGGCAGAGCCTGAACAACTCGAGTGTCCTTCGAAGTTACAGAGCGACAATAATCGCCGACAAGAGTACAATCTGGATAACGAAAATTGGCAAATTTTCAAAATTTACAATTGACGATTCGTGTTTCATGAAATGCAAAAAAAATGATCGAACTTCCATCGTCATTTTTGAGTTACGGCTCGAAAATTGGACGCTCGATTAATGATCCCGATATATTCACTCGCTGGTACCTTCACCCCGTAGGAGGGCGAGGTGAAAGGTCGACGGGAGTTCGAGAGAGTGCCGATGCCAAGGCTCGGCTCAGGAATTAAGGGGGTTTCCCTCTCCCGGCAAAGAGGAGAGCAGGAAACTGGATCATTTGAGATCGGAATGATCTATGGGTCACGATCCTGCCGAGCGACCTTTCGCCCCGGCGGGTCACCCAGCCCCATTGTCTGTCGGCACGATTTTCGCCTTCGACATTAAATACACGCTCTCGACGGCTCCATCGGCGAGGGAGCCGATGGGAAATTCGTTCGTCGAACTTTCGTACCGTCCGCGAGGAAATTACTCGAGAGCGAAAGAGAAACAACAACAAAAAATTACACAATTTTCGTTTGCTTCTCCTCCGAGGTCAGCGAACTCGTCACAGCGCTAAACAGTAAAATTGGCACCGCTCATTTGTCCACAAACGTTCGCAATTATTTTCTTCTTTATTTGACAAAATTATATTGTTCATTTTTACAAGAATGCCTGTCGATGATACAAATATTTTTTTGTGAAATCAATAAAAAAAAAAAAAATGTGGACAAAAAAGTTTCTAAAATCTTTTTTTACCGTGGAAGTTTGTGGACAAAAAAGTTAGTTTGAAACATTTTTTCTACCGTGGAAGTTTGTGGACAAAAAAAAGTTTGTTTCGCAAATCTTTTCCACTGTGGACATTTCGTGGACGAAAATGTTTGTAAATTCTTTTTTTTTTTTTGTTCACCGTGGACGTTTGTGGACGAAAATGTTTGTTTGTAAATTCTTTTTTTTTTACCGTGGACATTTGTGGACGAAAATGTTTGTTTGTAAATTCTTTTTTTTTACCGTGGACATTTGTGGACGAAAAAATTTGTTTGTAAAATCATTTTTACCGTGGACGTTCGTGTACACAAAAGTTTGTCACAAGCGCAGATCTTTCTTCACTGTGAGCGTTAGCGGGCAAAAAGTTTGTCATATGTACAAATAATTTTGACCGTTTACGTTCGCTGGCGAGTCGACGCTCGTCAGTGTACTCTCGTTTCGCCTTTGTGTTTCCGCGTTCCACGCACTGCCATTACGAATGAAAAATATTGTAGCGTGGCTCATCGTCGTCGTCGTCGGTTGCCTGGTCACGTAGGATAATAATCAAGATAGCGAGAGCGGAGGGCAAACACGGTTTATTCGGGGAGCCGGTGACGCCCACGCATAGAAAGGGCCACGACGCCGAGGAGCCGAGTATTCCTCACGAGTCCCGACGTACATATGTTCCGTTGAGAGGTCACCATTCATAAGTCTCGGGCGTTCCTCTGAGAGTGCACCGTACGCTTCGGGCACGCTTCCGGTGTTTCTGGAGGCTGCGAACACACTCGAAATGCCAACGAGAATTCTCCGTCGCTTTCTAACGCCCGTTCGTCTTTCGGGTAAAAGCCCAGGGAAAAGACCGGCCGGCTCCGCTCGACGCCCTCGAAATTTCAACGCTGCTCGTTTGTGAAAAGAAATCCTATCGTAGATAAAAATATATTTTACCGTCCTCACCGAAAAGTCATCAAAGCCTTTATATCGCCTACGGTAGAGAAAAATAGTTTGTACATTCAACAAACATTTCTCGAAAGCAACACATCAACGTTTTTCTCTTTCCTCTTTAGTACAGCTTATTGAGACACTGAAAAAAAAGTTTACTTGCCGGCTGACCATGAAAAAAATTCTTATTTCAATTCTGCTTTCGACTCTTAGAATTCCATACGATATTGAAACAACGACGGCAAGACTGCAAAGGTGACATGTTGTCCTTTCGATCCCGTATGCAATTGTACGAATTAAAATAATAATGTTTTTCTTTGGCAACCCGCAAGCGATTTCTACTCGAGTCATTGATATTAAAAAAAAAAATGTTAATATTAATAAAAACAAAAGTGGATCTTTGCGGCTAAGAAGTGTTTTTGAAACCTGGAAACCTTTTCACGATGCAGTTGGTATATTGCTTTCTTAAAAAAAAAAGCTGTATCATCGTTGCCGCTCGCGGTTTTCGGTAATCGCGAGCTCGATCCGATACGAGGAGGCTTCGCGCCGAAAGTGTCCGCCGCCCAATTTAAACTCGGCAGCGCAGCCGTATTCGCGCCTGCATTATTCTCAGTTTACATTGCACATCCCCGTGGCTCGAGGCTTGCATTTCTTATTCGCTCATTCCTCATTTTGCCCCCCTTGCCGCCCTCCTCCTCCTCCTCCTCCTCGGCCACTCGTGTACACTCTCCAGTCTACCGGACGACTCGTCGCCATTCATAACTCCGTTGAACGAGGCTCGCGATATGTGGACGGTGTGTGGATCTATATATCTCTCCGCAGTACTCTCTAGTCTCGAGTCCACCGACCGGCAGCTTATGCACGCTGGAGACTCTCGAAATGCCTCCTCGTTTTCTCTTCCATCCCTTCTGCGCATATACCGGCGCAACGATTTTTGTTACTCTCTTTCGTCTCACTCTCCGGTCTGGTCTGCGCACAGTTGTTCCCTTCCATCACGCCTTTCTCTTGGTGCAGTTCTTTACCCCCCCCCCCTCTCCCCTTCCTCCTGGCTACCTTCCGATTTTGCTACATGCAAGTCGTGAGCTCCGAGCTATATCGGCAAAACGAGAGTTTTACCTTTCTTTTCGTACAATAAGAAGAAAAAAAATGTGAGTAGCAAATTGAGCAGAAATTTGATTAAATTCGCCAATTTGTATTCGCTGCTGGTTTTAGATTGCGTAATGACGCTGGCTACCGGACGACTCGCGTGCCTCTTTGCGCTAGATGAGGGGAAAATAAATCATGGGGGGAAAAAAAAAATGTGAGTAGCAAATTGACTAAAAATTCGATTAAATTTGCCGATTTTTTATTCGCTGCTGGTTTTAGCGGCACATTTTAGGTCTCTAGCACTCACGACTCTGCGAGAAAGTATCTCCACCATATTGCGACTACACCGTATTTAGAACTCTTGCAAAATATCCACCAGAAAGTGAAAAAAACTCTACCAGGATCAAACTACAACTCTACCGGACTTGAAATAAAAAGAGTTTCATTGTGATTGCGTTACATTTTTATTTCATGTCCGGTAGAGTTTTATTTTTTTTTCTTTCTGATAGAGATTTTGGTAGAGTTCTAATACAGTAGAGTCGTACTGTGGTGGACATGTTTTCTCGCAGGGTTGTGAGTGGATGTAAATGTGCCGTTTTAGCTTGCGGAATGACTCTTGTCATTTGCATTAGATAGGGGGGGGGGGGGGGGAAATAAAAAAAGTGAAACAATAAAATAAGCTTTTAGTTAAAAAAAAAAAAAAAAAAAAAAAATGAAATAAAAAAGAATATTAGAAATTAAAAAAAATGACAAAATTAGAAAAATGAAAGAATTCTTGGCTCGATCCAATAGCGGAATGGTTGAGAGAACGATGATCGAGGAAGATTAATCTTAGTCGCGCGACCTCGTTACCACCCCGGGTGAGCGCGATAGTCTTTCCCTTCTTTGGTTTCCGTTCGTACGTTCGGTTAACCGTAAATTACGAGCGACCGGTGTAACGAGCATAATGGCGTGTGCACGGCCGGGTGAAGGTCGGCCAACGTGAGGAACGCGAGCGGCGTACGTAGCGCACGGCGATGCAGGGAGCAAGGAGAGAACCCGGTGCTCCGCATGGAGTGTGCGAGGCGTGAGAGGCGATCGGTGTCCCTCCGTCACACATACACACGTATGAAAAGAAATAAAGAACAAAACAAAAAAATATATATATATATATATTTTTTTTTTTCGAACGAGACAAACTCGATGCAGCGAACCCTTCAGCGATTAAACATCGGGCGAATTATCGTTCCCGATCGGACAGCGAGTTCGCAATCTGTGTCAACACACTGGACAGACTCATAGTTCGGCGTTCGATAGATAAATAAACAAATAAATAAATAAATGAGATAAATAGATTTTTTTTTTTAAATTCCATGACGGATCAAACGATCCGGTCTTTGCGATAATGTAATTTAATTTATATTTATTTATCAATAATATTTCTCTCGATAAAACAACGGCAAGGCGTCGATATCGCATGGAGATACATTAATGGTCACATTAGCCTTGGTCATATTAACGGTAGAGCGGGCGAATGCCATTCGAGGATAAATCAAGATATCCTTACCGCCGTTCCGAAGGTGTCCCGACAGATAGAAGTCGTCGGGCTGACAGTGATAAGCCGTTTGAAATTTATTGCTCTCCGGGACAATTTTTTTTTTCTCCCCTCCGTTTCTCGAGCGGCCAATCGGCGAGATTTTATATTTCACTATCCGCGCCGCGATAATATAATAATCGAGATACGAATGCGCGACCGAGGAAGTATTACAGTATTACGAACTCCGCGCGCGCGCGCGCGCGCGCGCGCGCGCGCTGCAGGACGGTTTGATATAAAATCGCGTTGGCGAATGGCTCGGAGCGACCTACTTACACGAGGCTGACGCGCCGCGGCTGTGCGGGTTTGCGCCTCGAAGGAGCACGTCGAATGAAAGGAGCGGACAACGCGCCGCTGCCGTCGCCGCTCGTGAGCAAAAGCTCGAGCCGGCGAGGCACGAACTCGCGGCATTGATTATCGCGAGATAATTACCGGCATAATTAACACCGCCTTACGGCATAAAGTCGTCCGGCGGAAGAAAGTTCACCCGGGAGGACGCCGAGGCTTTCCGGGAAGGGTCTTTTTTTTTTTCTCTTCGGGCGCATCGCGAACGTTACGGCGCAGCGTCGCAGAACGCTTTTCTCCCGACTTCCGTCTCCGGCGATGACACCGCTATCGAGTCTACGATGATGGATCGGCTCGGAATCGAGGATCATTTCGTCCGGTGTATAAATGGCGCGTGGGTATAATTTTCTCGTTTGCGATGGGACAGCGGCGATCAATTTGCGATAACGGATCGCACTTGCGCGCTTCGTTAGAGGATTATCGGAGAGAAAAGCGGAACTTCTTCGGCTTGTCGGCGACGGCTCGGGATTATTTCTGGGAATCGGTGCAAGCTCGTGTCTCGATTGAATTAATGCATTTTGCCGTATGCCGCGAAATTTAATTGTTGTTGTTGTCGTTGAGGAAAGATGGGAGTGGGCTGCTGTCGTTTTGATACATTTTTTCAGATCGCGGGTATAACGGTTGGTATTCTTTGTATGGAGACGTTGAGGAGAGGAATATACGCTTGTGAAAAATATTTTAATATTTTAATATTTTAATATTTTAATATTTTAATATTTTAATATTTTAATATTTTAATATTTTAATATTTTAATATTTTAATATTTTAATATTTTAATTGAAGTTTTTATCTTGATATGTGGCAAATTGCAAATTAATTCGACCTATCGGAGAGGAGATAAAAAGTGTGGCGTAAAATTGGAAAAAAATTGGAATGAAGTAAAAGGACCAATGTTTTTATTTCGGTAACTCGCCCGTTTTCCTTAAATGGCCAACTCAACCGTGAATCGCGGTTTCGCGTAGATTACAAATATATTTCGCAACGTCTCTTCGGAGAGTCGCGAAAAAAACGCGTGACGCATTTCCGGCGGACGGAATTGACCGGTGCAGAGCTCGGGTGAATCCGATTCCTCGGCAGGCGCGCACAATCAGCGGCAATTTTATTACAAAAACAAAAATCTATCCACCGTCGAGCCGTTCTCGCGCCCACACACGGCGTCGTTAACGAGTCGTGCGTGTAACAATGGGCCACGGGTGCGTTGATGAGATTAACGATGTCGCGCGGACGCCACCGTACAGAACAGCACGTCTCCGCACCGAAACGTGGCTTTCGAAGACGTCTTTTATTTTATTGATAAAACAAGAATAAGTCAACGAAAAAATTGCCGCGCTTGCGCAACTGTCATGAAAGTCGCGGAATCGCCGATTCAGCAAGCACACGGTAACAATAAGTATCAACGTTTCTTGTCCACAAATCTTTTCTCGTTAATTTTCTAAAATACAAAAAGATGCTTATTTCCGAAAATATTTATTAATTTCCCAAAAATGTGTATTAATTCTCCAAAAATTTGTATTAATTTTCCAAAAAATGTTTATTCATTTTACAAAAATGTTCATTAATTTTACAAAAACGTTCATTAATTTTACAAAAACGTTCATTAATTTTACAAAAATATTCATTTATTTTACAAAAATGTTTATTAATTTTGCAAAAATGTTCATTAATTTTACAAAAATGTTTAATAATTTTCCAAATATGTTTATTAAATTTACAAATATTTTTTTGTAAAACTAATAAGGAAAGAATTCCGGAAGTTGGTGTACAATAAGAAGGTTGGTTAAAAGTACGAAAGTACTTAGCCGCTTGAGTACTTGAGCCGAGTACCTGTGGAGCGGCTCTCGCCGAGTCCGCGGAGCAAGGAATTCTTGTCGCAAGCGGCACCGCTCGGGTGTACGGCCGCGTCTCTATTTGGATCACGGATAGAGTTATGCGCGCGTAACAATAGCCGTACGAGCCTAAGTACAGGGTACCGTGAGCGTTAAAAGCGAGGGAGTTTCATCACGCTCGAACGCTCGCCGGTGCTGCCGTTCTCGCGGCTCGGGGTCGGCCTGAATAAAGGAAAAAGGCACCCACGCCCCCACAGGAATCCCAAGGGCAGCGTCGCCGATGTTTGTCGTAGTTGTGTCGCGGTGTTGCTGCCCCACAGCAACACCCGCGATTATATTAGAGGAGGGAACGGGAACGCGCGCATGCGCGCGCGACGAGCGCGTTTGACTCTCGACCACCTTCACCGACATAATAATCTATGCGCGCTATATCGCCAGCCCGAGAAACGATATTGTAATTGATATATCGAGCGTGCGGAGCGATCGTACATGCTGCAGAAGTGTTGTGTCCCCGTAGCGTGAGGGAGGAGAGAGGGAATTCTGATGCCGCTACCGGGCGCAACGAACGCTCGTGTTCGTATTATACTTTTATATGCAGGAAAAAAAAATGAATTAAAAAAAAAAATATATAGAACGCTTGTATAGTAAAAGTCAGAACGGCGATTGCTCGGAGCGGCATGCGCGAGTCTCGCTCGACTCCGGGTCATACGGTCAGGTAAATGTCCGAGTGAGCTCGTTTTCCTCGAACGGAATTTATGCCTCCGGTTATTTAACACGCTGCTCACTGTGTGCGAACATTAATGTTGCGCAATTAACACTCTCGTCTGTGGAGATTTTTACATTTATTTTATTATTCTTTCGCTGAGGAAAAAAAAGAATTGGTGGATTAACCAAGTTCGCGGTCACGCACGTTCAGAGCTGTTATTTCGTTGGTACAACTAAATCATTCTTTTTTTTTTTTGAACGATTACTCGCTTCAGTCGATTCAAAATATTTCGATTCAAACAAATTTTTGTTTATTATGCCAAGTAAATAACGCCTTTGAACGCGGTGGAACGCACCTTGGTTAGTCCAACAATTTTTCTTTCTCAGTGTTCAATTGAACGTGAAAAATGGATTTTAGCTCCGAAAGAATGGGACACGAATTCTCCAGGCAGTGTGCCGAAAGTCCGAGTGCTTTATACCAATTTCTCGAAGGCTCGGGTCAATGTTGTAAAAAAAAGAAATCTAAAATAATTTCCATCGGTGACCCGTTACTCCGAAAGGTTCGCGATGACGAAACCATTAATTTTTCTTGCTCGCGCGAATCGAGTTTCGAAACTAGATGCGTGAATCGATCCACTTCGGTCCGTCCCACTCGATTCCCCGCTGCAAGGGGGAGAGTCGTTAAAAAAAATGTTTTTTTTTTTTTGCCAATGTTCGCTCGAACGAGGGAGATATATGTGTCATTGGGTGCACCGCTAGCTCGCCGCGGCCAGAAGCCGGAACGCTCCGTCTCGTTCTTCTGTCCTTATTGTTCTTTATTTTTTTTTTCAAAAGAAAAACCTCGGCATGGCAACGAGGTGGAAAGGACGTCGTAGAAAGAGGGAATGGAGGAGGAGGAGGCAAAAAAGTGGAAAGAAAAAAAAGAAACTGAGAGAGAGAGACAGTCCGAGCTCGGAGAGACACGTCAGCGGTAAAATCGCGATTTCCACGTTCGCACGCACATTCCGCACGTACGAACGCGGCGGGAGGAAGGGCGGGGGGCAAAAGGGGGGAGACCGGGTGCGGATATATACGAGAACACGAAACGTCGGCGAAATACATGGCAACCCGTGGACGTCGACGATTCAGCTCTGTCGAGAGAGACACGCAATGTCGTATAACTTCTGGTTCTCGAGCTACCGGACTTTACTCGTGTACACGTGCACACACTGCACCTGTGTACGATGATCGACGAGACCGCGAATTGGCTTTGTCCAACCCATTTACCAAGAGGAAATATCCCTGCGAGAAAGATGGGTATAATTTTTTTTTTTTTTCTTGCGTTGAACGGATAGGGGAGAGTGGGGTAAAATGGACCGTTTTTTTTGCCAATTTATTGCGGAACATAAAATCAGTAAAGTCGTGGCTCGGACCGTTCCTTTTTGCCCAATCCGCCCCCAATGTCCGTTCCCAATGCATTTGACGCGAGTCCACCGACTCCCAATTTCCACGATTCGAGACGCCAATTTTCCGGCGGTGTTGCCAACTAGAGATTTAACGACGAGACCGGAAATTGGCTTTGTCCGACTCATTTACGAGGCGGAAATATTGCATCAAGAAAGATGGAAAAAATTGATAGGTTATTTTTTTTTTGAAATATGTTGAACGGTCAGGGGAGAGCGGAACTTCGAGGCAAAACGGACCATTTTTGCCAAATCTATCGCGGGACATAAAATCGGTCAATTCGTAGCTCGGACCGTCCCCTTTTTTTGCCCCAAACGCCCCAATGTCCATTCCCAATGAATTTCACACGAGTCCACCGAGTCTCAACATCCGCGATTCAGCGCACTGATGTTTTTCGCCGAATCGCCGCTAACGATCTGACAACGAGATCGGGAATTGGCTTTATGCAACCCATTTACGAAGCGGCGATATTGCATCAAGAAAGATGGAAAGATACATTGATCGGTTATATTTTAAAAAATATGTTGAACGGATAGGGAAGAGCGGGGTAAGACGGAACTCCGGGGCAAAACGGACCAAACTTGCCAAATTGATCGCCGCTCATAAAATCAGTAAATTCGCAGCTCGGGACTCGCACGGAAAACCTTTCGCCTCCAAGCAGCACCGTTTTGCCCCATCCTGCCCAATGTCCATTCCCGACGCATTTCGCCCGAGTCCACCGAGTCTAAACTTCCGCGATCCGACGCGCCGATTTTCCCGCCGGCTCGCAGCTAATGATCTAACGGCACTCTATCTGCGTCCATTCTCGATCCGGAATTTATGCGCTCCGCGGCAAAAATTTCTCACGGACGACAAAAAAAAAAAAAAAAAAAACGCTCGCTCCGCCGTGAACCTCAATCTTATCTCCGCACCGCAGCGAAAGCAGGAAGAAGCCAGCCTCAGATATAAATTGTAAAAAAAAAAGATAGAAAAAAAGCACAAAAAAAAAAGAAAAAAAACCATGAAAATAGACGAGATATTGTTTGCCATAAACAGCTCTCTTTAACCCTTCCTCCTGTACATAACCGTACAGCAGAGCCGTGTGCCAAGTTCAATAAAAAAAAATTAAAAAAAAAAAAAAATCATCCTCCGCCTCTCCACGCAGAACCGGCATTGGACTCGCACGCGCAAAATGGTACGCGCTCTCGGGGTCGCGTATCCGCGATGCCCGAAGGATTCCGCTCGATGCGGGTGGAGGCGATTCGGTGCGGTGTTAACGCGCCAGCCTCCCGCGGGTTATCGTTTTCGCAGTGGCGAGTTATCTTCTTCCCGTTGCTCGTACCACGGGCAAAGGCCCCGTGAGCGGTCGAGGAGAGGCGCCCGAGGAGAAGGAAGAGGGCGGCGCTCGGTCGTTTCCCATCTCTCGGTCCAGCGCAGCTTTCTCCGGGGCCTCTCTCGGTTGTCCCGAGTAGAGGCGAGCGCGCACCGGGCCGCGGCTCTTTGCGCGAGCCTCGATATAATACCGCTGGCCGATCGTCCGCGGGCGGGTGTGTAAGTAAACGCGAGCGCGTTCCAGTTTGCCACGGTGCGCTCCGGCTTCGCTCGTTTGTTCAACACTCGAGTCTCTTGCGATCTTTTTTTTTTCTTTTTTTCTTTTTCTCTTCTCTCGCACGGCAAACTATCCGTGTACGAATATGCACGAACATACATGCTCGCGGACGGTCAAACACCACCACCACCGGCCGCAATAGCGGCTCGTCTCACCTGGCCGGGAAACGTGTACGTTGCGTAGGCACGCGCGCGAGCGGGTGGCAGATAATAACGAAGCTCTATCCATGCGATAGTACGTACACGAGTAAGTGTGGTACTGTTAAACCGCCTTCGCTAAGTAACACCTTCCGAGATGCAATAAAACGCTCGAATGGCTGACCGGGCTGACCGTTTCCTCACCCTCACCTCCGCTCGAGGCTCGTCGGATTATTTCCTGGTTAAACTCACCGAGGAAAAGACTCGCGAGAGCGTTGCGCCCAAGAGAACGAGTCAACCTCGCCGCGGAGAACGGACCACTCGCGACGAGATATGCGCCCCGGCTCGTTGAGCGATAAACGAGAGGATATTATTAATCGGAGTAAACGCGTGGGCTCTAGTTCAGCGGCAGATCCCGCGGGCAATACGATTTCACTGGGCTCTCGGATATCGCCGGCGAGCGAGGATGAATAAGGCGCGTGTTACGTTGGAATTAATTAATGGGAATGTAGTGGGAGGGTATATTAAAAAAAAAATAGACAATCACGGGAAACAGAAGATTTCTGAATGGCAAAAGCGTTCGATGAAAATTGGGTAATTCACTCTAGGAGGCAAGTACGAGTTTTTTTTTTTTTTTTTTTTTCAAAGATGCATTTTCCCGACGAGAGAACTCGGATTATTGTTGTAACTGAGATCTTGAGAAAAAAAAATGCATATATTTCTCTATGTTCACATTTGTGACAATAAATAACGTTGGGTAAGTTGTCAGTGGCTTGCACGGGCGTTTGCGCATACCTATAAGGTTCGTATTGTACCGTCTCTGGAGGATAAGCAGCAAAAGTTTACTCTGACGAAAGACTTTGGAAAAAAATTGAAAAGTTAATTCTCGACAAGTAGGAGTTTTGTTTTTTTTTTTTTCAATGATGCCCTGTCCCGTCCAATGAACTCGAATTATTGTCAATGTCGAGATTTTAAGACAAAACAGTAAAAAAATAGAAATATCATTTTCCCTATGTTATACTTTTATGTAAATAAATAACGTTGAATGGGTGTAATTTGTCAGTGGCTCGTACGAGCGTTCGCATTGCGCCGTCTCTAGACGACAGAACGCAAAAGTCCTTTACCCTGACAAAAGAATTCGACAAAATTTGAAAAATTGATTCTCGGAGACAAGTACGAGTCTTTTTTTCAATGATGAACTCGAATTATTCTTGAAGTTGAGATTTCAAGTAAAAAATAAAAAAATTTCTCTATGTTGCACTTTCATGAAGATGAATAAAGTTAAGTGGATTTAAGTTGTCAGCGGCTCGCACGAGCGTTCGCATCGCGCCGTCTCTAGACGGCAGAACGCAAAGGTCCCTTACCCTGACAAAAGAATTCGACAAAATTTGAAAAATTGATTCTCGAAGACAAGTACGAGTCTTTTTTTCAATGATGAACTCGAATTATTCTTGAAGTTGAGATTTCAAGTAAAAAATAAAAAAATTTCTCTATGTTGCACTTTCATGAAGATGAATAAAGTTAAGTGGATTTAAGTTGTCAGCGGCTCGCACGAGCGTTCGCATCGCAATAACGTTCGCGTTGCGCCGTCTCTGGACGATAGACCGCAAAAGTCGAGTTTCATTTCCAGCCGGGTCGCCCCGGCAACGGTAAAGACGATACATATGCGCGTCTCACGTTGAATTCCCCTCGTCGTTTTGAGCTAAAAATCATCCGTCGAGCGTGCGATCCGGCGAGATCTCCGAGTCTCTTCTCGACACGCCTTCCCACGGCGGCGCATCCGCGCACGTCCAGCTACGTTTCGTCTCGGTGAAAGGGAAATCGCCAAACTCTCCGGAACCGGAAAAAAAAATGCGGAAAATTGTTTATAGCCAGGCACATTCGTTGCGATGGATAAAATTGCGCGCGTGTGTGTGTGTGTGCGTGCCGAGGCAGCGAGGGGGAGAGAAAGTCCTCTCGTCCCGATATCACTTCGTTCCCTCGTTTAGTGCAATATGACGCGCGCAATATGCGTTGCAACGAGCGGTCGCTTCGAAATATCTACTTAGTCGCGATATAAGGCGAGACGTTAGATTCGTTTTTATTTTTATTTCTCAATTTTTTTTTTTTTTTATTTATCTTTTGACGCCCTTGTATTTATTGCTCGAGACATTCGTGCACGTAACTGGTTTACACGGCAAATGGTGTTTACATGATTGGCCAAGTTTGTAACGCCGAACGATAGTTGAGTAACACTTGCGCCGTGCCTTTGGAAAAAGCGTTGCCAATCGTGCCCTTGTTCGTAGCTGTCCCATAAAGACGCAGACATTTTACGAGGTAAGAAATAGAGAAAAGCGTCCTGTAGCGTTTTCCCATGCGACACCGTCGGCCGTTTCGTCGATCGTCGCCGCTCTCCGACCAACGCGCGCGTTGCGGATCGCTCTAAGTCTCCCGAAAAAATGTCCGCGAATTTCTGGACATTTAATATTTTTCATTATTGGCTCAACTTACGAAATCGCGATACTTAATTTTTTTTTTTTTTTTTTACCGTTGCAATTGAGAGTCGGGCTCGGCGGCCGCGCTCTCCGTTCATTTTTTTTTTTTTTTTTCGTCTTCACAAATTGCCTTCGAGTATTTCGAGAAAGAAGAAAAATATCGGGGGGAAAAAAAGTATACAATATCGAAGCAGGTGTTTCGCGATTTCGTAAATGGAACATTCGATTCGACTGGATCCTCCGGTTCGGATAGCTTCGCGCTTTGCCAGGCCAGAGATACGTTTTATAGGAGGCGGTTTGGCTTTGCTACACGGCCCGATCTCGTCGACAGACACTCGAGTTCTCCTCCGGTCGCCGTTTGGAAATCGAAACCAATTACTTCGTCGTGGCGTAAGTAAGCCATTCGGGCAACCCGCGACGCCGTGACCGTGCGACTCGCAATGTTGCTATCATATCGCGCTCTTATCGTGCCTCGAACTTGGCAAAACGTTACCGGTTTCGACGAAGGAGTAATATCGAAACATGAAAAAAAACAAAATCATAAAAATGTTTTGCGATAAAAAAAATAAAAAAAAATTGTAGCGATTAGATCTGTTTCGCAATCGGCGTCTCCGATCTATCGTGATCTCGGTACGCTAAAAGCCGAAAGCCTGGCCTGTATGATTTGTCGGTGCGACGAGGCGAGAAAATATTATTGCGTGCCGCGCGTATTATCGATCGAGTTTATTATTAGTCGACCGGAATAGCGGTGTAGAAACACTCCAGCAAACTTACGTTTGCTGGTCAACGAAAATTTACGTGGATATTCACTTTTCCGATAATTACACGAATTTTATTAACTCCCGATAACATTTGCTGGATTTTTTTTATATATATATAAATTTTATATATATATACATTTTATATATATATATAAATTCTATATATATATAAATTTTATATATATATTATTTATCGTTATATTTTTCGCAGTGTGTAACAGAAAAGTTGTTTGATGAAACAAAAAAATGAAAACGTTTTCCACTCTAGGGAAGCTAAAAAAGAAAAAGGCGCACGAATGGCGCAAACATTCGGCATTCTAAAATTCACGACGTGCGAAAAACACTGCTGTTTTCCATTCGCCTTCCAATAACCACTCCGATAAATGTACGCTCGATAGAGAATGAAATTTCGAGTGAAAATGTGTTTTTCCGATAATTCCACGATTTTTATTAATTCGCTATAAAATTTGCTGACAATCTTAAAAATATAATGCACAATATTTATAATTATATTTTTCGCAGTAAGAAAAAAAAAAAACTCTTCCCACACTAGAGGGGTTTTTTTTTTTTTTTTTTTTTTTTTTGAAGCGCACGAATGCCACGGACGTTCGTCATCGTGACATTCATGACGTGCGAAGCGCACTGCCGTTTCCCATTCACCCTCCAATAACCCACAATTTTACGACGTCAAGATGTGTGTTGCCGGTTCATTTTATTAACAGACTCCACACGCTGCAGCCTCCCCGAAGCAGCGTGTTCGCCGACTTTACGATCCGGTCGGCTTTCATGTATCTCACCGCACGGGCAACTTAAATTTTCTTCGTCGCTTTCATTTTTTTCAAAAATTATTTCCGCTCAGTCTCTACTACCGAAAATTAATGTGCTCCTTATCTTTTGATGTTTCAGGTAAGCAAAAGTTTCCCATTACGACGGACCTAAAGTGCACTGCAGATGCCGGATAATACGACACGGTAAAGTAAAAAAAAAATAATATAAAACAATCTTAAACAACAATCTATGTTGTTATCTTTTTATTATCGTTCTTGTTCTCAGTTTTTATTTACATAACTTTCATCGATTGAACATCGATGTACTTTTTCGTAAAATAAAAATACCATATATCAAAATCATAAAACCCTTTGTCTGAAATTAAAAAAAAAAAAGATGTCATCAATAAAAATAAAAACTACCGGACGGAATTGCAACGCACATGTTTTTGAAATTTCAGAAACATTTTATATATAAACTGTTTCCGAAATTGTCCAATGAAAAAATAAAAATAATTTCTTTTTAACATAAATTTTTTTTTATATACAAAAGAAGCTTCCAATCCCGTTCACTAACATTCAAGCAAAATGTCTTTTACACTGCGTCCTCGAGGAGCTTGTCTCGCGCCACAATATATCGGTCCTAAAATCGGTCCTAAATTAAAAAAAAAGATGTCATCAATAAAAATAAAAACTACCGGACAATTGCAACGCACATGTTTTTGAAATTTCAGAAACATTTTATATATAAACTGTTTCCGAAATTGTCCAATGAAAAAATAAAAATAATTTATTTTTAACATAACATTTTTTTTATATACAAAAGAAGCTTCCAATCCCGTTCACTAACATTCAAGCAAAATGTTTTTTACACTGCGTCCTCGAGGAGCTTGTCTCGCGTCACAATCTATCGGTCCTCGCGTTTTGCAAACGCGGATATCACCGAAGCGCGAGTAACAAAAAAGAAATCAATACAGGAGTCGCGTCTCGGAGCGAAGTTCTGCAGCCTGCGGCGCCTTTTTTTTTTTTTTTTTTTTTTTTAAACAGTAAAACTTCAACGAAGCCCGTGAGTGCACGGTCGGCACGGCGACGGAGGGAGGGGGACGAGCTATTAGTACGCGATGTTCTCGGGTAGTTACGAGAAACCGTCGGGGTGGAGCGAATGGGAGAGCAATGTCCGGGGCTGGCTAATGCACCCGCACGATGCAACCTTCCCTCTCGGCGAACTACGCGTGGTAGTCCAATCTGCCCGTCCCTCTTGCCTCGTTCGTTTATGTGCGCCGTTGCACATAGGTATAAAGACAAACGAAGTCGACCGGCCCGTCGGCCTCTCACTGTGTGTTTCTCGTCTCCGAGCCGCCCTTCCTTACCGGCCGAGCTCGCACGACTCCGATAAACTCGGCCTCCGGATAGTTAATCACCGCGAGAAACGAGGCCCGTGACGTATTTAACGCCTTAACACCGCGCCGGTGGAGAAACATGCGGGGAGTGAGTTTGCGAAAAAGGAAAGGTTTAGACATTCATAAGGCGAGCTCAAAAGGGAAAGAAGGAAACTCTGCGTTTCTACGCTTCTCACACGAAGTAGCGATTCGTCACCCCCCTCTTCCTCCCCCTCCACCCTCCGTCGCTCGGTTGGGCGCGGTGCGGTTTAGCGAACCGACGATCGGACGATCGAACCGATCGCCTCGGCCTGGCGTGTTGTACAACGCTTCGCTCCACAGTCGACTCCGATAATATAATAAGTACTTGCGGTTCGTTGCCGCACGATAGTGGGTAATAATAATGAATGAATACTCCGCCGGGAGAGGAACAAAAAAAAAAAAAAAAAACGAACATAGATTCTTACGTTAGAATCAACCGATAATCGATAATAAGTTCAATGTCTCGAGACATCGAACAACAAAATTGCAGTGGCGTGGGGAAAAAAAAAAGGGAGGAGCTGAAATCGACTATTCCGTGATACAAATCACTCCGGATGTGAGTAAAAAAAAAAAATTAAAAAATAAGAAACATAAAGCTTGGGTAGTTGTCGATGAAGGATGAATATAAAAAATTACTTCGTCGTAATAAGTAAAATTGTGTTTTTTTTTTTTTTTTCTGCATATTACCATTGATACGAATTTTCGCATGAAACACGTAAAATCACCAACTTTTACGGAGCTAAAAAAGCGATGCAAAAATTCATTTCATTGCGTTAGAAATTTAGTATTAAATTCAAAAGCAGAATAAAGAGAACTGACGAATTTACGGCTCGGTCCGTCGAAAAAGAAAAAGGAAAAAAAAAAAGAATGGCCTTCGAGTTTGTAAACACGACGTCTTCTCGTCGATCCATTGCGTTGGCACAGTTTTCTCTCCTTTGTGAATAATAATGCCCACGCAAGAGTTCTCAAGCTCGTAGACGTGGCGCCGATCTAACGCGCCGTTCCGCTCCGCCTCGACGCCGTCCGTCCGTTCGTTCGCCTTCGCCGTTTCTCTCTCGGCGGGTATCGCAGTTGGTCAAAGTCTTAACCAACTGTTCGTTCGTGGATTAGCTCGCGCCTTGCCAACGGGCGATCCCAGTCTTTCCGCAGCCCCGCTCACCGTCGGTTCTGCGATGGTTTTCTCTCTCGAACGAATCTCGCCCCAGGACAGAACACCCAGATCCGCGCCCGCGCTCTCCTTCGCGACCGAGTGGTCCGATCGATTTCGTGTTCGTTAACCCTTCGCACCCTCGTTGCACACACCGACTCTCGTGACCGGTGCATTACGCTCTGCACTCACGGTTCTCCTCGGCTCGCGAACACCCTCGCTGCTCCCACAACCGGATGACACAGAAATATGCACATAGGCTGCACAGACACGTCGTGTTAAACTCGAAGCAAAACACCCGGGTAGATGTCTTACACCGAGGACATCGAATTGGCTCATTGTTCATTCCACTTTGACGCCCCTGCCACTAGAGATATCGCCTTCCTCCGGCCTCGGCTCCACTCCAATCCCTTCAGTGCGCCCTCGAGAACGAGAGTTGTCGGGAAGACACTGAATAAAATCTATCATATGCGAGAGCATATTTTTTAATTGCCGGAAAAATGACATAGTCAAAGCAACAATATTGACTTTGTGCGACAAAAAATAATTCCCAAGGGGAACTTTCACATTTTGTAGTTATACCGAAAAAAAGGTTTGGTAATATCAACTAAGCTGCGGGTGCGGGTGGCGAAGGAAATGTTTGGTCGATTGAACAAAATGTTTGTTCAAATCAAGTAACTATTCGTTCAGTCAACTAAATATTAGGTCGAACTACTAAATATTCGTTCAGTCAACTAAATATTTCTTTCAATCGACCAAATATCTCCTTCGCCACCCGCAAACGCAGCAGAGTTTGATATTGCCGAACCTTTTTTGTCGGTGTATGACAACGACAAAAAATTATGGTTGCAAACACAATCCTAGTTTGAGCAATTGAATATATATACTATAAGAAACTATCTATATTCACGTTCCCCTGACAACTATTTATTATAGTAGGAAATACTATCCATTTTCTCAGTGTGACAATCCACTTGGTGTAAAAAGATCCTCTTGGGTCAAATGGATTTTATTCAGAGCGAAAATACTCAGGTGCGTGTCTTGCATCTCGGTAATTGTATGGCTTATTGTTTGTGCGACGTTGGCGCGCGCGCGTCACTGGCAATATCGCTTTCCTCCGTCCTTGGTTCCATTGCATACCTTCTCTATGCTCTCGCGAACGCGAGATATTGGGAACGCACTCAATAAAATCTATTCTACGCGAGAGGATTTTTTTTTTTTTATTTTTTCTTTACCGGAAATGAAAATCCGTTCGGTGTAAAAAGACCCTCTTGGGTCAAATGCATTTTATTTAGAGTGAAAATAGTCAGGTACATGACTTACATCTCGGAAATCGAATTGGCTTATTGTTCGTTCTACTTTGACGCACCTGCCACTAGCAATATCGCTTTCCTCCGTTCTCGGTTCCACTCCGCCCTAGTCTATATGCGCTCTCGCGAAGTCGAGATATCGAGAACGCAGTGAATAAAATCCATCCGATGCCGAGAGGATTCCATTTGCCGGAAATTACAATCCGCTCGCTGCAATCCTCTCGCGTCAAATGGACTTTATTTAGAGCGAACTCCTGTCGATATTCTCTGCACTCCACAAAGTCATCAACTCAATGAAAAAAATTTCTCTTACTTTATTGATAACTTGTTGACAAAAAAAAAAAAAAAATACATAAAAAATTAACGAGAAGAATGATACGGAGTGTAGAATTTTTTTTTCGATTGTGTATTTTTATCCCGCTTCAATTGATCGACGAAACGAATCGAAAGACCGGCCTATCCCGAAGGGCCGATAACTCGTGCGAGTGAACGAGAAACTATTTACGGATGATGGATACGCGCTCTGCGCGTCTCCTGTCTTTGGTCCTGTTTGTCCCAATTTGCCGCCGGAAATCGAATGAAAAATGATGGCACAAAATCGGTCCCGGCCATGGTCGGGAATTTTCACTCGTTAAACTCGGCGACTGCGGATGACGGATGATTTTTCGATTCATCCGTCGAGCATCCGGCTATCGCGCCGCATAACGAGGACTCTCCGCATTTATAATAACAATTATTTCTATTTTATTTTATTTTATTTTATTTTTTTTTTTCGAAACGATCCATCGAGTGGGAATGGAGAATGAGGAATCGCTAAGCGCCACGTGGGCGCCGCAGCTACCGACGTCGAAGCCGCGGACTCACCTTTGAGCCCGTATTGCCGGATAGATACACCGCACGTGGATTCTGTAGATTCTCCGGCCGAGCCTCACCCACATGGCCTGACACGCTGTCCGCGATATATTCGTGAGAATAATTTCTCAGCCGAGGTTTATATTATAAACGAGTTTGCGCGGTGTAAGGCTCGAGCTCACTGCGCGAGGAATAGTGTAACCCGCGTGGGTTTGCCCCATCGACCAGTGGGTGTTAATTGGGACTCGAACTTTGAGCTCTTCGTAAAAATCTTCCGTAGGCAGCTGCTCGGGAAACCATTTTTTGTTTTGTTTTTGGAGCCCGATGGAGCTGAATGGCGCGGGCGTGCCACCGATTCGCAGGTACATCGGGAGAGATATATAGAGACAATTATGCGTGGGCTCGCACCGAACGCTTGGCGGTCTCGCTTACCATTCGCATTTGATTAAAATCCCAACCAGCCGCTTCTCAAGTGGCTCCAAATGAAATTTGTAAGAACGATCGATCAATTAATGAAAAAAAAAATTATACAGGATAAAAAAATGAAATACTTCGTAATGAAAAAAATTTGATCGACAATCTCTGAGTATTTACTTCGTATCAATTTTCTGATCATGCGAAAAAATCGTCAGGTTTGAACATTTAAAAATTTCGGAGAAATTCCATTTATTTTCAAGTCCAAAATATTTACATTAATTGGCGTTGAAAAACAAACTATGGGTTTGCCAATTCTTCTTTTGTTTTCTTTAATATTCGAGCATGAGGATGCAAAAAAAAAAAAAAAATGATCGGAACGCCGTTGCGAATGATCGATCACAGGTGATCAGCGATCCAATATTTGATTACGGAGAAAAAAAACAAACTGAAACACGTTTTTCCTGCTCGGAGTCGGTTGGAAGTCGTCCCTTAAATGTACACACCTTGTTTGCCATTTACGGTACGTAATTTGTGTATCTCGTTATCGAGCCTCTCGTTCGACTGTCGGGTGTTTTCGAGCGATTTTCACGCTTTCCACGATTGCCCATCGCCGGCGCGGTCAGCTCCAGAAACCTAGATTCGTCTCTCTGTCTCTCTGTCTGTGTGCGTACACATCATCATCGCGATGCTAGCGCTCGTCGATCGAGAAAATTGCGGGTCCGATTAAAAAGTGAAGCTAAACCAGTCGCGGCGACCGGTGCGAGCGACTCCCGTCGTGTTCGCTGCCCGCGAAACCGCGAGCGATGAGTTTCTCCGGTGCAGCTGCGTTTTCGACGGGGCGCGCTCTTGCGAATAACTGGCGGAATATAAACCGACGACGTTAACGCCGCCCCTCGATCTTAATGGATAGTGCGAAATTGTATGCGAATCCGTTGCGATACGCGGCTGTACCGCGCGCTTTCAACAGGCCTCGCAGTTTGCGCAGCTAAGGAGAAGAGCCCGACGCACACCGATAAACGAGAGCGAGATCTCGATGAGCAGTGAAATTCCTTCACCTTTCACCGACCGAGCACGACTTTTTCGCACTGTAATCTTCGGCGACGTCGCTCAAGTCTCGATTTCATTTCATTATCATGGGTAATGCAATTTCTTTTGTTATTTTTTTTTTTTTTTTTTTTTTTTTTTTTTTTATTATTATTCTGCACCGAAGAAACTTCGCGATAAAGATTTTTTTTTTTCACCGGCCTTCGTGTTCCAGACTCGAGTCGAAGAGACAATTTTTTTGATGTCATGAGCATGACATCAAAAAATTCATCTTTGGCAAGACTCAGTCAATTCTCTGCTCTGCGAAGACTAAAAATTGTTCACTCGTAGAATTTCATTCTCCGAGTGAACTTTCCCGAGCGAAGTTTGTGCAATGCAAAATACAGCCGTTATAAGTTTATAATGGCTGTATTTTGCATAGAGCAATTTAATGATGAAACTTAATCTCATGCAGATATCTTCGCGATCGTTTCCCTGCTCGCGAATTTTGCAACTATTTCATTTCACGGGTTTGTACTTTTAACGAAAGAAAAGTACTAAAATTACCAAGAAAGGAAGAACCCGTTAATGTGTTTGTGCGGGAAATGTTTCTTAAACGTAAAGACGCAGTAAAAAAAAGTGTCCACTTAACAAACGTTTTTGTCCTTAAGCGTACAAAACTATTTCCTCGTTAATTTAACAAAAAAAAAAAAAAAAAAAATAAAAACATACTTATAAGATTTTCGTAAAACGGGCATTTTTTTTTAAATTACAAATTTGTGGACAACTTTGGTGCGCATTTTACTCTGCAAAAAATTATTGTCCATGCCCGAGCGACCCCACCGAGCGAGTAAATGAAAATGCTTCGGGGCCGTTGAACGTATCATGCCTTCCAACCGACGAAATAATGATAACTAACCGGAGACAGAGAAATCCACATAGGAAGGCCCGGGGCGTGGAAAGCCGAGCGCGATAGATCGAGCGAGGGTGGAGAAAAGGCACGCACGCACGTACCAGCTACCAGTCTCTCACTGCGTAACACGCAGCTGGCACGCGTCACGAATACAAAAAAAAAAAGAAGAAAAAAAAACCGGATGTTCTTGCTGTCATTGCTACCGTTCGGATCTCCCATGCCGCGGGTGAACCGTGAGTGCACGTCTTGTTGGATGACGCTGGATGGTCACCGGGGGTCGCCGCAGCCCAGCATCCGAAGCAGCGGCTCTGCCCGCCGGCGCCTCGTCCAGAAATACACGTCTCCGTGTATGTCTCCCCACTCCGAACATTAATACATCGTACACAGTAGCGTATCCTGTTTGACTAACAAACGCCATAAGGAAATTAAAAAAAAAACAAAAAAATAAAAAAAAAACCCGGAGAACGCTGCAGCTTCTAAATATAGCGATCCACCGTTCGTAGTCTCGCGTTGATTCACTCGTCTCCCTTAATTCGCGGAAGAGCGACGATATGTAGGCTGCGGACGTTAAACGGTCGATGACGATCCGGCCCTTCAGGGTCGCGGGCGCGTGTGGCGCGTTTCCTCGTTTCTTTCGCCTCTCTTCGCTCTCTTCCGTGCGATAATCCGCACGGTTCTCGAAGAATTCGATTGCGTCTCTAAGCGTGGGTCAGCGCGCCTCCTCCCGTCGTATCTCTTCGGTCGTCTCGCTTCTCGTCCCATAATGCGAGCCGCGGCAGAAGCTGCGGCATCGACACCCACTCTGGCTCGTTTTCAGATTCGAGTCGCCTGACTCGAGTCGCGAAAGAGCGAATGCGCTGTGCGTAGTAGTTATCCCGCGTATTTATGCATGCGCGCATTATTGCCACCTACACACATCGGCGGAGCGTCGTGAGCTGCGCGCATGGTGTGCGTTTTTTTTTTTTTTTTTTCCACCGCCGCGTGTGCAGGGAATAGACGCAGACTCGGACTGCAAACTCGGTATCTCGGTTTGTTGTTGGCTGTGAGCGTTTGATGCTGCGAGAGAGTGAGTACGCACGGCTCGTTGCGCAGCGCATTCACATGCGCTCGCGCAAGCGTATTCGACTGCGAACGCCGTCGCGTCGCTCGCAGTCATAGCGAATGCATTCCCCTCGGCTGTGCACGGTGCATTAGCTTTGGCGCCAGTGCCTCGTCTCTTTCTCGCTAATTCCCGGCATCACTCTCCCCGAGTTTTTCCATCTGTGGAGAGCCGGCGAAAGACTGCGATGGACTTTCAGTTACGCAACGATATGCGAGTTGGTTCGGGAGAGGAAGCTTATTTTTTATTTCATTTCTTCTTTTCAACAGGACGCTATGAAGCGTTGATCGTACGAGAGCTTCTGCAATATTTATTTATATTTGGAAATATGCATCGTCGACAAAAAGATATACATAATAAAGTTCATGTCGATTGGATACTCACACCGATACTCACATGAACACTCATGAATACTCTCACAGATACCCACATGGACACTCATGAATACTCAAATGTATACTCATGAATACTCTCACAGATACTCACATGAATACTCATGAATACTCAAATGTATACTCGTGAATACTGACACAGATACTCGCACCTATACTGACACGACACCCGCACAGACATTCATAAATACTCACAGATACTAACAGATACTCACGGATGCTCACAGGTACTCACACAGATACTTCGAGTGCACGATGCGCGCAAGCCAACATAACCGCTGGTGTTAATTATAAATTTGTCGAGTAAGATTTGAGTCTCAACTATTGTATCCGATGTACGACTTCGAAAAGGTGTGAAAATCATTGAGAGCTGAATGTTATTTTAGTTTCACTTTTCCCACGTGAGTCTCGTCCCGCACACGTGTTCGTCACGTTCCCACAGCGAGTGTGAAGCTATCGGCTCGACAGCTGTCAAATCCATCAGAATTCATCTGCTCGCTCGGACGAGAAAAAGAGTCACGTTACTGTAAATTTTGTGGTTTTATAGCGTACTGTAGACACCGTCTTCGGACCCGCGGACGGAACGATGGCTTATCGATTCACCGGGCTTGCAGCTACGACTCTCCTACGGTGATGTTTAATGCCGCGAGTCTGAACTCACAAACGTCGAATTTATAGAGACTCGTGTAATTTATTCTGAGGAAAATATTAAAATGGTATGGAGTACACGTCAAAAGAATTTCTCAAATTCAAAACAACTTTTATGCATTCCTTTGCGATCCGACAAGCGAGAGGAAAGCAAATTTTATCTGATAAAGATAACGTCGTTGAATAAAACAAGCCGTCTTTCTGCCGGCTCAGTGGAGTGGGGCAAAACGGATCTCCGAGACTTTTTCTTTTTCGTCCCGCGACAAAATTGGTTAAAAAAAAAAAACAGTTCATATTACCTCGACGTTCCATTTTGCCCAGCTCTCGCCTTCAGGAATTCCTGGCATATTACTCAGTAAGATAGCGTGTATACCGAAAAAGCGTCCACATACCGTCCCGTTCTCTCCCGATAACTACGTCATTGATGACTAAGAAGCGTTACGATATCACCGCGTCGCACCAAAGCCGCGCTAATGATAACATCGAATCGTGAATCAACGTATGCGCTTGCCGGGAATCGCTTCCTATTGATAGACCGTTACGTGCCTTATCATCACACGATACAGAAAAAAATTTCATCAGCAGCTAAGTAACAATCGCGATAAGGTTCGTTGATTCTTTTTTTTTTTTCTCGTTCCCGAAGGAACCGTTCGAAAAATCGCTAAGATAGGACGGAGTTGCGATCGCATCAGGCGGAGAGGCTCGACCATTGCTGTCGTAGGGAGGAGAGGGGGAAATGCGATAGTGGAGGGAAAGCGAATTTTCTGATAATTTTTTAATGGAAAATACGGGAAAAACGGGACAGAAAATCCAGTATCGATGGGGCAAAATGGCCCTTCCAAAAATTATTGGAAAATTGCGTTTTGCCCCACCAGCCAGCATTTTGCCTCGCTCTCCCCTACTGGTCGAGTGCAAAACCTTGAACATTGTTTGCCTCCCGTAGCGATAAGGGAGAAAATATTTGCGCTCCAGCTCGGGCTCTTCGCTCGGGGATTGCGTTAATGCATGCGCAGCCATCGATCGAACCACGTGTGTGCGCTCTCACGGAGGATAGCGCAGTCGCGTTGTTTTAACGGACGCACGATCGGACACCCGCGTCCCGACGTCGTCCACGTGCACAATGCACAATGAGCTCGCGGGACGAAGAGGGCAGAAAAGGTTTCGTGTTACATACACGCGGGTGACCACGATTGCTCGACACTGTAATACGTCGATGCCGGGCCTCGGGAAGTGGGTCACCGAGTCGCGCGTGACCCGCGAATGAGAGGATGAAAGAGACGAGGAAAAAAAAATGGAAAAAAATATTGATAATCGAACCCAACGATTAACGGTACTTTTATTCCATCTCCATCGCTTCATTAACAAAGCTCGGTGATTTCGGAGCGGCGCCGACGCCGGCAGAGAAGATCGAACGAAAACGCATCAATCTTCGCTGCAATCTTCGAAATAACGTTTTAGTTCTCGTGATCGTTTTGCAAAAGTTCATTTATTGCTGACTTTACGTTTCTCGTCGATCATTGTTTTAACTAAAAATTTTAGAAACTGAAAATATGATACTTTTTTTTATGTTCGTGAAGAAAAAATTGTTACTCAGAGGTAAAATCCCTTTTTTGCCGTTTACTAAAACTCCGCTCCGAATATTTGCTCCCTCTTTTTACCGTACATTTTTTGAGAAATCCGCGCAGGTAGAACTTCTCAGACGAGAGATCTCCGGAGATTTTTCTCGTCAGAAGCGATATGCATCCCTAAGCTGTATCGAAGGGAGCGGCATCGGTCGATGCCGAGGCTTTCGGTTCTCCGCGTCTTTTCTTCTCTTTCGACTACCTGGAAAAGACCGCGGGTAGAGTTCGTAGCCCTCGAACGCTCGGGGCTCTCCGTTCGGCTTCTCCCGTGGGTCTCGGCTCTCGTCCTCCGTCGTCCTCGGTGAGTAATCCAAAAGGAATTTCGCTCGGAAAGTGCCTTTCCCGCGAAACAGCTCGTTTCTGCCTTCGTTACTTCCTACTCCATTATACATCCCCGGGCTCGCCGTATACACCTCCGCTCTCCCTTTTGTCCCGGCAGCTCCGTGCCCTTGCGTAAAAGCCTCCTCGCTCGAGCAACGGAGCCGAGTGCTTTCTACAGGGAAAAAAAAAAAAAAAAAAGCGAACGTTCGTCCGCCGTAGAACTTAAGGTTGTGTCTGAGGCTAAGTTCGAGAGAGGAACGAGAAAGATTACAAACACTTCTCGATGGAATAAAAATCTGGAAAAAATCGAGTCGGTGCAAGGTGCTGAAAAGATTGTTTTTGCATAATAATAATTCGAAAATGTCATGAACAAATTACTGAAAAATTAAAATTGCGCGACAAATTACTGGCCAACCTAATTTTTTTTTTTTTTTACGAAAATGGTTTGTCAATTTTTCCGAATACGTCGGAATTTCTTCGGAATTTTACGTAATGTTTGAAAAATCCCGATTTTAAACAAATTTTAACATGATGAAAATGCAATTTTCAAACAACACATACGGGTCTGAAAAAAATTCATGCGTATTACAAAAAAAAATAACAAATCATTTTCACGAGAAAAAAAAAATAGGTTGTCGGGTATTTTCTTGCACAATTTTTTATTTCATCAATTTGTTAGTGACATGTTTGAATGATTATTACGCACAAGCAATCTTTTGAGCACCTTCCATATGCTCGATTTTTTTTCAGATATTTATCCGACCGGAAAGTGTTTGTAATTCTCTCCAGTTCCTCCCCCGACCTTAGGCGGCGTCAGACACAAACGAAAGGGCTACCTTGAGCCACGATGGAATTTCTTCACCGTCTGCCATCATCTCAGCGTTAAAAAAAAAAAAAAAAAAAAAAAAAAAAAAAAAAATGTCTACACCCAGAACCGTAAGCGTATTAAATCTGGCCGAAAAATGATTTGAAACTATCACTTTCCTCCGGTACATAAACGGAAGGTGAGCGGATTGATCGTTCGCGCCTCGCACGCTACGCGCGCGCGCCTCCGTCAAAAGTGCTGACTGGTCTTCCGCGTCTCAAAATTTTCAACGGCGATCTTTCCGTCGCGTGCGTCCCGCTTTACGAAATATTATCCTATTAATCGGACGAGCATCAACGCTCCCAGCTTTCGACATAAAGTAATCCCTCGGCTCCTTCGTACCGGCCGATCGCACCTCGCCGCGCTCTCCCGGTCCCGTCTCCGCGCGAGAGATCACCAACCGGCGGGCTACGGATAACGCTAACCTTCATCCACGGACCGTTACTCTGCCCCGTCACCACCCCCCCACCTTCCCCCGCCTTCATCTCACCCTGGGGCTACGGCTATTCAGGTCTCTGGGTCCCCAACGTCGGGACGAGATGAGGACACCGCGCTCGAGACTCGCCCGTTCACACTCGCGCTCCCCCACGTGACGCATCTATACCCGAGACCGATCATCGTCGTTCCCTTTCGCGTGAAAGCCATAGACAGTGTATGAATGTATAAGCGAGCTCTTTCGGCTCTTATCGGACGTCTCTCTACGACCGAATCGACGCGTAGACCTGTACCAATAACAGCACTCTTGATTAATTGCTCTTCGCTTATCTTTCGGAAATAAATGTTTTTGAAAATCGAAGAGTTGCACGGTAGCGGCCCGAGTGTCGCGATAAAAGTTGAGGCGGCGAGCAAATCATTTTATCTCACTGGATGGACGGTTAAAGTAAATAATCGTACGTTTCTTATCCGTCAGAAGGCTTTTTTTTTAATGTAGGATTTTATTATTTTACTTTAATTTTTCATCAACGAATTGTATTTTTTTTTAACTAGAAAAGGAGGCGCATCGGACGCATTTCTATACTTTTCTCTGAACATAACACTTTGTTGGCACTTTCAGCTCTTATCGGACGTCTCTACATCCGAATTCGCGTACAGATCTGTACCAATAACAGTTCGCTTATCTGTACAAAATAAATGTAAAATAATAATAATAATAATAATAATAATAATAATAATAATAATTTAATACAAAAATAATAAATATTGTTCAGCCAACGATCTCTCCATACGAGGTTACAAAAGTTGCACGGTAGCGACTTGAGTATTGCTGCAAAAGTTGAAGCAGCGACCAAATAATTTTAATCTCACTGGATGGACGCTTAAAAGAATATACATCGGACGAAAACGCTAACGTTTTACTTGGATATCCGATACTGTTTTAAATAAAAATTTTCCGTCAACGACCTCTATCTTTACCTAAAAAAAATCGCGTCTCGGAAGCATTTCTGCATCTTTCTCCAAACCCATCATTGTCCCACCCCGCCGGATATTTATAGTCCTCCATTGAAGCGCTTCGGCCCGAAAGCCGATATCTGTCTGCCGCTTCGCCAAGATTATTGCCGAAGGTTCGACAAACCCGGCGCAAAAATCTGCCCGACGCCAGATCCGCTCAGTCGTGAAAACGCGCCATGCAGACTGGAGGAGAGACTACGTTAATTCCAGCCGAAATTCGGATGTCTCGGGCCGCCGGTCGGAATCCGCGCGTCATCGCGTGCCGCACGATCTCGCTTCTTCCACTGACTTTACGAGGCTCCCGAGACTGTGCTTGATCGCTCTACGGCCGGGGTTCTTCCTCCCGTGCAGATATATCCGCGCACGTTCCTTCTATGCCAGACACACACACACACACACACACGCGCGCTTATGAGAGAGCGCGATTCGAGGAGAATCCTCCAAGTAGGCCGCTTGCAAGTGGGTCTCCTCCGGCGCTCTTGGGGCCGTTTCGATACTACGACCGTACCTTTACACACGCGTGCACACACGCGTGCACACAGCCGTGCATCCGCGGAGCTCTCGGGCGAGCTGATGCGTCGGAGCACACGAAGCTGCGCCGAACGATACGCACATATCGGCCGCATATGAGAGAGTATGCGGTTTCGCGCTGTGGCCGCAGGTGCGCCCGATTCCCGCGGTGTTCGCCACCGTTTCCAGGAACCCCTCCGCCGAACCCGGCCCGTCAGGTTCGGAGGGCATTTGAGCATCTCGACTCCATAAGTCTCGAGGCCTCGGCTTGATCTTGTATAAGTAGTCATTTTTTTTATCTTAATTTTTTTTTAGTTTTTCGCAGAGCTTCAGCGCAGGTTTTGGTTGCATTGAAGTTCGTATCGATGAGAGAGAAAGGGGAAGGGTCGAAGAGAATTGGAGCTCGATCTCGATCGCGAAGCGGGGAGATTGTCTGCCGAACCACTGGCAGCTCCGATGATTTCTTGCCTGCCTTCTGCGCTTTAATAAATCATTGCGACACTTTACAGCGTAACGGAATAGCGATTATAAAGTTCGCGGTTCGCGGGCACCGCTCGGGCGGCGTGCACTAACTGTCGCGAACTTTTCGCTTCGCGCTGTGTTTTATAACTATCGGAGATGGTGGAACTGTTCTCCCCCCCTTCCGCGTCCCTTCCAGGATTGGAGTTTTGACGTAACAGCGGAATAGTCTGCACTTTGCGAAACTTTACTGGTTTACATGATTTATCGGCTGGGAGTAACAATAGGTCTATCTTTCTTAGACCTTTTTTTTTTTTTTTTTTGGTCGACGTATCGTTCGTCGTGTTTTGCGGTCGTGCGTTATGGACCGACGGGTAATTGGCCGGTGATGTATGGGGAAGAGAGGCCGAATGGGAACGCCGGGCAAAACGGCCCAACGACTTAATCGAAGCGGATTTAAGAAAAAAAAAAAAAAGCGAAAAAAAAAGTATTTACGGTAACTGTGAATCTGAAAGTCGGAGCACCTTTCAGACCGCAGTTTGGATGTCCGTTTTGTCCCCGACCGCAAATTTATGAATTAAATTGTGATTTCGTTTGTAAAAATCATTCGTGCTTGTGGATTCATGAGAATAGCCTTCATTTCTTAGCTGCACCGTTTTACCCCGAACCACGATTTATGAATTAAATTTTGTTTTCATTTTGTAAACGGACAATTCATGGCTGCGGTTTCACGAAAACGGACTTTATTTCTTAGCCGTACCGTTTTGCCCCGAAACGCGATTTTATTAATTAAATTTTGATTTCGTTCGCAAAAAGACAATCCATGGCTGCGAATTCGTGAATTAAGTTTTGTTTTGTTTTTTTGTTTTTTTTTTGTAAAAAGACAATTCCTGGCTACGTTTTCATGAGAACGACCTTTATTTCCTAGCCGTACCGTATTGTCTGGGTATCTTTCGCGCAGTGCACATCCATGCGAAATCAAGAACCAAAGCGGAAAGCGTACTTATAGTTATACCGTACAATCGAGATGTACCGTTCGCAGACGGCCAATGACGCGGTGGATCCCGATCGACGTGGTTCTATACGCACGGCGGACGGTGGACGCGGAACGCGGAATCATCTCTCACTCCATTAAAGCGCGTATAGTTTTTTTTTTGTTCCCCTCCACCTCCTCCGACCAAGCAAATTGTTGTGTTCCTGTGTGGTTACAATAATCCCCGAGCGTTCGTGTACATTCCCTAAGTGTCCCTAACATTTCCTCGGATTAACGGTTCGTATCAGAATTTTTATATCTATTTTTTTTTTCTCATTTTGATCCATCAAGAAGTAATGGAATTTAGGATCGGATCTCGCGAGATAAACTGTTCGGCATGATTGTTCTGGGGCTCAGTGAGGGATCAATTCAGACTTCGGTACATGTCGGCTCGTAAAGTAATTATTGTACTTCCGTCACGAGGCCACCGCTTGAACGGAGATAGGAGAGCTGCCGTATCTTCAGAATTTTTATATCAATTTCTCTTCATTTTTTTTTCTCTTATTTTTCTTATTTTCCATCAGGGAGTAATGGAATTTGGGTCGGATCGCACGAGACAAACTGTTCGCCGGTTTACGACAGTGCGTGTGCGATGTACCTGCCATGATTGTTCTGGGCCTCTTTAAAGGATCGATCCAGACTTCGGTATCTGCTCGTAAAGTAATTATTGTACTTCTGTGACGAGGCCACCGTGTAGACGGAGATAGCAGAGCCGCCGTATCTTCAGAATTTCGATATCAATTCTTTTCTCTTATTTTCCATCGGGGAGTAGTGAAATTTGGGTCGGATCGCGCGAGACAAACAGTTCGCCGATTTTACGACAGCGCGTGTGCGATGTCCCCGGCATGATTGTTCTGGGGCCTCTGTAAAGGATCAATCCAGACTTTCAGTACCTGTGGGCTCGTAAAGTAATCATCGTACTTTTGTCACGAGGTCACCGCCTGGACGGAGATAGGAGAGCGGTCGTATATTCACGTGACGTTTCAGAGTTCCCTGCCGGTGTGCTTTGTAGCGCCTTTTTTTCTTTCATCCGCTTATCTCTCGCGCGTCGTACGTATGGTAACTGCCGAAGAAACGTAGGAAGCGTCGTTGAACTTACGAGAGATAGAGACAGAGAGAGATGGAGCTCGTGGCGTAACGAGCGTAAATCAATCCGACCTGGTCTGATCCTAGCGGTGAAGAGGCTTCTCACAGTTTACGGTGTGCGGGAGCGGTAATGGCGCCGTTCGTGGTAATTAGTCCCTTATTTTCTTGGTGCACAGTTTGGACGCATACCTTACCTACCTTGCCCAAGGTATGTCCTTCCTGGGCCTGGTCGGGTACCTGCACGATGAAGAAAAGGGTCTTCACCCCCTCGAGCGACTATAATATTATCGGAATTTACAATCTTACGCCATTCACCATTCGCTGAGAGATCGCCTATGTGCCACCGCCAAAGCTGCACTTCAACCGGCTTCGAAACAACGAGGCGGGCTACTGGTACCGCTGTGCTGTTGGGACTGACGTCGATATCCTCTGTAAATCATCCCATGTGCAAGCCACTCTTGTGGCTTTAGGGCGATGCGAAATCTCCGTCCTTCCAGCCTGGCTCAGACTCAATCGGTAAGAAAATCTGTAATGAATGGCATTCGGAGATGGTAGACATTTCGCGAAAAAACGAACTATCAGCTGATGCAGAATTCAATAACGCCTCCGATATTCGCATTTACCCCACACATCAACCATTTTTACATGCGATTGATTCGAAAAATGCGATCTCTCTTCCACTCACATGTCACGTGGTACGCGCTTCAACCGAAGTGCAAAGCTTTTCTGACGGTGCCGAATTATTAGCGTCTCGCCCAGTAATCTGCGTTTGGAACCTTGAAGAAAAATTGTACAGAAGTTAGCACCGTTGCTCCAATGGTATCATTGACAGTTGTCACTTTTCTCAAACAGATTACTTTCTGGCGAAAAGATTTAAAAAAGAAATGATATATTATACTATCGGTTCGCCAGAAAGGCCACTTTTTGCGAAACATCACATCTGGCAGCAATTTCGTTGGAACATCGCTGCTAACTTCTATGTCCTGAAAAAAGGATTACAGTCGTTGTTACGAACTGAATCATTCTCGTAGCTTCAAGATCATCGTCATCTCGCCGGCTCGTCGGACATCATCATCCTGCGGTTGATCGGCAAAGAATCTTCAGCATATTTTACCAACTGACTCAAAGTCGTTTTTTTTCTCTTTTTTTTTATATTGTACGTTCTGCATTACATTACCGGCGTTCTCACGCCCCCACTGTAATCTTCGTGCTTAACATGCATGCCGCGCGGCTCTCGCGGGTTCGTTAGTTTTTAAAGGAGGGGGGAATCGCAACGGGGGATGTGCAGGAATTCTTTTTCGAGCTCTCTCGCGTCGGGCCCTCCCAGCAGCGTTCGTGAATCACGAAGCGTTAAACGACGGGCCCCTCGGTTCTTCGCCACGAGGCATATAACAGGTGACTCATGGGGCCTCCGACGCCCCCCCCCCCCTTCCAGAGCTCTAATATAAGAGGTATTTCGCCTCTTGCGAGGCCTCCGAGACTCGTCGAGACTTATTCATGTTCCCGGACCGTTAGTCGGTTCGAGCACATACCTCTCGACTAGCCCTATCGTCTTCAGTCCCGATTTTGTAATCGAAAGTTCTTTTCCCAACCGCCGTTTCTTTTCCATCGATAACTGGAAGGAATTCGTTGTCTCCAGCTTCGAAATTCAGATAAGCGAATTTAAAGGCTAAAAAATGGAAACCTACGAGGCACATTTTTTTTCTCCATCACAATCGTCGCCCTCGGCCAAGTTGAGAACCACTGAGAACGAAGTCTTACGGATATTTTAACATTCGCCCCCTCAAACGAATTTCGAGATCTCCGCCGCGGATAAGCCACCTTGTGTACCCAACGAGCGATCCCCAAAAAGGTTGTCGTACTTTTTATTCCAGAGGTTTAGTCGGCGAGTAGTTCTTAAAATCGACCTCCACTCGACTTGAGCCTGACCGACCGTGCTCCGAAGCGGGGACACTAAAAGCGAAGATCTACCGAAGGACCCAGAAATAAGAAAAAAAATTGCGTTGGCAAAGAATGAAGAGGGGAACAAGAAGCCTAGAAGTCTCGCAAGGTTAGTGACTCGCGACTCGTGCCGCGTAGAGGTTGAGTCATAAGGTGCGTAGCGGTGGACAGCGACGATGCAGACACGCGTATAACCGCCGCGGTCCGAGACGATCCAGAGAGCAGAGTGCAGTGCAGCAGCAGTAGCACCGGCTCCAACTCCGTTGAGACGCTCGCCGCCCGAGAGCAGCGAACGCATTGTGCGTGCATATATGCGTGCGTGTTTCCACCGGCCCGAGGGTCACGCCCGATGGATATCTCCGGGTGGGTGAGTCACGTGGGAAGCACGCGTTCCATCCGACGATTCGTCGAATGGTCTTCGCTTAGCTCCAACTAAACCGAGATGCACCGAGAGGTTCATGAACACTCGGAGTATCGCTCCTCGGCTCGGCATGTTTCACTAGCGTGATCGCCAATTTGTCCACTCGTCACCGCAGTTCGTCCCTCGGAGCTGTTGCGATTCTACTAAAAGATTGTTTCAATCGGGCATGGCTGAGATGAAGGCTCATCATAGAACGGCGAAAAAAAGAACATCCTGCCGTTCGCGATGTGGTCATATAGGCTTGGCGGGAATCGTCGACGAACAGAGTTCAACAGTGCGAAGGGAATGGGAAGAGTTCGCGCGAACGCGTCAAACCTAACCGGGAATGAATGATCGGCATTCATTGACCCCTAACAACATGCGGCAGCCATGCCCGAGACTCAATTTTATCAGACCGGGTACTCCAGAAACCGCACAGCGGCGACTAGAACTCCAGACCGAGCGTGCGAAAGTGTTATTGGTCCAAGCTGATGGACGGACTACTGCGGGGGCGAGAAACCGCATCATTTCCTCGCACTCCTCATCACTGACATGCGTACCTCATTATGTAGGTATCTGTGCTAACGGATTCGAGAACATCTGCACGGAAAAGACGAGCGACTCTGAGCCTCCCTACGGTTTTCCGGCCAAAGGGACCAAGATTTATCGCAGTCGTAAGTAAAGACGGAAACATCGAATCCCCGCACAGTCGCAGCTGGGGTTTGGCATCGTACCGCATAGTTTTCCAACCCCAAGCGATTAGACCAAGATTAATGGGCTTCACGATCGGCGAGCCATGTGCGGAAAAACCACTGACTGCCGATTATTGCCGCATGAACTTCTTTGGGCGCCAAAGGTTACGCCGTTCCCAAAGTTCCTTACCAATCGTCATATGACCAAGCTTTCTAGGGTTTTCGATTGCTTTGGGCGTCATACAACTTTCGCATCTTTTTTTCCGTTGTCATCGCTTTTTAGCTTCAAGATCCAATCGATCTTGAAGCTCGAGCTCCGAGGTGCCGTTTAATATAGCTGGATCTCCAATGGGGCGAGACCACAAATCACGGGTTTGCCATAGTACAGCATAGTTTTCCAGCCCCAAACGCTTAGACCAAGAAAAATGGGCTTCACGATCTGCGAACTGTGCGGAAAAACCGCCGACTGCCGATCGTTGCCGCATGAACTTCTTTGGGCTCCAAAAGGTTACACCGTTCCCAAAGTTCCCTACCGACAGCCCTGACCGAACCTTTGTGGGGCTTCCGATTGTTTTGGGCGTCATGCTACTTTCGCACTTTTTCTTCCAGCGAATCATTTCCTTTCCTCATATTCGGAGTTTTATCTTCGAGATCCAACCGATCATGAAGCTCGAGCTCTGCCGCTCGTCATATTTGTATCTCCAGGCTTCATTACCGAATCGATCCGTTACTTCGTCCCAACGGTTCGTCCGGTGGGTGTGAGACGTTGAAAAATACCTACACGTGCATTACATTTTCTGTGCCGCGGTATGCATCGCAAGATCATCACCTAAGGCCAGTGCAACGACTGTGTGACGATCTTCCCGTATGAAATTCTGAGCTTCTGTGAACCGGCGCGCAAACAGGTTGACCGATGGACGCTGAGATTAACGTGGTCTTCCACAAGCTCGCCGTCATCCTCTTCTTCTCACTCGTCTCGTCGATCGAGTCGCGTCGTCGTCTGGGACGTCTAGACCGGGCTCGCACAATCATTGAGACAGCAGCGAATGACGCCGTCAGTCGTCCAACGTCTTGGTCGTCGCGTTCCCAGGACAATCCGCTATACCTATATATACATATGTCTATTGCTGTATATAATGTACAAACTTCAAAACATAATTGCGAGTTCTCCGAGCACGTAGAGACCTCACGTCGAGTTGATCGACAGCCCGCTCGATCTCGTCACGCGAGCGCACTCGTGACGCTCGAACGCCTCAAAACGTACGTACCGCAGATACTAACTATCCACAGTAGTTAACTTCTAAAGGATATAGTTTACAGATGGAGAGACGAGAATCGAGCGCCCATTCGCATTATTACAGTGCGGCAACGAGCCACCGTCGGTCATCGGTTCGATGTTACGAGAGTAACGAGTATGCGTCACACAGGCTCGATGGGAATCTCGGCGGGAGCCGCGCGTAACGACAATCTTCGCGAGCAATTAGCAAATTAATTTTTTTTTCTCTTTTTTCCAAATCGGTCCCACTCCCTTTTCTTCCTTTTTCTTCTCTCGTTAATATTTCTTGTCGTTATTTTTGTTGTTGTAAATCATCCGCGCGACACGCTCACTTTGAGCGAAAGCCCGTCACCGGAGGTAAATTATAGCGTTATTAGGGACGTGCCGGGCACGGAGATTATTCGCAGTCGAGGAAAGTGCCAGGGAAATTGGGCCAATGCACTCGACCTTGCAACTTTGCGGACGAGTCGCCGACATTTTAATTGACCAGACGTGTCGGGGATTTTCTTCGTTTTTTTTTTATTTGATAGGTAAGACACAGAATTTCTTTCGTCGTAGAGACATTCTCTATTTAAACAGTAAAAAAGATTTGTAAATTTAATTTTGTTTTTTGTCCAGAAGCGTCCACAATCATTTTGTTGTCAATTTTACCAAAAAAAATATTCGTCACATTAACAGACATTTTTTGCAAAATGTACAAGATTTTTTTTGTACAATCAACATGAAAAGTATTGTGGACGTTTTTGGACAAGAAACCTTGGTACTTGATTACTGCTCACAATGTAAAATAAAAAATGTGTCGTTTGTCTTAATTTGTGTAATAATGGCATTTTTTTTTTTCAAATTGGTAAAGTAGAGAGTGTCCTTCATAGCAGAGACATTCTTCATTTGTATTGTAAAAGAAAAAAAAATTGTCATTTGTCTTAATTCGTTAGTAATGGCACTTTTTTGAAATAGGTAAAATAGCGAATGTCCTTCGTCGCAGAGACGTTCTCCGTTTGCAATGTAGTAAAATAAAAGAATAATGTGTCATTTGTCTTAATTTATTAATAATGGCATTTTTTTGTTCTCTCCATACGTTCATTTTTAGAAAACATTTAATATCTCGAGCGTGTTGGCTTGTCGTCCGGTGGCTTTAGTGCCGAGGCTGTTCGTAGCTTAAACTCGGAGACCGGATGCAGGGCCCGCGCCTCTGGCCGGATGCTCCGACTCCCCCGCGTTGCCCTGCGATTGCCGGCTGCGCCGCCCGGCCTCCCGATTAACTATCTCCGAGGATACCGGAGTTCTTTTGAACATCCGAGTAAAGCGGTGCGAAGCCTCTCTTCCTTCGACTTCTCGTTTGCCCGGCCTCGACCTTGATCCGATCGCCCTACTCGTTCCGCACAGTGGCTCGAGAGGATCGAGGAAAAATGCACTCGCGATAAGCCACCGCCGCGCAGTATGCAAGAAAATCAATTTAATTGAAAGCTCTCGTTCGAGGTCGGCACGCCGCAGTCGTTATCGTTTTTTTGCATTTCTTCTCCTGAATATTAGATCAATTAAGGGAAGAAATAAATGAAATCCACTCGAGCCACGGATCGTCCCGATTTCGCAGACTCCAGCTCGGACTTCCAGTCTCGCAGCAGCGCGCTCGTTTCATTCGGATCAAAAAAATAAAAAAATAAAACAAAAAACAAAAAAATAAGGGACTTAGTTGCCGTCACTCCCTTCGAGTTGCAAAAAAGAATATTGCACTTTTATTTATTTTTTTGCCCGCTGTCGGCATCAGTCCCACTCGAGAGAGCACCGATCGAAACGCCGGTTCCCAGGAGCAGAAGGAGCTGAGGGATAGTCGCGGATAACTAGTCGACTCTTTCTTCTCTCGTCCTCGACGGAATTGCCGACTCACCACCGAAGGCGTCACGCTCCCGGCTCTCCCGCTATGCTCCGCAGAATTATCGTGGCCAGAGGGTTTGCACTTAAAAAAAAAAAAAAAAAAAAGGATCAGAGCTTACCGGCAGAGTGCTCTCAGCCGTCGTGGTGGCCAGGCTGAATTCGACGTCTTTTCAATGCGAACCGACTATAGGTGCAGTTGTTTAAAATTCCGTAAAAAAAAAAAAAAAAATTAAAAAAAAAACGAAAGCCTCGCGACCCTCGCGACCGTTCGGTCCGGCACGAGAAGCGTTCGTCGGGGCAAAGTGTTTTACTGGATTCTGCGGGATCGACAGGATCGGCGTCCCTGTTACCGCGACCTACGAAAGAAACGATCACGGGTAACGGACGACCGATCGCTGTTCCTGGAATAGAGCGTCCTCTTGGCGGCCAACCTCTCGCGGAATGCCGCCTCCCGGTGCAACGAGCCTGCTACCGAGATCGCACACGCGCCTTTTCCCACCGCTCGCCTCTCTCGCCCGAACCCCGCCGCATCACGTACGTGTGTCCGACGTAGGATGCACGCACGATGTTACCTACGTGCGTACCCGACCGCGGCTCTCCTTCCCTTCCTCCCCTCGGTCCGCTCTCGCGCTCGCAACCCGGAGAACGCCGATGAAAAACTCGCTCCCACTCGTATATTCATGCGGGTATTACGTCGCGGAGCTCGTCGTCGTCGCGGAGAATCCTGGCGCCTGACATCGAGCAAACACACGACGACAAGGTCTTCGTCCGATACAGATTTAAAAAAAAAAAAAAAAAAAGAAATACTGTAAGCTTCGCGTCTCGTACATGGAGAAATTCTTATCTCTGTACCGCGAATTCGATAACTCTTGCGATAATGATGAATCGCCTCTGATGTAAATATGCGTAATATTAGTTTTTTTTTTTCAATATAAAATATAAGCCGGTCTATGTATAATTGATTTAAGTGCCGATAGCGCCGTATTTACCAATATTATCCTGGATTGTTTTTTCTTCTGTTTTTTTTTTCAATATCATTTTTTAATTTGTTTCACGAACATTTCTACCCGATTAAAATTCTGACCGGTTCTCCGGACTTCTTCCCGCGGAAAGAGTCCGTCGGTGCCGTGAACTGTTCCTCCTTCGACACGCCTCCCAATAAAATATAGGCCGGTCTACGTATAATTGATTGACGTGCCGATCAGGCTGGGCCATATTTACCGACATTACCCCAGATTCTTATCTATTTTTTTTATATAATGCTTTAATTTGTTTTGCTAACATTTCATCGCTCTAGATTGAAATTATGACCGGTTCTCCGGACTTTATTTCCGCGGAAAGAGTCCATCGGTGCCGCGAACAGTTTCTCCTCCCACATATAACACATATAATAGATTGACGTGCCAATCGGGCAAAATTTATTAATTTTCTTTCTATAAATTTATCAAATTTTTTTTGCTAACATTTCGTCCAACTCGATTGAAATTCTGACCGGTTCTCCGGACTTCATTTCCGCGGAAAGAGTCCATCGGTGCCGCGAACAGTTTCTCCTCCCACATATAATACATATAATAGATTGACGTGCCAATCGGGCAAAATTTATTAATTTTCTTTCTATAAATTTATCAAATTTATTTTGCTAACATTTCGTCCAACGCGATTGAAATTCTGACCGGTTCTCCGGACTTCATTCCCGTGGAAAGAGTCCATCGGTGCCGCGAACAGTTTCTCCTCCTACATATAATACATATAATAGATTTACGTGCCAATCGGGCAAAATTTATTAATTCTCTTTCTATAAATTTATTAAATTTCTTTTGCTAACATTTCGTCCAACTAGATTGAAATTCTGACCGGTTCTCTGGACTTCATTCCCGCGGAAAGAGGCGATCGGTGACGAGAACTGTTCTTCCTCCGAGCGTCTCCCCGTCCCGTCGCGGTCTTGTATTCGCGCGGTTTCCCATATCAATCAGCGATAAAGTATGCTTTTTTAATACAGGGCGCCTGTAATTGAGAACGCTCGCCGAGGCTGACGGGACCGCGTGCCCGCGATACCCGAGATTTTTCGCCCTCTCGCTCTTTCTTTCTCTCCGCCCAACTCTCTCTCTCTCTCTCTCTCTCTCTCTCTCTCTCTCTCCCTTCCCCCCACGCGCCGGTCGTATTATAGACACGAGAGATAAACGCGATCTCTTGCATTTGCATAACGTCACGGATAGCTGCAGCTACCTATATCGGAGCTCCGGTTATCGGTACGAGAAAGAGATACGAGCAGGAGGAGAAGTCGTTTCATTCGTTGAACTCGTCGGACAAAGAACCTTGTTCGAACAACTTCGTCTCGTGTAGAACAATGGATTTTTTTTGCTTCTTCTTACACCGAACACATTTCCACTACGACTTAGCGGGTGAATTGGGGAAAAATGGCCCATCGAAGAAAAGCGCAAGAATAAAAATGGTCCGTTTTCCCCCGTCGTTCTTTGATTTATTTACTTACACCGAACACATTTCCGTTACGACTTAGCGGGAAGCGGGGCAAAATGGCCCCTCGAGGAACAGCGCAATAACAAAATCGTACGAATGGTCCGTTTTTCCGTGCTGCCTTTTTATTTGTTTACTTACACCGAACACCTTTCCGCCATGACTTAGCGGTGAGTGGGACAAAATGGCCCGTCAGGGAAAATAGTAACAAAAAAAAAAAAAAAAAAATGGTAAAAATGGTCCGTTTTGTCCTGCTGTCTTCTTTTTTATTTACCATAATGTCGAGACTTTTCCCGGATGCATCGAAGTACATCATTTGAAGCGTAACCGATATCAAAGCCGGCAGACGGGAGTTTTCTCTCGGGCACGCATAGGATGTGAGAACCCCGACGCCCCGCGGGCTCACACAGCGTGGAAACTTCTACTCTCCTGTGGGCTACTGTGCTCATCGCGAAACACATATATCCGAGCCGGCATAGAGAGGCAATAACGAATTCTCGGCGCGGCCCGTAAAGAAATCAAACGAAGCCACTGTGCGCACCGCAGCGTGTAGCCTTACGTGTACGGAGTGTAAGCCCCAGCGCCGCTCGCTGGTTGCAAGCCAAGGAGGTTAGTGGGATTCGAGATTTTCGATAGCTTCTCCGAACGGCTTCGCACACACGTGCGAGATCTCCTACCGGTTGCACCTGCGCGCGCGTAAATGCGTATCATGCGTCTGGGAGCGATAGTAGCGCGGCACGCTCGAATAGCTCGTACGTTCACTCGTAAAGTAGCTTGCGCCGTGGAAATTTCAAAATTTATGCTAACCCGCCGGACGTTTCACTGATAAACTTAATGAGCTATTGATCGAGCGTATCGTGTTTCTTTTCTTTGTTGCAGGTACGTACTCAATTTTTGGTGCGACGATCGTGGAACGAAGGTTCGATGGGAGTATCGTCCGATCCCCGACAAAGCACTCCACTTACGAGTAATTATGACGGAAAAAGGTTTTTTTTTTTAAACTAAATTATGATTAGAGATAAATCTGATCGAAGGAAAGAAAAATCGTCCCTTTTCTCGGTAGCTATCAGAGGATACTTTTTTATTTTAATTACTAGAAAATAAACAATTTGATCGGGTGATGAGTAAAAAAAAAAATTAAATTACTATTAAAGATAAATTTGATCGAAGGAAAGGAAAATCGGCTGAAAAAATCGACCCTTTTCTCCGTAAGTACCGGAAGATCCTTTTTTATTTTAATTACTATCAAATAAAAAAATTTGATCGGCTGGTGAATGATAAAAAAAAAACGAAAAGCGAGCTTCGCCAATAGCAGGAAGACATTTTTTGCGATTCATCTTTCCCGGTATCTCATTGTCACCGGCCGCACGCTCGGGTTCACGACATTCCTCCGGAGCAACGCAGGGCACTATATAATAATGCTGCGGATCAAAAAGGTAATCGAGATCGGAGGGAGCGAAACGCCGTACGTCATTGGCATTTCTCGTCGTTCGCAAATTACGTACGCTATAATACCGAGACGCGGTACTCTTTGCTCTCCGGCGTGTCTTGTTGAAAATCCGGTTTTTCCTCGAGAAGCGCACACTGTGGCGTTCTCGATTTCCGAGAAAGTTACCGAACCGTGTGTGCGTCTGTGTGCCGTACGTGTGTTACGGTTTACGGGTGTTTCGGTGTGTGTGTGTGTGTAAGTGTAGCACACGTACGCGATATGGCAGACCGCGCGAACGAGCGGCACCTTTAACGAGGATAGATGCTTGCGTAACGGTATGTAATTAAAGAGCCGGGGAATCGGAGGAATACACTTCGTTTTTTTTTTTTTTTGCTCCTTTCTATGTCATTATCGAATGGCTACGTGTCTGCCTTAGTTGGTACCGTGCGATGCCTATCTTCGCTCGACGAAACTTCGAGGACAATGTACTGGAGCTCTTTTGTCGAGTGCATGTGTGCACACACGCGCGGTCTGTCGTTTGTCATCTCGTTCGAGTTATTAGCACTGTCGAGTCTTTCGAGCAAGGAAAATAGCAGGTTTTCTTTCATCGAGCGAGCGCGTAGCGCGAGTTCGTGCCGATTTTCCGTCATTCCGATTGGCCGACGGTGTCGATGATCGATTATCGAAAGCTCCAGCCACTCGACAGCATGCGCGCGCACGTTTGAGGTTAAAACTCCGATGTCGCTCGGTCTCTTTTGTCGAGTCGTTTGCCATTTCGTTGGCGTTATTAGCACTGTCGAGTTGTCCGACTAAAAAAACGAGAAGGTATTTATCTTTCATGAAACGAGCGGGTAGTCCAAGCTCGTGCCGATTTCCCGTAGTTCCGATAGGTTCGATGTATATCGATTATCGAAAGTTCGAGCCACCCGATGGCATGCGCGCGCACGTTTGAGCTTCGAGCTCCGGTATCGCTCGTTCGCCGTGCGAATTTCGTTGAGCTCGACTATCGCGTTCGTTAGCCAATAAGGCGTCGAACGATTGCTCAACGGACACGCTAAACGCGCCGGTACCTCCTCCGCTACCACGGTGCGAGAGCACGAAGCCAGTGAAAGGTTACTAACAAGTAGATACGATAATCCGTGCCCCGGGCTCTTATTTTTTATTTTTTATTTTTCGATTATTTCCTCTCGTTCCATCACCTCGGCCCGATCACATGACGTAACGTCATAGTGGGTGTAAATTTATGTTAGCCGCATGTTTCCTGCGAACTCGCGATGGCTCATGGATCGCGGTCGATCCGCGCCTCTTGCCGGATCGGCAAGGCCGCTCGATCGAATGATTTCGGTCTCCGACCGCGACGACTGACGGTATGTCTATTTTTTTTTTTTTTTTTTTTTTTTTTTTATTAGGCTCTTCTCTTACTCACCTCGTTCCACTTTTGTCTCCGCGGCTTTCCGCCTGAATCGAAATAATTGAAGAAACCAAAAAAAAAAAAAAAAATAAACATTTCCTCCACCGGATGTCTTTCGGCCGACCGGCCTTGACGGTCGAGCGATGAAAGCCCGCGCCACAAAGAGAGCCACGAAGAGATCGTGCTGAAAGTACACGAGAGCCTTCGATGACGCGCATTGTCAGCGGCAGCTCCCGATGTGAAAAATAACGAGAGCTCCCGTCCTATTGTCCGTCGTATCACGAATATGATTGCTTCTTGCACGCACGTACATCCTCGAAGTGTATCGTACGTGCATCCGGCGTCGATGTACGAGCATCGAATCGCAGTATTTTTTGCGATCCTCGCGATAACTCTCGTAGCGAATAAGCGAGCGTGGTAGTAGACCCGGCTCTCGAATGACTAACGCTAAAGTCGCTGGCCGATTGCCGATTCCCGTCGACCCCCTCCCCCCCTCCTTCCCCCTCTGCTCGCAGCGAGGAATAATCGAATTACGGACTTTAATTAACCGCGCTCACAGCGGGAGGAACTGCCCGATCTTCGAGCATAGGAACGATCATTC